>PTEX01000009.1:3473485-3512783 GCA_003342815.1 Eudromia elegans
GTAACCATGTTGTATTTTCATGATGTTCAAAASAACCCCAGTYCATACAAAAGAATTCTGAAAACAGAAATAAATGATTCTTTGCATATATCTGGGTATATGGACTGTTTATCTTCCTGCAAGATCGCTTGTAAYGTTGCAAAAGAATTCTCTTTGCCTCAAAGTTTTGAACAATGTTTATATTACATGACCTAAAATTTAAGGAAACATCTTAAAACATAATTACAATGTCATTTGCATATTACATGTGTTTACAGATATCTATATTGAGTTTTCCACCAAATGGTACTAAAGCTAGCATGGCTTAGTGAATTGGGATTTTACAATTGCAAGGCTATTTATTCCAAAGCAGTTTTGTGTGGATTCTTTTATATTCCAGCTCATGTTGGTAAATCAGGAGATGATTCTTTAATTAGTAAAGCCAGAAGGACTGCAGATGGAGATATTATAGTCTGAAGGGGCAGATGAAGTTAGGATTCTGATCACTGGTGAAGATTAAAACTTCTGGGACCCTTTTCAAAGATAAAAATATTGACTAAATATATTGACTAGATTGTGTTTTGGTCTGTGTTTCTCATTTTATGATTTCCTACTGTTGCTTTTAGATAAGGCAAGTTGCGTTTCATCTATCAAACATATATGAGAGATGGTGCACAACTACATTTTTAATGTTAAACTCGCAATATAGCTATATAGCTTACAAATATTTATGAATTGAGAGCTAATTACCTCTACTAATTATCAATGTATAGAGCAAATAATGAAAGAGTAGAAAAATCWCTCTTGAAAGATGTTTTATTTCATGACTTTAATTTCCTTGTCAACAAACTCTTACTAAAACCTGGATGTTCTCTGATGATTGCCACAGCATTTTGTCACTCAGCAACAAAAATTATAGGAAATCTCCCCTGTAAAGGCAATTCCTCGCAAACAGCAAGTTCCTTGCCACCCCCAAGACAGATGTGGTACCCAGTAATATTCAGAAAATAACGAGGAAGCGATCATTAAGGAATTGTGGACCGAGATACTTGAGGAAAAGCTTGTTGGCAGAATAAGTGCTGTTTCTATTTGTTTATACATACCAGTCATAAAAATGTCAACTGTAAAAAGGCAGCTGCTTGAAATGATATATCCAATCTATATATTGTAAGCAGCTGACATAATTGCTACCTCAGTTATAAATAGATGTACTTAGGGATCTAGGAATATATTTTTCTTAAGTCCATTAAATATGTTCAACACTGGAGCTGAAAACAATTCCTTTTGTCACCCAAATTAGCAGGTCATACAATCTCTTCTCTGTAGGCCAGTGTCTGACAAAAGAAACCAAAAAATATTCAGTCATAGACATAAAGCCAATGCCAGGCTTTCCATAATTCCCAGGATTGGAAATTCTGGAGTTCAGGAATTATTTTTCTTTCTTGATCTTATTCTATTTCCATTCTTCTGTCCTATTTATATTGGTATCTAGTTYTGCAGATAACTTAAAAAAGTGCCAGAGAGGAAAGTGAACAATGTACCTCTACTGCATAGCTCTGTCTTTTCTCTGTGCCTGCTGGGAAGTCTGATGGCTGAGTGAAACAACGTCACCGATGTCTACATGATCGAGCTGGATCAGACTTAGATGACAGACAATTTATAATAGCTCCAGCATATACCAAAACTAAGTAGAAATATTCATAAACCTCAGCTTCTCAATACAAACAAGTACTTCTTGTACTTAAATTATTTTATTCTTTTTTTTTTCATTTTCCTTTTGAATAATCCTTTCCTGCTTACAGTTTAGTCAGTTTCTTCCTTACTTTTTCTCCCTCCAGCACTTCTGAGCTCTCTCTTACCCYTTTTCCACTTTGACCCAGTCTAACAAGCGTGTCCCAGCCTATTTCCCATCTAAGTAAGGCTCAAGGGTATTTGAATTCAATTTGGACCCATCTCTACTCCAACAACGCTGTTGCTAAATTAATGTCATTATACGTCGCTAAGATACTGTATAAGGCAACAGAACATGGCTAATAAATGTTATTTCTTTTCCGGACAAAGTAAGCGGTGCCCTGTTGTAATTGATGCTCAAGGAAAGAAGTCTGTCATAGTGCGACGTCCAGGCACTGTGTCATATGCTGCTGAGTGCTTCTCCGACTACTCTTTTGCAAAATTGATTCCCTCAAAGGGAAGAAGTTATGTATTTATTTATTTTTAATGATTCATTTAAACTTGACAGATCTTAGTGAATCCTGATGCACCAGGGGTGATTTCTTTTCCCTATGTACGCACTTACCAGACAGCTGTTCGTCTCTTAAGGGAAAAGATGCCCCCCCAGGAAGGAGAGATGAGACTTTTAGTCTGACAACAACAACAACAAGTTAGTTTTTGAGTGCTTTTTAAGTTTTTCTTATAGTAAGTACGTAGAAAAATATGAACTAAAGTGAAAAAAAATGAGTGAAATCCAATAGAACAYGAGGAACTAATTCAATATCACAATGCAGTTTAAAGAAGGATATTTCAAGTCTTACAGATGAAGCATTTCTTARGAAAGAAAAATACCTACCATATAATCTTGATCTTGAGGGACTTTGTCCCTCTTGCTAATAACAGTGTCATTAACAAACTGTGGAAATAAGGTCTGGTTGAAAATATTTTAGCATGTCTAATACAATATTGTTTTGGAAGCTATTCAGAGAGTAGTTAGTGGTTCACAAAAGAGACTGAATACTGAAGGAAGTGCTGAGTGAACGCTGTGGGGTTCTCCTCCTTGTATTAGAGCTCCTCGTTAAAATTAGATGAATTAGATGATAGAATTAAATTTGTAGGTGATGACACCATTCTGGGAAAGATTATCAGTATATTGAAAGTCAAATGTGGGATTCAAAATTATCTTGGCAATCAGATTTTTTTTTCTTTAAGATAATAGTGTTTAATAGATAAAAATGCATGGAACTGCACTGAGAAAGAAATAAACAGTGAGACAAACACAGGGCAGGAAGAATCTCCTAGGCAGGAGTTTGTAGATAAGGATTTAGCAGTTATTGTTCATCACATGAAATATAAATCAATAATGTTATGATGAAGGGAAACAGAGTTCTGGGATGTATAAACAGAATTATTGCCTTCAAGCCATGTGGGGTAATTTTTTAGTTCTTCACAACATGGGTAAGGTTAAACTCTTCTGTTTTGCATGCTTCCCTTCAGAGAAACTGGGATCTGCTTGGAGATATTTGAGAGAGGAACAAAGAAAATGATGAGAAATCTGGCAGGTTATCTGCAGGGAAAATGGGAAGGAATTAAGCTCTTTAGACTGCAGGAGAGACTCCCGAGATAAATCACAACTGTTTTCATGTATATCTTGTCACTGGACTACTCAAGCTCTTGTAGTTCATTGGAATCATTGAAGGAGGATTTAGGATATGTACCAGGTAAACTCCTTAAATGTAAAGGCAGGGCATTACTAAATGTCCTGCCTAGGTAACCTGTCAAATCTCCACCAAGATCTATCTTTTAACATAGATTAGAAATGAATCAGTTCAGAGTGGCAAAGGGAGGCCTGATTCTGCTTCAAGGCAGTGGAGTGAAGTAGGTGAAATCTGAGGTTTCCCCTAAAATAGTAATGTTTATTTTCTTGGTAAATCAAGCTTGCAATTCATAGTACAGTCACACTAGCAAGAAAATATCAGAATCATGATTTATATCTTGCTTACCTCCTTTACTTTCTCATTACCAAGGGGACATTAAATATTTTGCTTTAAAATTGGCTTGTGTGTAGAACAATGCAAATTTGCAATGAAATATGTAAAAACTCTATAGTACAACCGTACTTGCATTCAAATCAGCATCATTTCACACACTCCTGCTAACATATGGTAATCATGGGGATTATTGTATAATACTTAATTCATATATAGGAGCCTGATTTATGCAAGCAGTTGAGTATAACTACTTGCTTGTAGGGTAAAGACTAAGTTTCAGAATTAGGACATATTTGGGATCAGTCTTGCAAAACTGTGCAAATTGGGACCTAGTCAGCAATGAATTTAAGCATACCCTGGATTAAGTGCATCTGGCATCAGTGAAAGTCTGCTCGGGTTGAAAACGAAGAGCACGTTTCACTGAATGAGAGCCAGGATATGCATCATCTTGGTTGCTGTCGTCTTCTTTAATCACAACCTTCATTTATTATTTTCTAAATTTGAAAGTCATGATGTGTGATATGATCCGAGGTAATCAAAGTATGTCAATACGTTARAAAACGGTGCTACGGCATGTGAGTTCAAGCGTTTTGAGAAAACTTAGGTAGGAATAATAAAATTCTATGCTCAGATCCATGGTTATTCATATCTCTACCTAAATTTCACTGATTGTTTGAAGAGAAGAAACATGGTGTATTTTGTAAATAGTATATAGATGCATGTAAAATACTGTATGAATTATAGTGATTGCTATTAATATCTGCTCATAACTCATAACGTGTTGCTATTTCTTGACCCTTATTTCTTTTGCAAAAGTAAACACTTCAAATATAGATCTGCTAGTGCTGCTTCTTCCTGATTAGATTTGAGATAAAAACTGTAATCCTGTAATGCACCTAAATTTATTTTCTATTTTGGGGAGTGAAATATGACAGCAGCCTAAGGAAGGTCAATTGAATAAAATTTTGCATTTGTTGGATAGAACCTAAATGGAAAAAAAAATAGTTTATAAAACTCTTAGGACTGTGAGCATCTAAATTAAGCCTGTTGGCAGTAAGATAAAGTTTTCCTACATACATGTATATCTATTGATTTAAATGGCTCTTACTGCCAAGGCATTACAAATGAGGCTGTCAGTGCAGTAGCAGAGCACATCAGCAAGATCAGGCAGACCAAGGAGACTGGGACAAAATTATTAATGGACAAATCTTATTTCAGAGCTAATGTAACTCAGTTTTCTTTCAGTGTTAAATATGGAAAATATGCAACCTCAGATTGGGAGGTAAACATAGGATAAAATATTTCAAAGTCATTAAAAATGAATCAGATTTTTGAAATGCAGTTTCTTGAGTAGAAATGTTTCTATCTCACAGATTTTTTGTGTGKTTTTTTGGGGCCTCTTTCCCAAGTCAATAAGAAAGGCACTTATCCAACTTGTCCAAGAGTAAAATCTGTGCCTTTGTGCTTTCTTATGCCTGTCTATTGCTTTCTCTCTGCTTTCAGGACTCATCTTTCTTCAATCAATCCTTCTAGATTTTATCTTCCTACCTTCCCTTTCATCCTGCTGTTTCTCTTTGCTTCTAGTTATTTTTAGTTTTCTCTTTTTCCTCACCGCTACCAGGTTATATAGCTTTTTAAATAGCAATTGTGTGAAATCTAATTGCTTTCTATTTAAAAATGAAAGGAAAAAAAGATAAAGTTTTTAAAACAAATCCCCTAGCTTTGGAATATGTTCTTTTTCTTTTTTGTTCTTTTTTTTTTTTTTTTTTTNTTTGACAAACACAAGCTGTTATGTTTTAGCCATATAGTAATAGACATTCTTTCATTATGGATGACGCTAAATTCTCGGGGCTGTACTTGAACTGTTTTTATGAACCATGTTTTTATCTTTAGATTTTTTTTCCTTTAAATAAGAGATTTTTTTTCTCAGTTCATTAGATTGGAAGTATTATACTACACTTGTCCTTGATTCAGTTTGCTGCTTCTTCATGGTCCAAATTGCCCTTCATGCAGAGCTGAGCTTGTAATATGTACTCTAGATGCTGAGTAAATGCTTTCTCTGGCTGTCCCTGGCTTACTTACTCAGCCAGTCTGAGTCACCTTCAAAACATCAAGATTATGTGTATATACACTGTAATAAATAACCACATGTGCTGGACTAATGCAGATTGAATTTGTTGAAATATGGCCTATTATATTAAAATTTATGTTTCTATTATAATTTTTATTGTATGAAACAAATTTGTCCYGTATAAAATTACTGAGAAATAAGATCTGTATCCATATACAGGGAAGCTTATCTTTTCTCGTGAACTATTTAATAATAGATTCTCCCCATATACATATCTTCTAAGTGTCTATTTTTTTTTCTGCATCCTCTTAAAAATTCATAGCTGGATTTTGTCATTTTAAAACAGGTCAAATACCTTAATCATAATATACTCGTGTTTATTTCCTAAATGTAGACGATTAAAGACTTGATAGCTTTTTGTACTCGAACCATTTTTTTTTTCTAAATAACATCAACAAATTAGAAATAGACCTGCAGCCTATTCATTAAAGGGATTTCAAAACAAAACTCATCTCTAGGTCATATGCATCCCTGTGACTAACAGAATATGATGAGAATAGGGTACTTCGTAACACGCCCACCAAACAAAAAMCAAACAGGCAAACACACCAGAGCTTGCTCACCTCTACTGCTTCTACTGGATTGAAACAGGTATAACAAAGAGGGTTTTTGTTATAGAATGAGAGAAACAAACATTTAAGAAGAAAATCTGAAATCAATTGGTAAATGTGCAGATGTTAAATTAGCTCTATTTCATGCTAATTCAGCTTTATTGAATTCATATCATAATCTATAAAAACTCTCTGTGCTCTTAAAAGTATTATCCAGTCTATTTCAATTAGCAATGTATTAACCTGCCATCAAAGTTGGATAGTAGAGTGAAACTAAACAGATCTAACTATTGAAAAAGAGAAATAAACATCTGTGAAAAAAAAAATTTAAAAATTCTATCTCTGATATTTATTCCAAAAAAAGTTAGTAAAATAGATAAAATAATTTTAAGCCATGAGCATTCCTCAGCCTGATTATACATATATATATRTGTGTGTATATTTTGAGAGGTTGGAAAGCTAGCTTAATGAATATTGCTATAATCTGAAATGTTTGCAGTAAGAGTAGGCCAGACCTAGTTTTACCTAGTTGGGCTTAGCAGGGAAACCATATGTGTGCAGAGGAGCAAGCTCTCTTCCAGCAGACAAAGGGAATTTTGGCAGAGTTTATTGTGGCCAGAATTTTAACCTGAGTTACATAAACCACCAGTAAATTGCAGTGATGATCTGTCATTCTTGTTTTATTAATAGAAAACAGCTGTCTATTAATCCTGCATGTTGTGCTATACTGATATTGTGTTAATTTTATATTTCAGGATAGTTACCTGAAGAGGATAGGAATGTATCCTTCCCTCTATGACTTGTAAATTGTCTTCCATTTAGTTTTCCCTCTCCTTTTGTCTTCCCTTTTTCCTCTTTCCCTCTCAGTTAGGCACAGCATGTTGCTTGGGTTGCTGTAATATATTGAAAGTATTTGCTTGGTGTGCAGGAGGCAGGAAATAGTTTACAGATTAAAACAAAAAAAAACCCAAAAAAAGGTGTACAGCTAGCCAGATAGGTTGATAGACTCTGTCTTCCTGTGCCTACTCGCAGCACACTGCAGGCTTTGAGATTTCTACAGGGCACTGAGAAATGGTTTGAGACCCATAAGATGGACTAAGTGCATGTTTTGAGGGCTCTTTTGCATTAAATGTAATGCTTTCTTGCTTGCTGCAAGGAAGGAGAATCTGTGGTTTATTTCTGTGGCTGGGGCAACATTTTTCTATTTAATTAAACAACAAATTAAATTGAGCTTGTTTATAAAATGCATCCTTCTGCTAACACAGTTCATAAAAGCTAGAGCTAAAGATAACTCTCTCTGATATTTTCAGACTTCTAATTGTGATTTTTAATGTTTTGAGATRGGGATGGGACAACAGCTCTCTGGATTTGAACTCTCTTTTCCCTTTTTTTCTATCTCTTATTCAATTTTGTTCTTTTTTTTAATATTCATGTATCTTGTCTTGATTTAATCCTAAGATAATTAATGGCATTATTTRGTTAGCAAATGAATAAGCACAAGAAAAGATATACTTTTTTTTAAGGTACCAACAGCACATCTAACAGATGCATTTTATGGTATATTCACTCCAGAATTTCTTGTTAAACATAGCCTGGTATCTATATTAAACTATTAGTACTTTATGTACTAAAATATACTAAAAGTTATACAGTGACTTATACTCAGTGGTGATGTTCTTATGTTAGTGTCGCTTCACTCTAGAATCCCAGATTTTGTTTCAGGCCTTTCTGGTGCAATCCTAATACAACATTAACATTTTCTTCTCCTTTACTCACTAATAGAAATTGTGGCTGTCATGAATGGAGGGACCATATGCTGCTTTGAAAAGGCAGCAGGGGTCATGGAGGCAGTTTATAAATGATCTGAGTAAGAAATGAACAGAGACCAATTAAGCTAGTTGGGAGGCAGAAGGTTTTGGACAGCGAGGATACTGAATTTGGTTGCTTCGAAAACAAAGGTACAATTAAATACATATATGTATTTTAAAGAAAAACTTTCTATGTTTTCTCCTAACAATGCCTTCCTCAGTTGAAACAACAAAACAAGTACAGTTTGTAATTTTTTCACGAAGGTTTTCAACACTGGAAGTTGTTGCACGGCAGTRAAATTACCAGGAGAGGACTAGTGGCCGACCACAATATGGCTTTTGTCACCGAGGAAAGTCTGTGCGCTAAATAATGCATGCGCAATTACTGCACTAATCAGGCTGGTCAAAACAGGTGATCCAGTGAATATCTTTGTGCCCACTGCCATTTAGTGCTATTCACCCATGTATCTATTATAACTATTCATTTAACACCACAGGTGTGCTAAGTGCTTTGCAGATAATGCAAAGATGAAGGCGCCTTTCTTGGAGAACATAAATTCAGAATATTCAGAATACAGATGTAGGATATTAACATGTATAATGCAGTAATAAAGTGCAGGGAAATCTGAGTGACTTTTTTTTTCCCCCTCACTACACTTCTGTTAATTTCATGATCCTTGTTTAGCTTTTGAAAGCTATTTTGGGACTATTTTAGGCTTTTTCAGGTCCCTGAAAAGTATCCAATTAGTGAGAGAAGAGGACAGAGCCAGGGAAGGGTTTCCAGATGTAAAAGGCAGAATGAAAAACTGCCACAGGAGAGCGAGAAGGGACAATTTAAATACGAAAGGCAGGCGGATGAAGACACAAATGACTAATTATAGTTGCTATTATTTCTTTTGTAAATGCCAGAAAGAAAAGTAAATTCAGTAATTGCAAGGAATGTGGAAGATCTAGTACTGGCTAAAATGCAAAAGGAAAAAATCATATTTGCAGTCAGGAAGAAAGAAAGAAAGAAAAAAAAAAAAACCAGTTCCACTAGGRAATGTTAGATTTCCCTTAAAGAATTTTAGAGGCTTAAACATCCCAAAAATCTTTAAAATTAAAGCAAAATTATGATTCCCCAGATAACGACCTCACACTTCTTACTGCAGAGTGTGGATGTTGGTACATTAATTGACTGTTTGGTGGCACTGGTCACAGACCGCAGCCATTCTTCTCTTTTCTCTTCCTCTCCTATAAAACTGTTTTTTCCCCCTATCTCCCCCCATGGATTATAAAATGTGACAGGGGCTGGACCGCTGGTGCATGGGGACCATGCAACCATTCAGGCTGACCAGGGCTRTCTCATTGTTTCCTTGTGCTTCTCCATATGTCCCCATCCATCCGGGCTCTTGYGTCACGGACTTAATGCTAAAAGCTCCTTTGACAGATACCAAYTTTTGTGGAGGGCAGCACCCAGGAAAAAAGAAAAGAGATGCTGATCCATGTCTGGCTCTCTGAGACATTAGGTTAATACCAGCGATACACAATAGTAGWAAAATAATGTGAAGAATGTAGATTTCTGCTTTGCCTAGATAAATGAAACAACATAATGTGGTGTATCTGAAGTGTCTTGCATATCTAAGTATCTCAAAACACTCCACAGATTATTGTGATTCATTGTAATTGCATCATGATATTGCTATTGTATTGCAGGCATGTTATCATTTCTGTAATAAACATTTATCTTAGGGTGCTTGTGTGCACCACATAATTAGCTCTAGAATAAAGCGTGTTAAACAGGAGGTGTGATTCATTAGAAGAATGATAAAATTTGATTTTCAAATTCTAACTATTTATTTTAACTACTACTACTTAAAAGTGAAAATAAATAAAGAGTGATGTTYTGTTAATTATGAAACATATTTATAGAAAACAAGCTTAAGGAGGGATTGAAAACTAATACGCATTTTGATGTTAGTACAATTAGTTATTGTTAAGTTCTTCATTTCCTGTCACTGTAAAATCTAATTAGTAGGTCTAGGTTTGCTGCATTTACAGTAAAAATAAGAGTGTTTGGTCAAGAGTCTTAAATAAGAAAGCCCTTTATTTATCAAAAAAGAAACCAAATGAATAACTTAAGGCAATGTCCTTTTTACTGAATATGACCTTGAAAGCCACGCCAAAAGTATTTTTTTGTAAGTATTTATAAAATTAAAAAAACTCCTCAATTATCAGAATACCAACCATAATAAGTAAGCTGAAAACCTTCGTAAAATAATTATATAGATTACATGACAAATATACTGTATTGTGAGCTAATCACTTAATTATCATATTCTGCACAAGTTTTGCCTTTTGAGATTTGTCTGCAGAAGACAGTTAACTAACAGAGACTTAATTAGCCTGGCCACTAGAAGAAATAGCGGTATATTAGCTCAAAAGATACAGGCTCTCTAAATAGTGCACTGGGTGTCTCAGCTTGATTCAGCTGGAAGCCAGCTACAGGTGACCCTATAAAGCTATAGAATTTCTGTTTGACAAAGTATGACCTGTATCACTGGGTAATAACTGGGCAATTTGAGGAGGAGTCACTTGCATTCAAAACTCAACACCTTGCATAATCTAACCACTGGGCAATTATCATGATTCTTGCTTTGGCCTTTGGGCATTTGGTTCTCTTTAGTTGCCTAAAGAACTTTTTTAGAAAGAAAGCACGGTTTATCAATTTTAAGAGGTTCCTCTGACCTGAATTTTGGATCAATGTTTGCCTAAGCCCATTTTACATGAATCTGAACCTAAAACCCTCTTTTTATAGCTTAAATAAGTATGTATGTTTTTACAAAGATGTATTGCTGATGATTCCTCGAAGAATTGAAAAGATATTAAGATAATATAGTGCCCATGGTTTTAATTTCTGAAGCTCAACCATTACTATAGATACCCAAATTACTTTTTCACCGACATAAACCTGTGGCAAGATGTACCGTCAGGATTACTTCCATAATACACATTGTGCCATCCCCTAGAGCGAAGAGTTGCAAAACTCCTAGAATTTCTGAATGTTTTGGACCACCTATATGTAATATATACTATATATTATTTTTATTATCTATATATTATTAGCTACATTGACACAATAGAACCAGTTGTTATTAACTCGTCATGTAAATTTCTTCTTTGGGAGGACAGAATTGTTCAAAGTGACGTTTTTGTAACATCTTCTACTAGTTTTTGAGGTCAATGCAGTTAACTACATACACAACAAATTATTTTTTCTGCCTTTTTCACTTCTGCTTTTGTAAGTCTTATTTCTGAGCAGTATGAAACTTGGCATATACTTAGCTTTGTAACCTGTGCAGTGTCCTATCTGGTGCATTACTGCTGAGCTGCCTCAAATTATTATCAATTTCATGGAATATGCAAATTTAGGTGTACCTACGTGATGTTTTCCATCTTTTTAGACAACAGGAAAAAATACAAAATGTTAATACTTGGACTATATTGCATCATGTTATATCTTATTTTGTGTTTGTGTAATTTTTTTTTCTTTTTTCCTTTTTTATGACTATGATTGGAGAGAGAAAAAGCATATTACCTGCAAGTTTTAAAGTTACACAGGTGAAAATGGTAGTTTGGTAAGAAAATAAATTTTAAGGTTAAATCTAAGTTCAAGGTGATATTATTTTGAAGGAGATTTACTCTCATTATCAATGGGTCTTGTGTGGTTGAAACGTGTACAAATGATGAATTCCCAAGAGAGTTAATTAGAAATAAGACAGCCTCAATGCAACTGCAGTATCTTGACTGATAGATTGTGAGAAATGTTTAAATATATATGTCAAGACAGTTATACATTAAAATGATTCATGCCATCATAAATTAGTGTATATATACATATTTGTGTATATTTATGTATCTATTTGTACATGTATACAATATGTAGATTGGTTTGCTCCAGTAGGATAATTTTTATAGATGGTGAATCACAACTTACTTTCATTCTACTTTTGCAGGGTTAAAATATAACATTCATAATGAGTTCATTTCCAGATCTCAGTATGCGTAGCAAAAATGGTTGCTTTTGCTTATGAAAACTTTTAAGGACAGAGAGGATCTTCAGTGAGTATAAGAAAATGACCCAGTGCTTTTCAACACCTACAAAAGACACACCAAATAATGGCCAGCTTCTTACAATGAAAGTTCTTATAAAAATTAACACTAATTATCAATAACCTTTCAGTACTGTGCTTTTAGTCATTGTATTATTTGTCTGCAGGTTTTAGAAATGCTCGTCRCTTTGAGTTCTCTGCAAATTTATGTGAAAAATAACTATCAATATTTTACCTAATCATAAGTTTGTAATCAAAGGACTTAATAGAATAAACTTTAGAAATCTGATCAGTAAGTAACCTATCCAAATCATTGTTGTCTAAGATTATCCCATATTTAAGTTAAAACTCTRTTCACTTTTCTGAGAGGATTAGATCAAATATGACCACATCAAGGAAGAGCTTCCTCCAGTGGTAGGTGTTTTTTCAGCACTTAGATCTAAAGGGTTTAGCATTATCACGACCGGAACAAAAACATACACTCACTGATAAAGACTAGAGTGACAAATAACTAGCCAGGTGATAAACAGCAAAATAGATAGGTTTGCCTGTGTAACTCAGAAGGGGGAAACAGTCATAGGAAGAAAGAACCCAAAAGAAACCCAGAAATCAGTGTGAATTTTGAGTTGAATATGAATATAATGTCAAGAAGGGATGTGAATATAATGTCAAATTGGAAAGTCTTTGGAGGAGAGCCACAAYATATAAACATATAAATGAAATAAAAAATTAGAAAACAAAGCTTTGTTAATGAACTCCTGCTCAGTAAATAAAAGTATAAAGAGAATGACTGTAATTTGAAGTTCAGATTAATTCAGACTGGAAATTATTTATAGCCATTAGGTTAATTACCACTGGAATGATTTACCATAGACCATGCCTCATTCTCCATCTCTAGCAATCAATGAAAGTTTTCTCTTAAAATATATACTTTAATTCGAAGAAGAATAAGTGCTTGCCTACATTCTACAGGTTAGATTAGATGATCACAGTGATCCCCTCAGGCTTTTAATCTATAAATTTATGAAATTCTCCAGCTGCTTTGGTTGTTCCATTGCACTAGGCCCCTGCTGTTGGCTGCTGCATCTAAATATACTGCAGTCTGGCTCACTTATGTGTAACTGCCAAGAATGTGAAACTATTGAAAAAATATATCTAGAGCTTGCCTATACCATAAACACTTGTGTAAATGTAACTAGAACTTTGTATTTGACAGTATTATGTAGTCCACCAGTATATGTGCACATTTATAGAAAAAATTTATTCTCCATTTGAGAAGATTATTGAAATTATTCAGAAGAAAAAACATTAAGCTAAATGAGAGTAGCTCAAGTAAGATTCAGACGGTTCATTTTGACTTCTTTTCTGTCAAGCTTTGTAAAGTAATTTGAACCTGCTTTGTAAACTTTGCATGCAGATGTACCAGTCGAGGCATAAATTCACTCATCAGCATTTTACCGTAATGATTTATGATAATGGACAAGACTAATGATAATTTACTTGCCCGTCAAAAGAATTTCTCATCCCCAGCAAGTGGGCAATTAGAACTTTGCAAGGCTGCCTTAAGGTTGGTTAATTGTGAATTGCTTCTCTTTTTAATATTCTGTGAGTTTTTGCAGGCAAAATGCTTGTCTTTTGATTTCTAAACAACCGATGTTTGCAACAATTGCTGCACTTAAAAATTGCTTCTCGATATAGTTTTTTTGTCATTTGAATGGGATCTATTGATTTCTGTATTAATGCTCTACTGCATATACCTTAAAAATATTTTGGAAGACTCCACAAGTTGCTAGCAAAATGAGGATTTTTTTTTTAATTATTCTTTTTAATACCCCTTTCTCTGAGCTTCAAATATGGGGAAAAACTATGTTTTTCAGCGAGTTATTTTATAAAACAAATAATGGCAGTGGGGCACGGAGAGCCTGTAGAACCTGTTATCTGATATATATGATCTCTTGGTAATCAATACAATATAATAATTAYCACTAGCAAACTTTTATTTATATAAGTAATTACCACATTAGCAGTTCTTCTTCAAAGATGCCGTTTTCACACAAATGTATATTGTAACCAGTGGTGTTCCTAAGTGTGGATAAAATATGATTACCCTTGTGAAAACTGTTTGGTTCTTTGTCTTTGGTCATCCTGAGATTCACCTCACTGAACTGGTGCAGTCTGAAGTTTGCGTTTCCTGTCTAGATTAGCTGTCTAAGCTCCCTTTATAAGTTGCAAAAATAACAGCATCCCTCTAAAGGAATATTTGTGCTGTTTTAAAACTGCTCTAAAAATGAGCCTCTCTCTCTCTCCATTCCAACTGGACTGTAGATCACACCTTTAACCCTGACTCTTGACAGTCCTTCCTCGTGGCATCTGAGACAGATGTTGTTTTCCCTCTGTACAYGCTCCTAAAACTCCTACTCTTTGGGACTGACGTGCTGTGGTTCTGGTAGAGGGAAGAAGAGGGCYGAGTTCAAGGATCCTCACTGTTGTGTTCACACTTTATATGACTTTGCAAAACCAAGAGACACATTGAGCAGAATCCTAGTGGTTCCACTGTTCCATGGAGCCTCACACCTCATGTTCCCCAGAAGGGACCGTGACTCTGTKCTGCTTTGGCTTCTGTCACTTATTGGTATGTAACCATAGTGAGGACTTACACTCCTCTTCCTTTCCTAATCTTGCAAGGATCTGGCCACGTCTTAGCCAATAAAAGCAGACTTATTTATATGCCTGATGTCAGAGTCTGTACGACTAAAAAGGACTAAAATACCTCCTCAAGCCCTCAGATACAAATCTTGCAACAACAATTCCCCAAAGTATGAATGCTAAAGAAAGGAAGTTAGTCATTTTGCTATTAAGTGCTATACGTTAAGGACAAAAGATTGACTTTCCAGAAGGACTAACATCTTCTTGACAGATACAATTGGCCGATTTTGTCTATTCCCTTCCTTAATGGATGACACCTGTAAAAARAGTAAATCTATTTTTAATGGGATAGTCTGCCTAAATGACCCAATTTCAGGAAGAGTGCACTTTCATGAATATTTATTTAATATAAAAACACTAAAGTAAACCAGAAACTACATTCTATAAATAAAAACAGCCCAGAGGGTCAAACAATGATAGACTGGATGATATGAAAGCTAATTTAGTATAGCCTTATGCTGTAGGTTAGCAAAACAGATCTCAGCATGTAGCTGCTCCTTAGAGCTGCACTCAGTAATTCTTTTGCTACCTTGCCCAGGCAGGAGGCTGCTGTGTGTACYAAGGTACCCAGAGCATAAACCAAAGAGTGCTGGAAATAGGTAGCATGTTTTAAAYGTGTCTTCTCATAGATCGTACAAACAGAAAGAAACAATTTTATTTTATCCCTGCTAATGTTCATTTTAACCTGTGTTGACATTCCATTTTAAAATATGGCTTAGACAGAAGGASCTTTTGAGAAGGCATATTAAGACAAGTTGCAATTTTCTCTTGTATTCTTTGTAGTTGGTTTAATTTCATCACGTTGTTCCTATTTAATGCAGGTGGGTACCTTATTTTCTTCTATAGCAAAGCTACAACCAAGGTCATGGGTTGCCCTTGAGTGGAGAAACCAGCCATAAGACAGCATTTGGGGACATAATGCAATTATTATATTCTATATATCTCAAACTATATTCATGAGATAACTGGCATTGTCACTCTAGTCTTCTTCAAGTCCCTGCAGAGTTACATGAAAGTCTATAGGTTTACCATTTCATACCTATGTTTTCCTAGCTTGGGTATTTTTGTGTTAATATGGTCATAATATTCTTTAGAATTACATTCTCTTGTGTCAATTTTACTTACACAGGAAAGGAAGTGATTAACTAATGAGTAGAGTGGTATTAGGGCAGAACAGAAATTCCTACTCCAGTATTCAACCCTCTTTCAAGTTAAAGCACACAATCATTTTAATTAATTAATTATTTTATCATAAAATTATGTTATATTCAGAAAAAAAGAGTGCTATCTACCTGCGTTATTTTGTTTATACCAAAATGATTCCTATAAAATGCTTAAAATGCTTAAAATGCTGGGTTTTTTTAATTTGATGTTTTATCCATTTGATCACGTGCAGTTAATATTATTATTTATCTCTGTTGCCTTTCAATACATGAGTGTACCTTACTTTTATTTATGGAATACTCAGCATCTGAACCTCAGCTTCAAATCATGTGATAAGATCTCTCTCTCTTTTTTTTTTTTTTTCATTTAAGCAACCTCAAATTATCACTTTTTTAGATTGAAAAAAGACCAGTTTGAATAACAACATATATAGGAACTGGGGGAGAACTGCTTTCCTCCAAAGTGACAAGCTTCAGCTAAACCATCTGGTTCCAGTCAGACAGCAACTTCTGAAGCCACTAAGTTCTTGCACGTCTGTGCAGCAGGCTGGCCTGGGAGCCATTCCTTGCAAAAAGCCAAGATATTGCCAATTAGGAATTAGCTTGTCATCAGTAACTTATTCCATTCAGGATAGAGTTCTCCATGGCATCTGTGCGAGCACAAACACTGCTCCATGAGAAACTGCTGACTGGATTCATCTTGCCTGGTGATCAGGGACCAAGGATATTAGCATCACCTAAAATAGTAAATCTACTCTTTTTTTCTTACCTTGAGCATAGAGGATACTGTGTACACTGTTCTCCATATTTTAGAAACTGCAGGAGGTAGGGAAAGAAGCCACAAACATTTCAAGAACTGGAGAATAGGTTTTATAGTGAGAGATTTAAATAGCTCGATCTGTTTATCTTATCAAAAGAAGATTGATAGGTAACATGATTACAGTGTGCAAGTAAATTCACAGAAAGAAAATACTGGGTATTAAAGAGCTTTTCTTATTCAAGTGCAGAAACACAGTAGAAACTAATGTTGGAATATTAAATAAGATAAATCAACTTGGATTTGATCAACAAATTCTAACTACTGAGGATCATTGCCCACTGGAGCAAACTCTTAAATTTGGATTCTCTGCCTTGTGATGTCTTTGCAATTAGACTGTGTATTCACTGCTGAAAAAGGTGTAATTGTACTAAATGCCAAGGGTGAATAGCGAGTTTCATGAGCTGTGAGCTGCAGGAAGTTAGTGTCCTGTGAATACTTCTGGTCTTACATGCTATGAAATTTATGAAATGCCCAAATTGTCCTCTATTGGAGAAACATGCTGAGTTTGTTACCTTGTGCACATGCTTAACCTCAGTGGGTTCCAAGATACTTAAACCCAAGAATATAAATTTATTATTTGCGAAGACTTTTTAATATCCTTTTGCACGATATTTTACAGCAAAGTTTCTCATTTGAGAAGAACTGAGTCTGCTCACCTCTTGCAGCTCGTCCTTTGCAGGTGGGATATAACATAACATAACATAACATAACATAACATAACATAACATAACATAACATAACATAACATAACATAACATAACATAACATAACATAACATATATATTTTGCTATGCACAATTAATATACTTATCACAAAGATTTTTATAAGATTTTTATAAGTGGAAGGCAGTGGACCGCACAGTTGTRAAGGAAAGGAGAGGGATATCTGTGAATACAAGATGGATAACGAGGAAAAATATCTTAGAATCATTTTATAGCATGTGATTTTACTTATTGTCATATTTTATTATTATAAGGTCATGAGAGCACATTAGAATATAGGCCTACATTAGGATAAACTGTAAATAGAACCATCTTATATGTGTGTGTATATATATATGCTATGCATATTTTTATTTTTAGAAAGAAATAAGAGAGTGACTCTTTCTTATTTTACCAGTGTACAACTTTTTTCCTAGATTGCTGCCAGTTTTTCATCTTCAAATCCCCATTCTGCATCCTTTCTCTCGTACATCCTAATCTCCCTTTTTATAACACCGTCTCAGAGTGATTCATTTGTGACAGTCACAGAAGCATGCACTCCAACACCCACACGCAGGTAAATCTGCTGCGGTGATATATTTTAATTACAGATTTAGTCAGAAGTAATTAAGGTTTTATGTCACAAGGATAGTGGAGAGTTTTAAAAATTCATGCGGTTTCAGTCTTTGTGAGTGCGCAGTTTGTGACACAATGGCTTGCAAAACAAGAACGACCCCTCAGTGCTGTTAGATTAATTAATAGAAAGAGAATAAACTTAATGGAGCTAGAAAAGTGCAAAAAATTGTGTTTTTTCCACTGTATATCACACAGATGGAATGGTCGTCCTGGGATTGCGGCGGGGGACAGTAATTGCATTTTAATTACAGTGCTGATGGCTTCTGCTTCCTACCAGATGGAAGGCCCTTTTAAAATAGAGGCACAATAGCAAGCCTCTGCTTATTTTCTCTTCTGATGCTGGCTAACATAAAGTGACATGAGACAAAAGCTATTATGGTATGGTTTGATCAGAAAGACTTTATTTGGTGCTCTAATACTTTTTAGCATGAAGAAAATCCATTCTCTGCCAATATTAAAAAGGCATTTCTTCAGTCTAGGAATTAAAATGAAAATATGCAGGGAACTACCTATTACTGCTTTAGTAACAATCCTAGTTAATCACATTGCTGCCAGGCTGATAGTATTTACAGGAAGAAAGATTGATACCAGAGCCATCCTTTGTTTGCAATGCTTAACCAAGAAGGTTCTCAGGATGGCACTATACAGAGCAAGGTGTGGGTTAGATTAAAGTTAACAGATGTGAAGTTTACTGCATGTCCTTTATTCTACAAATATTATCGTAAGTTAGCAAACACAAAAGTGCTGATTACTGAGAAACTGACGTTGTAGAGAGGGGTCAGATCTGCAAATAGTGTGGAAATTACATTCAAAGCCATTAAATTGCATTAAGAGGCATACCTTGGTGGACGTGCATACAGTATTCATAAGTGAATAAATGAATTATATTTAATAATATTCACCTTTTTGTCATACTTTAAGTGCTTTATACACTGGTGTTCTTCAGCAAGATGCCCTTCCACTGTCATTGTATCTTCTAGACTATAGCCTTTGGTTTGTTTTGTTGTAAAGATATTTATAAGAATCTTTATCTTGTTTTGAATCTTAAAGAAAAAGTGAAG
This sequence comes from Eudromia elegans, assembly GCA_003342815.1. Taxonomy (NCBI): domain Eukaryota; kingdom Metazoa; phylum Chordata; class Aves; order Tinamiformes; family Tinamidae; genus Eudromia; species Eudromia elegans. Next base: position 3,492,835 of record PTEX01000009.1, read on the forward strand.
GTAGCAATAAATAAATTTACTTCTTAGTTAATGTAGAAGGGTTTTTTAAAGTTACTTTTCTGTGCCAAGTACCACTTTCTTTAATTTGTGCCTAAGAAATGTGATAGGTACTCAGCAATAATAGTAATAATATTTAATACTTGTAATAATAAAAATTAGTGCATGGTGGCTCAGAAGGATAAAACTTTCACTGCTATGTTGCCGACAACTCAGCTTCTTCTAAGGCAGATTCCAATTAACCCTCTGTACTCATCTCTGTGTTSTCAAGGATTTACGCTCTGAAAAGTGTCACCGAGCAGGATGCCCAAAGTGTTTGCTCTAGAGGCGGTGAAGATGGAATGAACTGGGGCAAAACTGGAAAGTTTCAGGCAAAGGAGTTTGTGTTGGTCCTTCTGCCCCTCTCTGAAACTTAAATACTGGCAACAGCAGAGCATTGCTAGTCTGATTATTTTTCAAAAGATATGTTTACAGATGCATTTATACAACCACTATTTTTGCAGTTTGACAATACATTTGTTGTTTTCCTTTAAAACAAGCTTATCTCTCAGTTTTTACTACTACAGCTCAAGTTTCCCTTCCAGTATTACAGCACGTGTTCACAACCGAATTAAAAAAAACAAAAACGAAAACAAAAAAACAAGGCAGGTAGGAGACCAAGGGTAATATTCAGTTCTTTCTTCTCTTTGGTCTTCACAAAACTGTAACAAGTTGCCCTTGTAATACAGTTAATTTTAAGAATGATTTGCTGGCCAATTAGAAAAAGGGCAGGTTGAAGAAAAGGAAAATTCCTGTCCTTAGAAAGAGGAGCGGAGAAGAATTGTGGAATACTAATGAAATCAGCCTAACTTTGGCAGCTGGAGAGAAAGTAGGACAAACTATTAATGTCTCAATTTACACGTTTTTGTGAGAAATGTCTAATATACACCTAAGGTAGATTTCTCAAGAGCAACCCTGGCAAATTATTTTGCTTTCTTTCTTTTAGATAACAAAAGATCTGTTTGTATCACTGAGCTCTAAGGATGTGACCTGTCTTGTTTTTTGATGGGTTTTGACACTATTCCACAAAACACGCTCATACCAAACTAGTAACATATGGTCAAGAGAAAATCACAATTCTGTTTATAAGACCTTATTCAAAGAGTCTTATTTCACTGTGGGCCTGGGAGGATGCTTGGGGTGGATCTTTCCTGAGCTGAACTCTGTGCAACGTCTCCTGAACTGATGGAGATGTGAAGACAGAGTGTGCCCTTGTGAGAATTGGAAGTCAAGTGTAAAATGTGAAGTCTGTGGCTAGGGAGCTGTCCCAGCTGAAAAGAGAAATAGAGAAAAATTGAATTTGAGTTACTGTAATTCAATGCAAATTCCAAAAAGGAGGTATTCTGACATGTAACTAGGGGTATGATGTTTAAGACAGGTGAGATAATTATTCCAATTTACCCAAAGCTACTGATGTTAAGACGGATGAAGTGTCTTGCTTTAGAGTTTATTTCAGGAAAGATAGAGCTAAGTTGGTGAAATTGCAGCAGAGAGCAGCAAGGGTTTTAAGAGACTGAAGGACCTTTTATTTATAAAAGTTCAAGGAGTGCAAAATGCCATTTTTCCATATGTATAAGGTGACTGTAAAGAGTGTGTATTGGAAGTGCATCTGTGAAGGGTAGTTTTGCTTTATTTCAGTGACTAGTGTATGAGTAGGAGCAGATGAAAGAAATAATCTCTTACAGTCCCTTACATTTCATCATTACCTGTGGTTTTTGCTCATCTGGTCTTGTGCTCTTCCTCCTGTTAACTCTCTTTTCTTATTTATGTAGAAATCTAAAATAACATTGGCAAAAACATCTCTCCTATGAGATAAATATATATATATTATTGAAAATAGTATTTCCATTAGGAATTGTGAAAGTGGAATAGAAATGCATGGTTCATGTTGGAGCTGCAAAGAAAAAGGCCACAAATGTTTTTCTCTTCACACTCAATACTAGAAAAAGTACTGGTAGTTTGAAGCAGTCAAGAAAAAAAAAAAAAAGACTAGAAAATCATTGGAAAAAAAAAGGCAAATTGTTATTTGCCACAATAGAATACAAGATAGACCAGAAAAGGAAAATATGTTTAAAAGTATAATTTGTCACACTGAAATGAAGGTGAATGCCTTGGTTAAATTTAAATTCTCTCCTTGATAAGATATGATCATATCATATCTAAGACAGGAAAAGGAATATGAAAATCCCTTGTTAAAAGTAAAAACAACACCTGTAGGTAGAGAATTTTGAGGAATAATAATATCAGATAATAATTCCAGAATACTTAAAATATCAGGTAATAATCCTGGGAATTCTTAAAAATTAATGTAGTGAAAGAAAATACCGTTTTGTGGAATATTAGGAATTTTTAAAAAATCCAATTATGTTTGAAGATGTCATTTTTATTATGATATCAACAGACTGTAGAATAGTTTTCCACGAATGGTAGTAGTAGTAGTACATAATAATATAAAGGTGGCAGTACTCAGTCAGAAAGCAGTCTGTCTATAGCTCTCTCCTGCCTAAGTGGTCAGTGGAATTGGACAAGCTACATTACTCAGCGTTTAATAATCAGAAATAAACATTATAAAAAACTAAATATAATGCAGCACAAATTTTTGGAATATTGCACATGACTTTTTTTTCATTCTTCAATATGAATCTTAGGACATTTGATTTCATCATAAAATTAATTGAGTAAAAAATTTGTTCTACACTTCCCCAAGTTGGTGTCAGGCTTTATTATAGTAGATTATTCCCTATTCTTGCTTTTTGCTGTTAAATACAGCAACCAGAAAGGAGACACAAGGACCCTAGCTTTTCTGGAAAAAGCAGGAAATACATTTGCTAAGCAGAAATTAAGCTTAGACTTTTTTTTTTTTTTTTTGGTCAAAGAACAAACTACAATAGCTAGGAGCATGAAGTGAAATTTAGAGTAGTCCCATAAAGAAACAGTTCAGTAAAATACATAGTGATCATATAATTTTTTCATTGTGAAATTGAAGCTGATAACACTGTTTGCCAAAGTCTGAAATTGTTAAGAACTTCCTGCTATCAACTTCTTTATTTAAAGATATTTTTATAGTTAGATTATTTCTGGCATTAAATTCGCCAGATTTTCTCATACACTAGGTACAGAGCAGAGGATGAGGAAGAAGTATGCAGTTCTCTATGTGAAAATTTTGACTAATGCTAACAATACTTGTGGGGAGTTTGTATCATAATGACTTATAAATGCCTTAAGTTTTCCATCTGTATTTCAAAATTTCAAAATAAAATCATAAGTTTGCTTTCATGCTTTTATTGCAACTGCTAAAAAATAGGAAAACTTAGATCCCAAATAAGTGTGAAAACATTGGCAAAAATGATGAACATTTTTATTAAATATCTATGTGAATTGTTTACATTCTGCTTCTAATCATAAATAATAGAAGATCCATCTAGATACCATGGTAGTAGGTGCTATAGAAATTAGTAAAAAGAAACAAATATTTGACATGTGTATATCCATATTTAGGCAAACTGATGATTTCTGGCACTGTTATAAATTTCTACTTTGTAAAGAAAGTTTGCCAGCAAGGAACAGAAGGAGTATTGACTTTTTACTATAATGACATTTCTATCAAATTAATTATAAGCTCAGAAAATATTAATCTAATTGAAATAATACTGCTAAAAGAAAATAGTTAGATTTTATTTCCTGACAGTTTAATGGCTGACAAAAAAGGAAAAGACATGAAATACCAGTGAGAATTAGAGAAAAGAATTGTTAATGTTATAATAATTCATACAAATATTATTGAAAAGTATTGAAAAATAATGTATCTGCCGTATTAAAACCCCATCTGACAACTGTGGAAATAATTTATTTCTTATTAGTAACAAATGAAATAGTATAAATAAATAATAAGAAAAGCTATATAGCTTTAATTAATTGATTATCAAGATATGCATCCATCAGCAATCTATCACATTTGTAATATTGGCACTACGCTATAAAAATGTCAATGAGTAAATTAAAATAGGATTCACCTTCCTGCCACATTTGGATTTACTAAATTAAAGAAAAAAACATTCTAAAATAGATTACTATAAGATACTGTAAGATTGCAACGAGACGTCTCTAAGTGATGGGAAGTGACTGTTTGCCAGGTTTGTAGGAGCCTCAGGCAGATGCATAAGACAAGGCTCAGTGCTCAGCTATTCCCTGCCAAATCCAGGGTAACGTCCAGCTATTCCCTGCCAAATCCGGAGCCAGGAGAAGGCGGATGGGCACAGCGTGGGAAGCTGAGGCTTATCGGCCTGCCCAAGGCACAGGACTTAGATGCATTTTATTGTTTGCATCTTGTTGAGGTCGGTAGTGATCTGAAAACAGTGAACACTGTTTAACGTCAATGTCATTTTCTTAGCAAGTGCAGAGTGGATGAATCCGGCAAATGTAACACGGAGTGCTCTTGACCCACAAGGGTTCCCTTGGTTATTCATTGGCTCTTTTGCTTCCCATGCAAACATTTTCATAGCACTCTGCCAAGAAACACTCCAACAGCCTTTATCACCATAGTCATATTGATTGTCTATAGAATGGTTGTATATAATGGTTAGTATAGAATGATTGTCTATAGAATGTTTATAGAATGTCTGTAGAATGTACAGGTGGGGACAGGACACCTTGGAGACATTAAACTGGGCATGTGGATGATTCCTAGAGGTGCACCACTTTATAGGATCTTTAAAGGGGCTGCTATGTAACTCTGAAGACACTGGGTGATCCATATATTTCTGCTCAACACAGAAAAGTGGTGTACTGAAGAGTTCTTGTGGAATGGAGTTGTGTTTCTCTGTASAATGAGAAAACCACAAAACTCCTTGTTGGTTGTCACTGCATATTCATAGCAGTGCTAGGCACACATGTTCTACTGCATTTGTGTGAGACATTTGTCTTAGGCACTCGCATAGATCTAGTCCCAGCACTGCTCTTCCCTGTTTTTTTTTAAATTCTTGAACGCTTGGAAGAAAAAAGGAAGAGTGTAAATAGGAAGCCTCTGTGCAGCTCAGTTCCCTAAGGTCAGCAGAACAGATTTCCAAACTCAAATCCTTCCCATGCGGGGATTCAGGTAGATTCAGGTATCTTARAATCATGAAAGGGTACAACAGTCTCATTTTAAGTAGTCTCTGGAAAGTGGTGAGCACAAACTCTTTTTTGGACAAGTGATCCAAAAATGAGTTGAAGTGCCATGCCTCAAAAGTGCCTAAACAAGCAATTTTGCTCAAGGCTGCTTTGGAAATGAGAAACAGAATGGCTGACCTTTAAAAGAGAGGATGGACTCTCCATGTTTCAACTGTATGAGGTTCAGGGCGTTCTGAGGTATCTAGATCTTGATTAATCTCTCTGCAGGTTCTGGTTATGACTTAAAAAAATGTGCTTTACTAGCAAAAACAATATGAGACTTGTTTACTSTTAGGTCTAAAAAAAGTAAAATAATTAGTGGTGTTTTATTATTACAACTTTATCTCGAAGGACAGGTAGTATGCAGGCAAAAAACACTTTTTCTATTTATGAACAGTAGGTGGCTAGAACTGTTTGGCTCTGGTGTTAACTATAAAATAAAACAAACACTGCTCTAAATTCTTTGCCCTTCTCCAAAGAGCTCTTCAGGGCCCTTGGCATGCTCTAGCTAGGTCTGCACACACCAGTTCCCAGAAGCCTCGTCTTTTATCTACGTTTTCTAAAAATATATATATACACTGGATTATCTGTCCCTGTGCAGGAGTTAGCTTTCCTGCAGGTTTTTCTGAACAACAGTTTTTATTTTGGGCTCTGTGTAAGGATGGAAACTATATTAGAAGGGAATGATTTCAAAAGGAAATTATAGTCTGTAATGATATGTTACAGAGAACCTGTGATGTCAGTGTTAACGCCTCCCTTACCTCAAACCTTCACTTTTTTGGTATACCAGAATTCCCATTTGTCTTTCCATTGTTTTTGTAGAATCTATTACCATATTACCAAGTATATGGAAACTAAAGTTTCTTTGTCTTTTTGATCTCTGTCACATAGTAAAGTGTTAGAGTTGCATAGAAAWCTCTTTTCCAGAAATGGATATTTATTTAGAGAATCATTTGCAAACACTCCATATGTTTATGGATGTGTATCATCCATATAAGCCATATGCGTATATATGAATATAAATGTATCCATATGTGTATGATCCATATGTTGGTCACTGAAGCAGGCAACCCTTGTTTAAAGGAGGCCCACATAAATAATACTGTAAAAATATAAAAGACGTTTACCAGAGGGTAGCTAAATAAACACTGCGTAATGAGAGAATGATAAACTTATTTCTTTTAATTGTCTCAAACAGTGGTTATATTGGACAAAGCACTGAAAGGAGACTCAAAAGATCATACTCACTGGCTAGGGCAATTTTACTTATCTTCTTGCTTCATTTTTCACATCTATAAGGTGGGGAAATTGCTATTTACTTCCTTTGTAAAATACTTTTGTGATTTAATGTTGAATAATGCCATGTATGAAGTGAGTATCTACTGAATACAGAAACAGAAAACCAAGGTGAGGTTTTGTGTCTAACAACTTTCCTCAGTTTCCTGAGATATTGTAACTATATAAATTGCAGCCCAACCTTTATAAGTGCCACTATATATAAACTTCCAGTTTAATCTTACTGGCTACACATTGGCTATATATTTACAGAATGAATTAATGTATGCATGTCTACACTGCAAGCAGAGTAATTGTATTATCCAACTGAGAAATAAAGTATTTGGATTGTAGGGAAAAACAACCTCAAAAGTTATCCATCGTTCTTCCTTTGTCATTTAGTATTGGCACACTGATCCATCATTACATCACACAGGATGGGTAGGACAAGTGTTCTTCACCAGCATGATGGGCACAATATATCATTCTCTTTTCCAACAGATCCTACATAGATTTAGTTCTAAAAATAGAGAATCAGACAGAAAACCAGACAGAAAATCAGTTCCACACTACTCATTCCCATATCCTAGCCCAGTCYGTCAGAGTGGTTATTTAGAACATCTTCCACAGTAGGTCTCACAAACTCAATGAGCTTGACAAGCACAGACAAAATAGAAATTATGACATATGAAAGGCCATGGAGGATTACGTTACTGCTCACAACAGCTTTCCTATATTTTACCATTTCCTGTTTGATTTCTATCTTTCCTTAGTTTCCAGAGCTGCTAGGCCAATTTATCATCAACATTTTTCTGATTTTATTGCTAAAAATAAGTTCATGTAGGTCAATCTCTATTCTTGCATATCTCAAAATCTTAGCATTAAGTGATACATACTACCAGGAACTTATAGAGGCCTGTTCAACTGTGGTATGTATCTAAGTAAAKCATAGAAAAATATCACTTTATTTGTTATGATCCAAATAATGTTTCTTTGCTAAATATCCACAACAAAATATGTAAGAGCCGATAACTGTTGCTAGAGGAGAGGTCTACAAACTTGTCCTTGGTTAGACCACTATGATGCTACAGTAAATCCWGCATTTGGCATTTTTAGAGAAGTGTATTTGTTAATCAATGAAGTTTTAGTCAATTACATTGAGATAGAAAAAGAATGTGCATCAGAGAGTGTTGCTTAATATTAAATACAAGCTGTAGTCTTAGATTCTGACAGGGGTCAGATTATATTTCATTTCTCCCTCTAATTTCTGCAGTAATAGATTATTTGAAGCCAAGTACTTTTGTTTATGTGCTAAAACCACAAACAGGAAAAAATTTGCTGGCTTTTGATATAGTTCTAGAATCAAAGACTGAATGTCTCTATGCAAGCATGCATTAGGGATGATTGTATAGGTGTGGTGAATTGTGTCTCATTGGATATAATGTTGAATATCTATGTCAATATGCGTAGCAGGTTATTCATATGTGCTAGTTTATATGCAGAATGATAATGTCACATTCATTTCTTGGCTTCAGTGCATTAAAATTCTTAACCACAATGATTCATTAATGACTTTATTGCCCTAATAGATTTCAGTGAACCCCAGTAAAAGAATGTTAACTGCCATAAGTAGACTTTTAAAGTTTAGATATAATAATCCCTAGTTAAAATATTTAATTATTTTAATATTGTGTGTGCTTTCTAGACCCTATAAGGGACATGAATTTAAGGAAGTGACATATAAATGAAGACTGATATTCTGCTTGCAGAGGTTCAGTCAAAATGATACACCCATTACTATTAGAAATGGGTTTCAGTCAAATTTCTAGCAAAATTTAGCTCATCAAGATTGAGAGACAAAACTCCTATCTGAATAAAATTAACTCTTCCATCTTCCTATCTTCTACCACTGGCATGGTGAGGTCCAGTAAAAAGAGAACAACATGATGTGACCTCCTGAGAGGAGGGAACAAAACAAAAAGGATCACAAACCAGACCATAGGGAGCAGACTTTCATCTTCTCTGGGATCTAATTGGAATAATCCCACGGGATATGGCCCTTGAGAGAAATGGTGTGCTGGATTTTCACACATGGGTGATTTTCAAGGATCACTCCTCCAGGCTCAAAGATAGTCCATCTTGACAAGCAAGAATTCAAATAGAGGCAGCAGGAAACCTTCATGGCTGAATATGGTACTCCTTGCAAAACTCAGGCATAAAAAGGAAGGATATTAGAGGTGGACACAAGGACGTGTGACCTAGGAGAGCAATAGAGACATTGTCGAAGCATGCAGGGATGGGTTAGRAAAAGCAAGGTCCACCTGGAGTTGGCTCTGGCAACAAGAGACAAGAAGAAAGGCTTCTAGAAGTACAACKTGTTCAGTTTGAGGTTTCTGAGGCATAACAAGTCAATGCTTCTACTCYGTTGACTAAAAGTGAAACAGTAAGATGCTAATATTTTAAAAGTCTGCGAATAGTATGTGGTGGATGTGTGTGTGTTGGTTTTGATTAGCATGTACAGACTGGGTACACTAGGATTGGAGAGCAGAAAAGTTTAAAAGTTTTAAATCTCCAGAGAGCTACCTTAACACCATGATGACATTTGGGGTTGTGAGGTACCCTTTCCACTTAGCAAGCGGTGATGTGCAATCTGCTGTGGGAATGATTTTCCTTAGTTATTAAACATAGATCCTYAGTGTGCATGAGGGAGTGCAGGTGGAGGTCTGGATCAGTCCATACATCAATGACCTCTTCACATTTCAGGGACTCTTTGGGAATGTCTCTCTGCAACTGTCCCAAAGATGGATGAAACAAAAGGTCTGTCTCAGACTAGTCTTCAAAATCCCACAATGTTTATGGCCACTCCAGAGCATAGGAGAGAAGTAATGGACTCCCTCCTGCATTCCAATATATTTATAAGAACTATTGCTGATGCCACAAGGAAGCTATCCACTTAGCACATATTACTTATTCATGTGTATCTTAAATATTAATTGTTAAAGAGGCAAGATGTATAAGCTAATAGTCAGGAGTTAATATGAAATCTTTTCCATAATTTTAGAAAACAGATAWCTTAATTGGCTTATGCCACCAAATCTGTATCTTGGTGAGGCCTTTGCAACCTTGTTAACACAGCACTGATGCACAGAACTGTTACCTATAGAATTGTGGATTTCTGTTATTAACAAAAATAAGCTTTTTTTTTTTTTTTTTTTTTCCAAATCTTGATAGTGCTTCAGGGTCTTTATATATTTGGAAAAGCCAACTAGACTATATTTCTGGATGGCGCACCATCAACAAAAACATTTAGTAAGTTCAACTGCAAAAATTTTTTGGCTGGTTAAGATGTCTGAGCCAGGAAAAGCCCAGCTTGTCTTTCAGATACCAGGTTGTGTTTACATGGCTGGCAGTTAGAATAAGTCTCTCTCCAGTTGTAATTTAAGCAGTTAGATAGCAACATCATTGAAAGATAATAAACGTGGAAATCTACAACACTGTTTTTGCCATCACTATGGGATTATACTATGAAAGCCATGAGAAAACTGCTTATGTCAATGAAAAGCCAATGAATTTCTATTGTGAAACATCGGAGGAAGAATTTAAAGCAAAGTTTCTTCTTTCTTGAAACAAAATGGGGATGCAAAGAAAGAAACTGTGCTGCTTCTTTGAGAGGCTGGACAATATGTCACATGTCAAAATGATACCGTCTTTTATATATGTTAAATCCAGCAAACTCACTAAGACATCACTAAAGTTGCACTGTCTTACTCTACAGTTTTAATTTAACTCCGTGATGGGACAGACTCCTTTGTCCCACCAGGGAGGAAAGGGTTAAATGATCATTTCTGAGACCTGTGTTTCTGCAGGTCTTAATGAGGCTCATAGAGTCTCAGGTRGTGAAACTGGTGTGTGGGTGGAGAAGATGGAGGATTAGATATGTAGGATACTTTTGCTTTTCCTCACCTAAGTAAAAAAATTAATGAATTTTTTAGATTATTAGGGCTTCACAATAGTGGCAGCTCGTGCAGAGATATGAGAATTTTCTCTCTTGTTAATTGAGAATCAATTTAGCTTTTGAAAAATGACCATAATAGACAAAAGAACAACAAGAACCTGAAGCTGTGGTAGGACAATTGTGGGTAGGATCTGCACATCTGAAAAGTATGAGAGGCTGATTGTGAAATGCTGCAGAGCTGGAGACTTTGCTGTGCTGGAGGTTGTCTGTGCCAACTTCCTTGTACAATCTTTAAATACATAATCTCCTATTGTTTTCAAGTACAAGATAATAATTTAATGAGTAGTGATCCAGTATTTTATTTTATCATGTTCAATGCATGGTCCCAGGCCACACTATGTACTATTTACTATACACTGTTTAAAAGCTGTGTYGAAGGCAAAATAATTAAGTTCCTCCTGGGCTTTTCTGTAGTGTTTATTGCTGTAGAATTGGAGTGCCTCACGGTATAAAATAAGTTGCCACCTTACAGCAAGTTTGTTGAGAAGACCCTATCCCTATTCCCAAGTATAAAAAAAAAAACATTGCTTGTGCCTAATTTGAGCTATCTGAGACTGGATTTAAGTAGTGCTTGAGGTTTAACTCCTATTTTCTTTGGTTACAGCTGAAAGTAATTAGCTATTCTGCTATCTCAAAGATGATGTAAACAGGTTCACCTGGTTGTATCTGGTATTAAAAAAAAAAAAAAAAAAAGCTACCTTTATCTGGATTGAGCTTTGTAGTAGAGAAAGGGGCTAGGTGGTGTTATATAAATTAGATTTTTGTATGTTATTCCTGTTTGGTTTAGACTGAGATTGCTCGTGCTTTGGGAGACAACTGTTTGGAGTTACAGATGATCTTTGTGGAGGTGAGTAAGATTATAGCATTTTTTTTTCTAAGCTTCTTAACAATTTTGTAGCCCAACTTCCCATTTCAAAAGCATCTAAATTGTCTATTGACTTAAGTACTTTTAGAAAGTTACTTTCTCTTTTGTTCTGAAATTACCGTGATAAAATATTTTCTGTATTAGTGTTGAAAGATGAAAATTCTAATTTGAAAGTTATCTGTGTGTAATTCAGCTGAAAGCTATTAAAGAAACATAGCTGAATTAAATGCAATATATCTGTCTTGTGTTCAATTTATAATGGTACTTAATTTTTGGTCTATTATGTAACAAAACTGAATCCTTAGAGAAAGTGAATAATTTTAGAGGCAACATCTCATTAACTTTGCTGCTAATACTGCTAGAATTTTTCAATTTTATATTTTTATTTGAAACACTAAAGTGAATCAGACTGAGAGAGAAAAATGCTTATTGGATTTGGGACAATACCATTGTAACTTGTTACGGTGCATCTGTCATAACTATTCTAGAACATTCTTAAAGTCTGTATTAAATGCACTGCAGACAAAGATACACCTGCTTAAGTACCTTATGCTACAGGCCATCATAAGTGTAACAATACATCAGAGTTGAAAAATTATTATTTGTAAATAACTGCCTGTTTTTTGGTGTATTAACAGAGATTATTACTAATAGAAAAACCCATAATTTACACCTTAAGACTGCATAGTAATGGATAAAATGGTATAGGCAATATCATTTGTGAAATCAAAGAACGTTTCCATAATTGGTTACTAATTGGTATCTTGGCTAGAGTAAGAATTGTTTGATTTGATCTCTGTTCAAGATTTAGCGCTAAGTCCCTGTAAGAACTGTGCACAGAGCTGAGGTTCTGAAGGCTCATGATGCCGTGGGGTTACTACTTATCCAAGGAGCTACCTTGGGTAAAGGCCAGAGTATTAAACAGAGTTTAGAGTTTGTTTCTAGAGTTAATGACCTGTAATTTGTGCAGTGAGAAAWGATGCTTTAAGCTCTTGATATAAGCAAGATATTTTTTGACTAAATTAGAAGCTCCAGGCTTGGAGAAACTTGCTGTAAGGTGCTTCCAACTTTCAAATTGGTTTGAGAACTTAGTTTTTTGTCTTGATTTTAATATTTATTTTAAAATAGGAATGCTTGAACTGTATGCATGACCCTAATATCAGGTTTTCCARTGTCTTTTGTAAAGTCCACATAGGCATTCTTTTATTTTTTTACCTCTCTGTTGATGCTTTCAAGGGTTAAAACAACCCATTTAATACATTACTGTGTGGAGGTTTAATGTAAAATTGCTTCTTTAAGATGAACCCTTAATGCTTCCTAGATATCTGATTTCTCAGATGTGGCATTTAGTATTGTAGCGCTTGYGTCTATTTCTTATACATTTTTTAAAAATATGTATAAAAGTCCATCTCTTATTCTATGCACTACAGCTAAAATAGATGATTCAATTCATCCCGGTAGCTGTCCGTTCCTTTGCATTATTTACTTATWACCTTCATATTTTATTACATTTGAATGTGAGAGTTCAGATTGTGACGGTCAATGTGTTCGTCGCCAGGCTCTATATCTACATTTGCAGAATTGATCTAAAACTGTGGATGTGTCTCTCAGAGACACAGGATATCAACAGGGAATTGCTGGCTGGTTCTAGTCCATCTAACATATGTTCTGTAGGTGTTCTGTAAGGCTAACTTTTAAGCTAGTTTCATGAGATATGGATTGAATATAGTTTATGGAAGTGCAAGTATTTTACATCTGTGAGATTTAACATTTTCAACCATACTTCTAGTTTTAAATAATAAAAACTTTTGATAAATGTAATTTTTGATGAAAATCATTGTGACTAGCATTATTTATGTTCCCTTTTTTAATTCTTTATCAATTGAATCCCTCATCAGCTGCTTTCTCTAACCTACTCGGTACTGATACCTGCCTGGGTCATCCTCCTTGCCCTTTATGAATATTTGCATAGTCTTCTAAGACTTAACTTTTTTTTTTTTCCCCCCCAGAACTGTGAAATTTATTAAAATCAACACCCACTGGTAGGCAACTTCAACATTTTTTAAGGCTGCAGTCTGTAAGTTGTAAGAAGTTACTGACTGAAAATAAATATATTCTTCGCAATTACAATTTAATGCTCTGAAGCAGGAGAGGTAAATTATTGTTATCATTAGGCAAAGCTATACAAACACCAAGAATGGTGTCGGATTATTTGACCGTCATGGTTTATACTGTGCTTTTCTCATGTCTGTGTCCTGCAACATTTGGGACTGGTTCCAACCCTGAAATTGTTTATAGTTCTTTGCTACAAGAAAGTAGAGTGGTTTCCAGCAACTCCATCTAAGATAATAAATACCTGTCATGTGTTCTCATATCTGTAAATTTGCATTTACAAGATTTATAAGGGGCACTTTTTAATTTTGTTTGCTGAAGACAACTCTCTAAAAGAACTAAGAAAGAAGGGAAATAAATCCACTCTTTGTTGCTGRGTGAAGAAAGTGCAGGAAAGTACACTTTGAGTAATCTTTCATCACAGAGTCTGCTGCGCTTTGACCTTAGCATCATTCATTTATGTCCTGACAATGATCACATCCTCTTGTTGGATGAAGTTAAGCTCATCTCATCTTTTAACATTTCCCTGCAACTCATTAGGTAATTGGTTTAGAAATTCAGTTTATAATATTGCATGAATTGTATACTTAATTAATAATGTTATATTCATACATTGCATGAGTATCTTTCCTCTGAGTTAAATGAAATGATGATGTTGCCACACATTATGGAAATGATTTTGCCTTAAATCATATTCTCTTGGTAGGCATTTTATTTATGAAGGAAGAGGTGAAAATGGTCCCTCAAGGAAAATGAACCATCATTTTCCTCCTTCAATGACAATCTGCAATTGCTGTTGTCCACTCTTACTCTTTTATTTTTTCTAGGCTGTTCACAATGCTGTTGGAGACAAAGGGTTTACTGCAGCACTAAATATGAGTAATGTTGTATCCCCTTAAGCTTGGGAGCTTGGGTTAGGGACCCACCTGCAGAGGAAGCAGGAGCCTGAACTATTATATTTCCCTTCTGTGACTTTTCCKTTCTTTTCACTTAATTTCCAAGTCTTGACCAAACAGGGTGGCTRTTGCTTAGCCTATGGCAGTAGGCTGCTTTCATTCAAAAATACGACGTCTGTTATCTAACTATGCGTGTAAATGATGGTAAAACTGGTAAAATTATGGTGTCATAGCTTGTGCTGGTAGCTTGTGATATAGTAAAACACAAATTCTTATTACTGCCTGACCTATTCTCCTTTAAGGAATGGAAATAGGACTATTTCACCTCCAAGTGCATTTTTTGTTGTGTTTTGGGTGTATTTTTTGAGGGGTGGGAGGGTGGAACGTGAATACAGTATTAAGTGCTGGATATATTATAGTGTATTTGTAACATAATAAATGTATTTTAAATAGTGCCTTTCTCATTCACAACAACTTAAATAGTTTAACAGTTTAATGAGTTAAGTATTGGAGGCAGATGCATAGTATCTGAGTCACTTTGTGTGCTCTTGACAAGAGGTTAGGCAGAAAGTTGATTATTTATTATGTTGAAAAAAGATGCTTTTTCAGTTCAAAGGAACAGTTTTAATATCTATTCCTTTTCTAAAAAGTAGTTGAAAGCTTTTTTGTTTAAACACACCTTTAAGCACACCCGTGAAGTCACCTTCAGCAAATGTAATATAAACTGCCTTATTGGCAACCCTGGATTTGCTAATATGAYGTATATGTGCGTGTGTGTGAAGTATATATGTATGTGAAGTATATCTGAGGGCTCCCCCACTCTGCCCTGTTTTTTCCACTGTGCTTGTTTCTGTTTTATTTTAGCASTGATTCTGCAGCGCTGCTCAGATGTGCTCATATGAGCCCACGCAGTGTGAGGTAGGTGCAGCAAACTGCACAATCAAGTACATTAAGTAGAATTGCACTTCCATAACAAAATGACAGCTGTCATTTAAAATGGAGAATTCCTTTTCCCCTGGAGTATGTTGTATTTTGAGAGAACATCAGAGGAGATCTTTTCCTTTCAAAAAAAATCCTGAAAAATAGACACGATAATGGAGGCTATTTTAATCTAGTTTATTCACCTGTATGTGAAGTGTCTTGGGTAAGAACTTGTTTCTATATTTGGTGCCACGAATGGGGAAGGAGAATTGCTGATGGTAGAAATCCTAGCAACTGACCTGTGTTTTCATGGCGATAAATTGAGAAGTAAAATTGGATGGAAATTTTAATTATTCCATCTGGTTCTTAGAGTAACTCTTCTAGACTAGAAAACTCGATGCAGAATAGGCTTGACGTTCTACAGGATTTTGTGCTATGTTTGGATTATTGGGATATATTCCAACATGAAGTATGTGCCTGGAAATCKAGTATCTGCCAGGAAAATCTAAGATAATCATAGGTAGAAGATAGAAAATGATTTTTTTTCCCTTCTTTTGTCTTTTTCATAGTCTGTAAATAAGAATCTGAAGTTCTCTACATCAAAACATGTAAGGACTTTCAAGAATATATTTTCTCCATGTATATGTATATGATCTTGATGGGCAGTTGTCCCAAGTTTGACTAGCAACATAGAATTTTGAGTATTTAGATAATTTGTGTGTGTTTAATATAAATTGAGACTTGAATGTGTTAAAACACAAATAGATGCCAAGGAATTTCATACATGCATAATTCTAACTTAGATTGGAATGATAATATAGTCAGCCAAAAGGAAATTTGGGAGCAACAAGTTGAAGTGTGAGAAATTTAAAAGCAGAATTTTTAAAATATTTTTTAACAAATTTTTTTAAACAGGAAACTTGTCAGGCACTAGGTAGGACTTATAAATATTTGATGAATGACAGGATAAAATTGTAACAGAGAAGCCAACACAGTTGTATTTAGTTAGTTTTTGAAGAAGGCTAGGTAGGTTATTGTACCAGAATCTATCACTCTCAACCAAAAGTATCTATAAGCTAAATTACAAAGATCCATAAGATGAATAAAAACATTTTGCGAAGAAAAGATGGAAAGGGATGTGTTAGATRTCAAGTTGTGAGTGACGTTGATGACTTTGCTGCCCATTCTTGTGCTATCAGGCGACGGGTTTCACAGGGCAGATAAACACTGTTGCGGTGCRTTTTGAAAGTGGCCTGCAGAAGTGCTCAGGCAGGTTAATGGAGGAAGATGCTACACGGGGCTGTTAAGGGAGGTGRTCCAGATTCAGCGGCTTTCTCATTAAGATTTTAAGGTGTCAACCACTAAAGAGATATGGAGAGAAATAGTGTTTCCTTTAGCACTGCTAACAGAGACAGGATGCATAACTAGRTGAAATTCTGGTCTGAATCACTTCTGGCTCTTTTTCCATATTTACAAAGGAGCCAAAATGTGTAAAAGACTGTAGATGCTGAATAATGAGCTAAACAGTTTGGTGAAATTTCTGATGGATTCTACCTGGTGTCACCAAAAGTTAAGATCTTTGATAAGATTATATATGAATCTATATATCTATATATGAATCTATATATCTGAAATAAGGTGGAAATCTAATGCAAATAACAGGCTGATAAACTATGACTAGCTGAAATGGCCAGTGTTTTATTTTAAGGGCCATGAGGTCTATTTTTACAAAATAATCCAAGAAAGCTTGCCTGAAGACCTAAAAAAAATTCAGAATAATATTCTATAAATAAATGACATTATTCCTTTAGCTCTTCAAAACTTGGCCAAAAATTGTCAAGCAAAACTAGCTTTCTTTAACCATGTCAGCTTCAGTGGGAGATTTGCCTGTGTGAGGATTGTGCTGTACAAAAGTTGCCTCAGTTAACAGAACACAAATATTTGTGCCTATGGACACTTTCAGAATCATAATTAACTTGAATGTCTATTTTCATCTTMCTGAATAACATAAAACCCTTGTGTTGCTGTTATAACTTAACCTATYTAAGAGTTTTGCCTGGAAAGATGAAGAGGGGGGAGGAAAAAAATTCATAGGTTATATGTAAATATATATACATATATACTGGGTCATGATAGAGTTCATCCCCTTGGAGGCTGCCCTCTCATGTAAAGATTGGAGTATGAATAGACAAGTACTTTGAGAACAATATCCAAGTTACAGAATATATAGAACCTTTAGGCTTTGTTAAATAGTATTTAATAATAAAACATTGACTGCCTGAAATCAGAGAGGATTATTTTGATGTGGCCTACATTTTAAAATAGTCATTTCATGTAGCTGGATATTTTTTCCTGTCACACTAATATTAAATTTCATGTCTCTAAATGATGCGAGTTGGCTTTATTTTCCTCAGTCAGAGCCTTTAATGTTTGTTATTGATTCATGCTAAAAAAGGAAATGATGAAAGGCTTCTTCAGAATACTTGAAATCTGATCAATTTTCTTCTTCTAAATTGGAAATACAATACACCTAGTACTCTAGGATATGTGTGTCTAAGTGCAAGTAGTTGGAGCATACATAATTTCCTGTTTTATTTGAATGCACAGACTCTGCATCTATATTTTATAAATACTGATGCTTTAAGTTAAGCTGGCTAACATGGCAGTTTTGAAGTTCAAAATTATATTGCAAGTAAGGTATTATAGAAGTTAAATATATCACAACTAACTTTATAAGGTACATATTTCAAATACCTGGTATGATACTCATATATGCAGTTCTGGCAGCACTACCTGACAGGAGCTTTTAATGTGTTCTGAATTCCTATCACTTTCCCTCCAATACTAATTTTATCGTTGTGCATATGATTATATCTTTGCTAATGGATGAGTAAAAATACACGAGGGAGATGGTAAACAAAAATGGATTTCTTTCCTCTCTGTCTTAGGAATGTTAGAACATGTTTCTACCTCTTCTTTAATTCAATTCTAACCACAAGGGGAAAGAGCATTTAACAGGAAGAAAGATCTTTTTTCTCTATGTCATATAATAATGTAATCAAGTGGGTAGAAATATATAGTCAATAGAGAGATACTAAATTCTATTTCTGCTCTCAGTTATAATGTTTCTTATAAGCATTCCTGGAAGGTGGAATGAGCTATGCTTATTTCCATTCTACAGTGAATAGTTGCACAAATAAAGTTATACTGAGACATAAAATGAGGCTTTCTGGTTTAAAGAAAGATACTTAAGACTCTTTCTTTTAATAACATCCTGAGCATCTTAATTTAAAATACTTCTAGTTTGGAAGCTTGTCCTATTTGTGGCCATTGTATTCCTCACATCTACAGTGAGTAGGAGCACATGTACATGCACATATTGCAGTTGTTGATGTGACACGAATTACAGTATTGCAGTGTATTTTCTATTTCTCTAATAAAGTTCTCCCTTGGTTTAATATTTGGACTGTACAGGATATATTTTGTTTTGTGTGCTGTGACGGACAAAAATACAGGCAGTACCCTCTTCTGATAGGGGGAGAGAAGGGAAGAGTGAGTGCCCAAGTATCATTATTATGATCATTTTTTAAAATTGAATGCAAACACTTGGACTTCTCTGCTTGACAAATGTTGTTATGTAAGAGTAAGTCTCCACTGTTTTCATTTTTGAGGGCTACCATATAAGATTATTTCATGCTTTGGTTTACTTTCCAGTGGCCATAAACTTGGTTCTCAGCCTGATATGACTCTCAGACTTCTACTGCAGGCACTATTTCATTCCAGAAGATTCACAATTTGAGACTATATAGTATAAAAAAAGTATTTTACTGTATAATTCATCTAGAATTAATTTCATTGTATATTCCTGTATACACTATAAGTTTCTGACAGTCTCTTAACAAATGCCTTTATGGTTTCCACTCAGCTTCACCCTGTTTTACATGCTGTTCCCTATGCCTGTTTCCTACTCCTACTCTTGCCTGTTAACTCCTTCCTTAACAGCTTTTCTAGTGTTCCTCCTTGTGAACACAAGGCCTGGAAGTGCAGTTCTGCACTGAGGCCTGGGACAATTTGAGCGCTCTTGTAGGCTTACATAGTGACTTTACTGACACAGAAGAATTTTAGGTTTTTCTTTAAAATGATAACCATAAGTAGTGAAAAGTCAAGGAATTATAAGTAATTTTGGACTCATAATTAGGCAAGATGCAGTATTAGCACCTGAAAAGAAGTATTTAAATATATATCATTCTCTTCTGTTTCAAGTTCTAATAAAGTGTTACCATCCAACTCTTGCAAGAATAATGGACTTGAATGACTAAAAATTCAATTTGCCTTAAAGTATTTCCCTTATTAAACTTTTAATAAGAGCATTAGTAATTTACATTAATGATTTCTTTAGAGAACTGTGTAAATTAGGAGACAAATGAGTAAATGCAATAGATAACAGAGATGTTACGTTTTGCTGTGTACTTTATTCTTTAATAGAGAAGGACATTTTAGTTTAATGATATTGGTGTGCCAGAATGTGTTTTGGAATACACTTTGCAAAGGAAAGGAAATCCAGGATATTGGAGAGCAACCTTGCTTTAGTGCATCTTTTCTGAAAAGGGGCCAAGACTATTTTTGGTGTTCATAATGTAGATTTCTGATGATTACCCCCCAGAAAAGTCTTTTATCCGAG
>PTEX01000009.1:3512813-3592602 GCA_003342815.1 Eudromia elegans
TGTCAAATCTATGAAAATCTTCTCTCCATTTCTATTTTCACTATTTGAACTGGTAATAATTTGGTTAAGATTGCTACTGATGCTTGGATTTAGACTTCTGTTAAGGCAGGCCCAAGTGTCGTTTAATGATGGCCTATCCTAACAGCATTTTTTCCCCCCTGCTAATGCTTACTGAATATATCATTCTTAAAGCTTTATTTTTGTTTCTGAGGGTTTATAGCATTCGTCAGCAACCAGAGTGTTTTAACATGGTTCACAAGCCATTGTTCTACCTAAACAAAAGCTCTGGTAAACAGAGTTTGCTCTCTTACTTTCACGTGCTCTTGCACAAATTATTTTCTTCCATTATATCTACTATTTTTGCTAGAGGAGGAACAAACTCTAATAATAGAATTACAACTGACAGCTATGCRTGTGTTGGCAAGAACAGAGAAATCRGAATAAACGTTGCACTTCTCAACTTTTTCCTCCTAGAGAAATAATGTGTCTAACTCCCACAATGAAATTTCATCATCTTKCTGTGTGGCTGACTTGATGAGTCTTAGCTAAGAAAAAGCTATAAAAACACTGGAGGGTTTTCTTTGTTTTGTTTCTGTATTTTGAATAATAGGTGGCATGTTTGACATGGGGCTACAAAATGATTAGAGTGAGGATTTGGAGTGCAGCTGCAGTGATGATATTTGGCAGCCTTATTGACACATTGTTTTGCCTTGGGCCAATGATTCTTTGCAGTTTTTCAGCCTTTTCTTGCAGTCTGTTTAGGGAGAAAGCACTTAATTATGTCTACTTTTGTGCTGGGCTTTTCTCCATCCTCTGTCTCAACTTGTAGTGGCAATAGTGGCAAACCAAAGCAAGTAACGGCGTAGTTGACTAGTCAGCTCCTGGCAGCTAGTTGGGGTATCTTCTTGCAGATCAAAAAGTACTTTATTGGGTACCTGCCCAAGGCTAAGTAGAAGGGTTATTTATTGGTTGATTGTTAGCTGCTTTTGCTTTTTGCTTAGTTCAAGTCATCTTCTCTATCTGCCAATTTTAAATGCATCAGCAGCTACCACTTAAATGTCCAGGAATGCAGAATTATCAAATACTAGTCTATTCCAAAACAGCCAATTCTAAAAATTCTTTAGCTTTTTCCCCTTAACAAGTTAGTTTCTTCCCCTCACCCCTGTTCTGTGGCTTCAGTTTTATTTTAATGGGTCTAAGGTACTCTTTCTCTTGCCTTTTCCAGATTCTGATACTGCTTTTACCCTATACTAAGAAAAGTAAAATGTAATATGGGCAACTTGGAAAGGAAAAATAGAAGATCTCACAGGGGGCCTCTGGGCAGTTGCTGTTATGATAAGTCAACATCAGCTCAAACATCCAATTTCTGTAAGATAGTGAGATTTTCATTTTGGGGAATTGACCTTCACAATCTTTCTCCGCATCCTGTCATATCTCCCATGAGATTAAAAAAGAAAACAAATTTGAGGTGTAATGAAGCCATAATAAATGCAATAGAACCTTAAAATATTTCTAAAACTTTCAGACAAATTCTAATATAGTCCATTTAAAACCCCATGCAGTCTTGAAGCTGGTAGTACAACCTAGCACAGCAAATGCTGCTCTTCTGTAATGCAGTTATGGTTTYCTGTCCCTATCTGCTCGTCTGGACTTTACCTAAAGAATTATAARTAATATTTATAAGAGTAATTGCTACTGGATAAATTGTTCTTTSAGTCATTGATCTATCAATTACTTTGTATAGTTAAATTTTGTGTTATCTACATGAATTTTATGATTCAGATAGTGTCCTTATCACCTGAACTCCTTATGGGAGCAAAGCTGCAGTTGGATTCCTGACACCTGTGGCTGTGCTGATCATGATGTTGAACCATAGTAAGCTCTCTTAAAAATAGCTCAATCTTTGGCCATGAGGCATGTAACATGTCCAGTAGAAATGACAACTTGAAAAACTATTATTGCTGGGAGGTAGGGAAGAGTTCCTGGAGTAAATTTGTGTCATTAGATATATAACTCATATTAAACATCTCATCATTGCTGCTCTGTAAAATGATTTTTTTTGCTCTGTGGTCACTGATGACAAGTGTCAGTTTGGCAGGAGCTGGAGTCTTTTTCATATGTTTAGCTCTGCACCACTGCAGCTTAATGTCTGGTCTGATGTCCTGACTTTATGAGCAGTTTTGAGGCCATTAGGTCTAATCTGAATTTTAGAAAGGCAGCTGTGCACTGTTGTGTAACAGTTGTCAGGAGCCTTCCTGTCTTCTTGAAATGTTGTGGTCCTTAATGTCCATAAGGGTGCACTCATCTGTGACTGAATCTCTACCTGTCCCTCCTCGATGACATATGGGTTATCCTTTAGCTTGTGAATAATTACACTGGAGATGATTTTGTTTTTCTACATGTAGCATTAAGCATACAAAGATCCTCAACAATTCAAAGAACTGTTGGAACCTCGATTTTGGTGTGTGGTTGAGGTGAATACAAATAAACTTGTTTTACCAAAACTTTCTGAAGTCTAAATACTAAGTTAAGAAGTTGAACCTTGGTTTTGACAAGTTTTTGAAAAATCATCTCTAAAGTAACCACAAGATTTTTTTATCTTTTTGTATTTCTGGTTTTTTTTTTATTTTATTTTTTAAGTAAATAGTATTTGTTATATAAACTTTTGGACAGAAAAATCTTCCCCCCACTAATAAAAGCCTGTTCAACAATTAGTGTTACCAAGGTCCAGGCATGTCAGATCTCTCTATATTCTTTGTGATGTTTCTTTCACAGCATCATTAGTACAGTTCATTCACTTATAGAGAATCTGTCATATATATATTAAAAAAAAAATGCAGGTGACAGTATTGCACCCACCTTTGGAAAAGCAAGCTGTTTTTGTTCTCCTTTTCACCTGTTTGTTTTCCTTCTCATTTGTTCAAAAGTATCTGACAAAGTATTACAAATTCCAAAATGTGAAATGTTATACAGTTGTTGACAAAAAGAATTGCTGCATACTTATAAGACTAGATATGAATTGTTGCTAAATAGCATAAGACCAATTTTGTAGATTGAATATTTGTTTGTTTCTGCAGCAAAGCTTAATCTTAATAAACAAGATAATCCTCTAAATAATGAGAGAAACTTTTTCCACTGTTACATTTTCTTTGCTCTAATCAGCCAGTAAAGAAAGTGTAAAGAAATTACTATAAACCAAGTGTCACCTTCATTTGGTATTGCCAGAAGTCGCCTTGGCTGAAGCTACAGCTGGACCACATGTATGTATCTTACTGATGCTAAAGATATACTTTAAGTATTGATGATTGAAGTTTGAAACATGTTTGAAGTTCTTTAGCTCAAAAATAGTATTGGAGAGAAGTTTAGACTTAATTTTCCTGACAACTTTCTAAAAATAGCTCACTGTTTCCATGTGGAAATCAAAGCTTTGGTGGTTCCAGCTTTTCCAGCTTTGTTCCTCTCTCCCTTGTAACCTTGACTCCATATAGAAAAGACATGGAAGCAACCCCTACATTGGTATGTAAAATTTGCAGTTATAAAGTTAACGTGCAAAGAATAATTAAATGATGACTTCTGCCCAAACCCCCAAATTGCAAGAAGATGGTACATACTGTAAGTGTCCCATAAAAACATGGARGGGCAGGAAAAAAAGGCAAAAATAGTGTAAAATCAATTCACATGAAAAAAAAATTTCATAATCAGCTTTTTGGTCAAATAATGTATGTTCCATTCTGTTAGAATAAGAGAGAAGCATTTTTTAATTTTCATTTTCTGAATGAAAACAAAGTTAATAGCAGTATTTTTGCCATGAATCCTTGCCATCCTTGCCTTCTGTCAGTCTGTTTTGGAATTGAGAATTCCAAGTGAGAATTACTATTACATGGACTAAAGGTTACCAAACCACCCAATACAGGACTCCTGGATGAGAAGCCTGCCACTTTTTTTTTTTTTTTTTTTTTAAGTAAACTTAGCCAAATTTACCTAGGAAGATGAAAAAAGGATCAATTTGTAGGGTATACTTTCTGATTTTTAAGATATGAGGATTATTCAATCTTAAAATTATTCTGAGTTTAAAAGAATTTCTTAAGATAATTATGTAGAGATTGAAGTGTAGTAATTGACTCTTTTTTTCTAACACTCCTTGTTCTATTTACCATATACAGTGTCTTGTGTGGTGTTGGTTTTTTTTAGCTGCTTCAAATAAGCAGCTATGCATTAAATCTTGATAAACTAAATAAACTTTTATCTTTGCGACCCATCACAAATATTTKTTAATTCCAAAGTAATGATCTGCACTAAAGAAGATGAGTTTGAGAAAAATGGAAAAGTTGCTTTCTCCTTTCTTCCTTTAGGAAGTGTGTTGTCCAAACAGCCACATGACCTGCGTAATTATATGTTGAAACTAAACCTGTGCTGAGGTTCAAAACTGCATCTCTTCTGTTGCATTTGATTATGGAGAAAAAATTAATATAAAGTCTAAGGCCTTGTGGTGAAGGGCCAGCTTTCAAGTCTGGTACTGTGCTGTTGCAAGGCTTGTGCAGCAAGGCCCTGTGGTGCTGAGGTTTTGACCAGTTAATTTTTCTTGCATTGCTCTTGCATAAATAAGCATTCCAGATGCTCAGCTGGGATAAATACCCTTAATTTAAAAGCCTCAGCTGTTAGTGTGCTATGATCATTCGGTGGCCCATGTGTGATAATTGTTACGATGGCTTTCCTGGGCATCCTCAGTAAAATGACTGGTAACTCCTAGTTTTGCATTTCTTTAATGGGACAAAGCAGAGCGTTGCAAACCTGCTTTTTAAGGGATTAAGTGTTTTACTTGATAATATGCTATTGAGGCCTCAGTAGCTGAACAAGGGAAAAGGAAAAGTACGAAACACTTGTCTGGGATGTGAAGATGCATAATTACTGTGTGATGAATGGGGAGCACAGTGCTGGATAGAACTCATTCCACAAAAACTGGACTTTGCACAGTTCATTTACTCAAACTGAGTTAACTTTCCTGGGCTTTAATGTTTGCCTGAAATAATGAGCATGCCTTCCTTCAATTGGTACATTCTGGCTGATAGGACGTATGCCGTATGCAGGCAGGAAGTTTTGCAGGACCATCTCAAACCTGAAGCATCCTGCCTGTGGGACTGCTAGCTGGCCGACTGCTGTGGGCGATCTCTTTGGCAGCCTGTTAAGAGGATTTTGGGGATTAAAGTCGCTCTTTTTGTCTGGGAGGAGATTAGGAGAGGCGCCCCTGCCAGTGGGCATTTGGTGGAAGGCAGCCTGGCCGAGGGATCTCTTTGTGCCCCGGGTAGCCGTACAAAAGGGGCTTAAGCCGGGCCTCACATCACCCACACCATGCAGGGGGGCAGCCAGTGACTTCTGGGGGGAAAAAGGGCRTTTTGCTGGTGAAAGTATACAGTCAAGCACAAGACAAAAGGAGACATTGTTCTATGTGTGTATAGAGGYAAAAGTTTGTAAGAAAGATGAATGCATATAGGGAGGGAAAATAAGAGTGGATTTCATTATTCTCACATGGTCCTGCTCCTTTGCAGCTCTGCCAGTTTGTAAATCTAACTTGAATGTAAGTAGTACTGCTTGCAAATACATGAGTAGCATGAGAGACTGTAGAAACAAGGTTATGTGTATGTTTTTTTGTTTTGAATTGGTGTTTTTGGCTGGTTACTGACCCACTAACTATTGAAATTCCCTCTCTACTGGTAAAGAGCATTCTAGGGAAGAGAGGAGAAAGCTTTTGTCAAATTAGCAGTTTCCTGAAGGAAAAACAGCTGTTATTCACCAAGATCAGATGGACTTAAGAGGAAGTGGGAATTTTGAGGAAAACKCTAGGAAGGCTTAGAAGTGTCTTGGAAAATAGATTTCCTTGGGATTTAAAGTGTCAGTGAAAGGTATGGAACAGTAATGTCTGAATGTGGCCATAGCTGATGTGCAGGTGCAGTGAGTAACAGCAAGGGAAAAACATGTTTATTCCTTGGACTGTTCAGCTAAAGGGTTGTATTGCAGTGTCCACTGCACAAGACTAGGCACTGATGTAAATGCAACAAGTATTAGAGTATATGGAATTTTAGCTTTTTTTTGTCTGTCTAGAACAGGTTAACTTGGTTGGTGGACTTGTGTTTGGTCATGAAGTGATAACTTTAGTAAATGTTATGTGGACTTCTCTAGACTCTATTACTTAAAGGATTTCTTTAATACTGCCTATCTAGAAATGTTTTTAAAAACATATGGTAAAACTTCTTAGGTTTTCTGAAAAAAATGAAAACCAAATTGATACCAATAATGATATACTTAACACTATGGCAAATAAATGTAGCTAKTGCTATGTGTTTTGTGTGTTTCTTTCCTATATACGTACATTTGCAGCTTATACTGCAGCAATCAAAGCTGCTTTGAGAGGCTATCAGAGGTGAGAGATCTGTTCACATGTTTGTCTAATTGAAATCAATATAATCTTTTTATAAGCTGCCTTGATAATATTCACTGAAAAATATCCCGTCATACATGGGAGAAGTAAGTAACTAAGTGTCTCAAACATTCCTCACTTCAGACTATACACTTTTCTTTGCTTGTTTATGACTAAAATCTATTACAATTAGATAACACAATCCTTTCAACAAAGTGCTGTTTGCCTATTCTTTTTTTATATACTATTTCCTGATGTCTTTAGCAAAGTTTGTCTTAGAAATGTGTGTATGTTTGTGTACAGGATGAGCTATTTCTATTACAAAGACCTCGTACTTTACAGAGATGTTCAGAATGGTAAAAGCCTCATGGAGTAAAAAAAGCTTCTGTAAGAGAAATAATATTGTTTTATTTGTGAATTTGGCTCACTGCAAATTCACTGCAGTCATATCTCTATTTTATTCTTCTAAGAAAAAAAAAATTAATGTAAAATGTGAAATCTCTTAATTGGTATTTTCACAGTAAGGATTTACCATTTATGTTATAGTGAGCTTCTCTTTCTCTTCAGCTGTGGTTTAAAATGGATGAAGATATTAAACTGTGAACAGTTTCTTTTTCACATATCAGAAACTATTTTTCTAAAGGAATATGTAGCAATAGGTTATTTAAAAAGGTTTTTATGAAGCATAGAAATATTGAACATAAAAGTGTAAAAGACCTATTGATTTATCTACCTGTCCTGTATTATTGCAGGCAGCTTTATCTTATAATGGAAGCGTGTGGATTTTTTTTAAATAAAAATCATTATAAACTGGTTAGATTTTTGCCCTCAATACTCTTATTGGAAGACTGTTCTGAAACTTGTCATCTTTGAGAATTTGAGTTTTTGAACTTTATGAACAGTTTGGAGCTATATATTCTTAACTACTTAAGGTAGATGACTTCTGATGTCAAACACGTAAATAGAATGGGAGAACCATAGATACCCCTGGAGGTCGTGTGGCCCAGCTTCTGCTCAGGGAGGGTAAACTTAAAAGTTGAGTTTCTTGCTCAGGGTCTCCTCCTATGGAGCTCTGCAGATCCAAGACAGAGACTCCCCAGGCATGACCTATCTTGGTACTGAACTGTTCTGGGGTTGTAGGACACTCTCCTTGTACCCAGCTGGAGTTTCCTTCAGTGCAACTCATGGCTGTCATCTCTTGTCACTTTACTGTATGTCTAAAAAGACCCTATGTTGCTCCTCTTTATGCTATGCCCTTTAAATGCTGGAGGACTKTAATTACACCATCCTTCAGCCTTTCCTTCTCCAGCAGGCAAACCCAGGCCCCTGAGCTGCTGCTGTGTTGAGTGCTGTAGTTTCTAGTCCCCTTGGTGCCTCTCTGCTGTGCTCTCTTGTTTTCAGCCTCCTTGTAATGAAGGGCTGTGAAGGAGATGGGTTATTTCAAAGGGCCAAGTGGAGGAGATTGTTTACTTCTCCTTATTCTAATCCAGAGTTAAATGCTGTGTGTGTTCAGCTTATACGCAGTCATAACACACTCTTATTTGACGATATAGCGGTGAATGGTCCTTGTTTTTGGACAGCTAATGCCGTCTTCCCTTTGTAGTTTTCTACTAGCAATTTCCCTATGTTATGAGAGAGACAGGGAGACATGTGACTTTGCACATTGCCCTACACGACTTCTCAAATTATATAGGAAAAATTTTATTCCAATGCTCCTCTTTATTGGCCATACCTTCCATGTCTGCAGGATCAGCAAATGTCCTGGTGTCATCTTTTCCATGCTAAAGTCTTGTAGCAAAAGAACTATGAGACTAAGGTCTAATCTAATATGCTCCTCTTCTACTATCAGTTGTTAAGTCTCCATCAGCTGGTTCCTTATCTGCTTTTGCAAGAAGAGGCAACAACAAGCCAGGGAGCAGCATGGGGCAGTTGCCCTTCACGGGATGGATATTGGTGGTGTTGGTGGTACAGGGACATTGCTGAGGGTGACACCACAGTGACTGGGCCTGTCCCAACGCCCTGAGCAGAGTAGGTTGGGGGCAGCCCCGAGCCCTCTCTACAGGGCCTTGACACAACGTGCAAAGAGAAGAATTTCCTTTTTGACAGTATATCATGTATTTAGTGACACCTACAGGGATGGTCCTTATAGTCCCCTTGTCTAAAAGTAACATATCCAATATATGTATTTAGATATCTAAACCTGTCTCAAAAGGGTGGATTTTCATATTTTATTGTGATGGGATATTTAGATAATCTAACCCATTCAGAAATGGTATTTTAAAAGCATGCACAAATTCCAAATCTTCCATATTCCCCACATAAAAATGGCAAGCCAAATAAACTTTCTAATGCCATCTCTTATTCTGTGTGCTTCTAGAAGACAAGGCGCCTTACCCAGCATGAGTTTACCCTGTTTTGTGAAGTCAATTTTTACTGCAGCTAGAAGCTGAAATCTAAAGAGAGTCAGGATATCATAACTGCTAATTGAGGATGTTCCTTATGATGACTCCTTCATGAACCTGCTCAAGTCTCACTACCTGGGGGCTGTGACACAAAACTGACATACACAGATTGGGCATTTTTTTTTTTTTCAACAGAAATGTTGGCTCTGCATTTTGTCTCTTTATCCAGCTCTCTATAGTGGTAATTATTTTTGTGTGTGTTTGGTTGATTAAAGTGCTGCAAGGATTTTTCTTTGTTTCATTTAGTAAAAAAAGTACAATCACCTTAAGCATCAAGGAAGACGGTTTGACTTTAAACTATCTCAGAAAATTAAAAAATTAATATTTTATGCAAATCGTGCTGAGGTGTGCTGAACTTTTGTCTGTTACATACACAAACTGGGGTACAGATTTGAGGCAGAACCCTATGCTTTAAAATAGCATTTATGCTTTTACACACCTTAGAAAACGTAATAGATTTAAAAATAAAGTTTTTCTAGTGATGTATCGACATTTTTAATATTAAGGCCTTCTAATTTATATGTGTTGAATGGGAGTAAACTTGATGAAATTAATTTCAATTATTTTTATTTTCCCCATATAATAGGTAAAAAATGTAAAAGGAAATAAACGTTAGGGAAATCTCTTATACAGTAGGATTACAACAAAGCGCTGGCTAGAAGAATGAAAGAATCTAAGGCATAATTGAAAAATAAAAATGAAAGACACTTTCTGTAGTATAGTTAGGAAATAACGTTCGTGGCTTTGGAGTGTACGAAGCAATAAACGGCTTTCACGGGTGATTAAATGCTGAAGCGAAGCTAAGATGTTTGATCACCGTGCAAGTAATTTATTTCAACACTATGAAACATGATTCCTATTATAAGACAAGATAAAAGAAGATACAACAATATTTTTCTTCCCTTGTGAAGGTCGGTTAGAACAATTAATAATGGGGAGACCAGATGGCTCAAGGGACAGGCAGTGGGCTCTGGACTGCTCTTTTAAATGTGGCACATATCAATAGTAAATAACCATTAGTATTGTCTGGTTTTCTGCCATATGCAAAGTCAGTTTTACCAGTCCATTTCTCGTGGAAAGTGTTTGCGGAAACAAAAGTCACCATCGTATTTGGCACATTTGATCCTTTTTCAGCAAAAAGACTAAAGAATACATTGACAGTGTCAACTGGGAGTGATTTAAATGAATTTATAAACTCAGATTTGTGGAATTAGGTGTGCATAGTTGCCCACATATATTTGCAGACTAACAGACCATGTGTAAACACAGATGTATTCCAGGCTTCGGTTCATCTCACTTAAAAAATTTTGGCTCGTATCCTGTTCTTTTGGGGATTTAACTGATTGAAAATACTCTTTCATACAATTGAGTATCCAAATACCTCGTGAAACTTTAGCACCATAAACCATATAGCTTTAGATTAACAGAAAGATATATAGCTTTATAAAGAAACCCGTTGGGGGTGTGTAAATCACACATAAAAAAGGTTAAGCTAAAAATTCCTAAGCCTTTAGTCATTATAAAATCTGACAGTCGTTTAAGAGATATTTTAATATTGCCTATTTTATTACTAAAGAACTCTTATGTTGAACTTTGCAAATTGTGAGAATCTCTCCCATGTAAGTAATCAGGATTGTGCACAGAATCTTAATGGCTAATTCTGTACACACTCATGTTACTATTCTCTCCTACTAATTGTTCTGCTGTAGCTGCATGCATAAATATCTCCAGTCAGGGTAAATGTTCTCTTACAGGAACTGTATTAGAAGGACCAACAGTTTTCTTAGCCTGGGAGAAAGAAGCAGTTTCCTTTGCTTTTGTGTGTTTTGTTGCCTTTTATTTTGTGTCCTTTCTAATCATGTAATTTGTTTAGGCCTCCTCTGGTAGTGACTGGCATCCCAAGGTTATTCCTATAGTGTTATGTCTATTGCTATGACTTGTCTTACCAGCTGAATAGGGAGTAGAGCTGTGCATGACTTTTTTTTTTTCCAAAGCAATGGGCTTTGATGGAGATAAACTGCATATATAGGAAAGAACAGAAGAAAATCCTTAGCCCAGATATCCTGTCAATCTGTAGATGCGGTTTATAATATTATGAAGGGACACTTTGTTTTCCCCCCCTCCCCTTAACATGTAAGCATATTAGAATTATCTTCTACCTTGTCTCTATCCTAACCTTATAGACATCAGAGCTAAAACTATTGGAAGCAGTTCTAACTTAACCCCTCTTGAAGGTATAAAAAGATATAACTTCACCATTTGCTTGGGGATGTTTTAGGTATTACAGATGAGTTGTTTAGTAAGGACCTATGAGACCTATACAGACTTTTGAATGAACAGGTAGGAACAACATACCTCCTCTCCTCTGATAACAGGAGCAAATACATTAAAGCAGAAATAAGGGTGTGTTTGTTAAATCTTCCTAATCTGATCACTTCCTCTGTAAAATTCTAAGCAGAAAGAAGTATGTGGCTCAGTCTTAATGTAAGCAACCTGAAATGATTTGTTTTGCATCTTTTTTGGGGTACCCTTACTGCTTTTAGCTGTGTTTTATATATGTCTTAATTTTCCACCACCTCTGACCTTGGAGAGTCTGTGTGTTTTATAGCATTGACACATTCTCTTGTTAGATGACTACTGGATTTTACTTTTCAGTCATTTCTAGATTTTTATCTTTCTAGATGAAATGAATTAAAATGGGTAATGGCAAGATAAAGCATGAGAGTAGCAAACTTGGACTAATCAACATATTGTACAACAATATKAATAAATTTTGTGAGTTTTTCTACCAATCACTATTTTAATTGTGCTATCTCTGGCATCTGCTGTAAGATTTGCAGAATATTAAATAAAATTAACTGGATGATTTTATTCAAAGTACAGTATTTTTTTAAAAAAAACCTTTGAGACCATCTTTATCGTCTCTGTCCTCTCCTGAAGATTGAGATCAAAAAGTAGAAGGGACAGTTTTCTGTGTTCTATTTACATGACAACATATTTAAGAACAGTCACTTCTGACCAGAGGCAACTATATTTGCAGAAGGAAAATTGTATTTTATTGTTGCCTGCTCACTTTAAGACACTTTTGTGCTAAATAATCAGTACCACAAGTTTCTTGGAGAAAAATAGGGGGAAAAAGTGTCAAAGAATAGGCTGTGGTGAATAATCATACAGCTGGTGTAATTTTATGTCTGTAGGAAGCTGGATAAGAGGATCCACATTTCCTGACCACCTCTCTTGTTGAGGAGTACTTGCCTATAATAACCAGCCAAATCAGAAAATAATAGACATGTTAATATGTTGGCAACTTGGCTTTGGTTTGATTGTGAATGAACTTGCATCCCATCCACAGAGGTGTGTGCTGTTCATGAGAGCCATAGAAAGAGCCTTCCTGCAAGGAAAAGCAGGAGGATGTCTGGAGTCCAAACCCTTGCAAGGCTCCTCAGAGAGGATACTGTAAAACAAGAGAATCCTCATGGGTAAAATCTTTTTGGGTAGCACAAAAGCTTAAACCACGTGTAACATTTGGCCGTTTGATTATGTTTATTTTTGCCACTGTCAGATACAGTTTTCCACTGGGAATTGCAGCGTTGCCCTGTGCAGCATGTCTCTTGGTGAGGTGTTAAGTCCTGTTTTACAGCAGTTCTGATTCAGGCAGACTTAGGTCTAGTGATGTGTCCAGGATCCTACTGTACATTAGTATCTCAGCAAGATTTAGCGCTCAAGGACATCTTGGCCTTGGATTCTTCCTTCTAGCCTCCAAACAAAGATGACATTCATACTTGGGGAGTTTTGACATTCAGGTTTATTATGAAATTATAATTGGAAAGGATTTTTTTTAAAAAAGTAAAATCCACAAAAGTAATAAGAAAGGGAATAATAGTGCAGTACAGTGATGGTTTAATTAATGTTAGGCTAACCTTAGGAGGGTGTAAATGTCAGCTCCTATTGGCTGTGTTTGGGCTGAGCTGGGGTTTTAGCCCCCAGCTATGTGCAGTCGATGGCTGGGCAGAGTGCTGAGGCTGTGATGCCTGGGGATGATGCTGCAGTTGTCCCATGTCCCTTCCCCCTGCGCCCTGTGGCTCGATAGAAATTTTATTTTCCTTTTCTAAAACGACCCTTCCTATTTCCTGGTAGTTGCCTATGGCACGCCAAGTTTGGCTACCTGATTTAGGTAGGTATTTTGATTAAAATATCTGGGTTAGCTGGGCTTTTTYGGTCATACAGAGCTCTTTGCACGTGTTCAGTAGCTAATAATAATAGTGCTTTCATAGCACTTGAAGTTTTTAGAAAGCTGCACAAACATTGTCTGTCTCCTACAATACACCCTCTCAAGGAGTTGACGTGGCAGTTGGTATGAAAACTTGGGTCCTCGGGGGCCTTGTGTTTTGTGCTTTGCTGCTTGCCCTCAGAGACCTGTATTTATGCACTCCCACAGAAATCTAGTATTTCCTCCCTCTGTGAAACATGGTGAGACAAAGCTGAGATAATACAAAAATCTGCTTATTTTCCCACCCTTATTCCTTTGCTTTAAATGCTGCCTTTTTCACCTGTCTTGGTGCACTTTACCAAACCTGGATCTACAGCGTTGCTTCCCCTGATGTTGCACTGCTAGGGAGGAAAGAGGTGGATGACAAAGCACTCCTCTTCCCTGGATGAAGGCAAGCTGCCATGAGAATCTCRGTGGATCAATAAAACATGTTTTATGTAAATTGGAGCAGCTGTCTCCCTTAAATTAAACAAATGGATCTGGTCCAACGTGCAGTTCTCTGGTGCCCCTTCTGCTTTTTAGGTGTACAGAAAGTTTCTCCAGGAGCATCTGGGAACTATATTTGTGCTTCACCGTGGGACTCTGTCAGGTTAAGAACTGCAGTCATCTGTGGGTTGTTTTTTCTCTTCTATTATTATTTGTGGCTTAGATTGGAAAATCTGTCCTGTGGTGTCACTTGGATTAATTCACTCGTGTTTTCCAGGGCTGTTTTGTCATCTTATCTATAAAAACAGAACTCCAAATTACAGTAAAAGTTAATACAATGTGTGTGTCACTTGAATTCTCTTGCGCCTTGGGGTGGTCCTAGACAATCAAACTATATGTGCAGCTCTTAATTATTCAGCTTGCAGTTTCAGATTTGATAATTAAAGTAACTTTCAGTTCTGCTCCTCTCAGTGCCTAATAGTGTGAGATGCGGTGCAATCAGCACGACCTGAACCACAGGAAACTTTACTTGAGCACAGAGGGTGTCTTTACTGTGAGCGTGGTTGAACGCTGGAGCAGTTTGCCTGAAGAGGTTGTGGAATCTGACAACCCAACTAGTCAACGATGGGACAGGTTTAGACCAGGTGATCTTCAGAGTATTTTTATACCCTTCCTGGAATAGGATTTATTGGAACAGCAATGGAAATGTCCTAGCTGCAAATCACTAAAGCTTTTGTGTTATTGCTTTCTACTGAACTAACAGTGTGTGTGAGAGGAGAAAGATTGAAATATTTTCATGTAATAGTAAGTGACACTATAATGTTATGAAACTTCAAAGCCTTGATTTCCTTGTTTTACTTTTACTTTTTCTTGGATGAATAAGTGGGATGCAAAGAAGAGAGCTCACTAAAACTCTCCAGCCTCCTGGAATTCAAGAGAATGGAGAATATTCATCTTCTGGATGCCCTTTCAGGGACATGTTGGGGAAAGGTGGAGATATCTCGTTGTTTGCTCTTTTTTTGCCTCCTCCTTACTACATTGTACTTTTTCTTGAGTCTGGAGAGAAGGAGAGGAAAATAAAATCAGTTTATCTCACTGTTGAGAAGGAAACTCAAGAAAAAATAGAAGGTGAAGAATAAAATTATATTCTTCACTCTGGTAATGAGTTTTTAGGATGTTTTTTAATATATAGTTACTAAATATGGATTTAAGAATATATCAAAGTGTTCTTCTGCAGATGTTGAGCTGATAGGCTACTTAGAATGTTCAGGTTCATCTTTTATGAAGATGAATACCATTAGGAATGAAAGTAATTGTAGATTTTTCACCAAATAATACTCGTGTTTTAGTTTTAATTCAGATATTATGCAAGATCTTTTTCTGCAGTAATCTTTTCTGATTATTTCATAATTTATTTTCTGTCTTACCTCTGCTTTTGAGTGGTGTGGAACTGGCCTGAGCTTGGTAAATCATGACCACCAGGGTAACATTTTTGGAAAACTTTGAGTTATCTAGATAGAAGCCTAGGACAGGATGCAATAATTGTCTTAAGGGTTTGCAAAAACAATATCAAGGTTTCTGGTTTCTCTGCTTACACATGGAATGCTGATGTTATCTGACAAGACTGCAAATTAAAATCAATATGTGGTTGACCCCACTGAGGAGGGATACCAAAAGTTCTGGGGTGGGCTTGTTTCAGTTTTTGGGTATGATTTTTTTGTTTGATGGCTTCTTTCTATATCAGATTGCATTTAATGATGCTCTTTCTGAATAGGCCGGATTTTAATGTATATTATGGTGTGCATAATATACATTATGGTATAATATAAAAGAAACATCTTTGGTCCCTTTGGATCACTGTGCACCCACTAATGCATAATTTCTGGCTTTTGCAAAAGGAAGGTACTGAGAATATATGTAAAAACACACTAAGGCTGCCCCTGTGGTCTTCCTGAGCTGGCACTCCTCAGCAATACGTTGTGAGAACTTCTACACTGTCTCCTAGTAACAGTTTGTTCAGATCTTGAGTTTGCTGGATTCAGGATCTGAGATCAATCCGTTCTCCTACCTGCTTCTTGCCTGTCATGTGTACAACTTTACTCTCTGTTGTGGGTCTTGAGGCTCAGAAGTCCACCAATGCCACTTTCTTCACTTATTTTTTCCTAGTTTCTTGTCCTTTGCACTCTGCTTTCTGGTTCTTTCACCCACAGTTAGAAATGCACAGAGAAGCAGACGTGAGTTTTCGTCTTCTCCCTGAGGCAGGCCGCTTCGTGGAAGGGATGTGAATATTTTTCTGTAGCTATCAATAGAGACATAGATGAGGAGGGATGACTTGTTTCTAAGCCAGAGAGAGGGTGACCTTCAAGTCAGCCTTAAATGACACTGCAGACATATATTAAAATAACTCAAAGGAATATGCTGCAGAGCATGGAAAGCCTAATATGTCTTGAAAACAATCTTCAAAAATGTAAGAAAGACAAAGGACAGACAGGAATGGCGTGAGTCACAGAATCTAGGTCTCTGCTATTGCAGAAAACATCATAAATATTCTTTTATTTTAAACTTTTTGAAATAGTTGTTATGGGTATGTTTTTCTATTTTGCAGCTTTCAAGTCTCATAAAATATATATTTTATATGTAGTATATAAACAGAAAAACACTGATTATTCTTATGCAGTCTTAAATAGTTACTAAGGTACTGAACTTTTAATAAAGAACCAGATATTTTTAGAGCTAATGCAAAGTAACAAAACAGCTTTAACAAATTATCCTTAGGAGATTGTTAGAGTTTTAATCGGTTTCTTGTACTTAAACTCATTTTCCCAGCATGATGTACACTATCTGTGGGAGCTTTTCATAAGAAATTCACACTATGATTACAGCACCAGCTATTTCGAGTAAAAACATTGTGAAATGTTACTATTGTTTGGGCAGTTGGAACTGAAATGATTGAGTGAAGGATGATAGTTATGCTGCGGGCTAATTACATGGCTAATGTCTTCKCTTTACATATCAATAGATGCTTCCAGAGATGAGCAATAACTGAGACTCCATTATCAGTCCAATACAATGCACTTAAATTAGCCACCATTTATGAATACTCTTAAAATAAGAGCTGGCTAGTGCTTAGTGATATTGTACTTGACATGTTTTTTGGTGTTGTCAGCCTATAGATACTGTATATAGGACACGAAAGTTTTGATGTAGAAAAACTGCTTTTAAAACATTTTGCTGTTGGATGTATGTTGATTAAAGTCATAGAAAACTTTTGATGAAGACTGAGTGCAAAAAAGGCCATCCAGACAAGGGGAGAAAGGCATTATACCTCAAAMACTGAAGTGTCCTTAGCTGCTGCGGGAACCAAGTAGCAAGTGCCGTGTCAGTGAGAGGTTTCCTAGAGAGCCAAGCGCTGACGCTGGTTGAGGCAATGCTAACGGGTGGTCTGTTTAGGGTTTGTGACCGATAAGTTCATGCGTTGCCCAAATTTGCAGCTTGAAAAGAGAAGAGATCATTCAACATCTGAAACTGCTTGCYGTAGACTTTCCTAKTGGGTTTTGTTTTGTTTTTGTTTYGTTTCTCTTGACAAACTTGACAAAACCTGTCATACAATTAAGGTAAACATGGACTTGAATGAATGACTTACAGAGATTTTAAAGTAAGATACTTTTCTCATTGTYGTGGCCACTGATTGCACTGTGTGTGTGTGGTAGGGGGAGAGGAGGTGGAAATGCACCTGAATTTCAAGAAGGCTGTGTGTGGGTTAGAAGGATAGGAGCTACAGTCAGAATGCCTTTTCTAAGTAGCAGTGTAGCTGTGAAACAGAAAAGATTTAAGAAGTGGGCTTAATTAATCTCTACCCACAGAGTTATCATTAGAGCATCCTCCTGTCCAGCTTTGCTCTGCTTTGACAACACAGTGCTTGTGATATGGGTTTCTTCATCTATTTTGACAGAAATATTGAAGCCAATGTTGATATCCAAAGTACAATCTGGTGACAGCAGCTTTTTTCACTTACCTACAAGCTACTCTTTGAGAATGTATATGTATATAATGTCCTCATTGCAGACATCACTCCTGCTGAGTTATACAGCTATGCAATCTGGAAAAAGCATATATTGTATAGTCAAATTTCATAATGCTTTTGAAAGCAAATGCCCCCCAAGAATTCAAATGAAGTGGAATTAGTTTGTATTAAATGTTGGGAGTTGCTAGACTTCAACTCCTTATTTCCATCTGCTTTTTGGTTTTCTTTGAAAGCATCAGATGTGTGTGAAAAATGAGGCCAGAGTGTTTCCTTTCCTAGACAAAGGAGACATGGCAAGCATTTCTCATCCCTTACATTCATGGGACACTAAGTTTGTTAGCTGCTTGTCTGTTATCTACATTAACACCTTAAAACAATTTTCCTGGTAAAACCAAATTTAATTTCCAGAATCTTTTCATAGCAATGCTTACTGTTTTTATCTCATCTTTGATACAGCAACGYAACAATTTGCAAACACTTATTAAATTTCTAGATATTTCAAAACTGGATGCATTATGGACAACTGGGCAAAATGGTGTGGTTATCTAATGCAACTCAGCATATATGAATTTGTTTCTGTACCTTTTAAATAGAACTGCATTTGCAAATATATCCCTTCTTGYTCTTAAGAAATATCATCTCTTTCCCCTTCTCATAGAGCTATAAGGCAAATTCCTGGCATGGATAAGAGTTTGGAGTTATTGGAAATACTTTGAAAAGTAATGAATTTAATATGAGCCTTGGTTTTTTTGTCTCATTTTTTTTTCTTCTGACAGCATTACAAATAAGTTGTCTATTAGATGCATTGTACATTATTATTGTCCTTTCCATATGAGCTATATCTGRAGATTAGTACTATTGCTAATTGGTTCAGGTTTGGTCAATGCACTTTTCTTGAATATGAATTTTTAATATAGCAKAGAAATATTTGTTTGCGCAAATTTTCATCCGCTCTTGAATTTAAAGTTTTTAGATATTTCCATCAAATTTCCACCAAATTTATCAAGAGCAAACAGCCCTGTTGAGAGTGATACTTGATGTTATTGCCTTGTTATCTGCATGTGGCAAAAATCTTAGGATTCACAAAAGAAAAAGTAATGATCTGCCAAAAGAAAAAGAGTGTGGAGCTAGTAGTTGATCTCCAGCTTGTCCAGTAGGTAGTTTGGTGATTTTATGAAGAATAGTTCAAATAACAAATTTTCTTATGCTTTTGTCTACTAGCAGTCATAAAATATCTGTCTTTTCTGTGAAACATATCCAACATTCCTACTCAAGGGACTTTCTCATAACAGTTTATTGTAATAAGAGATTCAATTTTGTGTTTCAGCACAATAGAGAAAGCTTCTGTCCAGTTTTTAGTTCAAGTGTCCTTTTAATGATAGGGAAGAGTATAGCAGTGCTTTGCATGAACAAGCAAGCAAGCGTCAGATCTACTCCTTAATGCAAAGGGGTGATTTATCTAGGGAAATAATGTATTTTCTCACCAAATAACAATATTGGAGRTTTATGTCCCGTGCTTTAAAAATACATTGGCCAATCATATTGGCAAACACTTCTCAGAGTCAAAAAGTAGAAACTCAAGGATTTGATGTTTATGTCTGCATTTGATCAATGGAATTGGCTGTTTAAATGCCATGAAGACCTTGCTGGCATTTCTTACATCTTGTACTGCTCCAGAGCAAAAACAAGTATAGGTTTTTAGGCACCTTTTTAGGCACTG
The DNA here is from genome assembly GCA_003342815.1 of Eudromia elegans. Taxonomy (NCBI): domain Eukaryota; kingdom Metazoa; phylum Chordata; class Aves; order Tinamiformes; family Tinamidae; genus Eudromia; species Eudromia elegans. Next base: position 3,532,131 of record PTEX01000009.1, read on the forward strand.
CATTCCTGTTGTTTGCGTTGTTCATAGTCTCAAATGACACTGATTTTGTGGAGCTGAGATCCAGTGAGGCATGGCTGTTGTCAGTCTGTTGTTGAGACCATGTCCAAGTCCTTTGATGTTTCTTCGTATGTTTAGTTTTCTTTCCCTATGGTAATTCTGGTGCTTCCACTGCTCTTCTGCAGGTTGTCAGTGTCTCTCATGAACTGGGGAGGGAGACTGAAACTGGATGCAGTATTCCCTAAAAGGTACCAAGTAGAGTGAGGCTCTAAGCTGATGGGTTTTTCTGTCCCAGGTGTAAGACTTAATAATTATTAAGTTGTTGGCCCAGTCTTCCCACCTACTGAAGACTGTTTATATAAATAGCTTTTCCTTTTTGTGTAAGTCTTGAAGGAATGAGATGCACTGTAAGAATGTACACGCGCTATAAAGAAAAAGAAAGGCATTACCAATGGAAAGCTGAAGCAGAGGTATACCTTGTTGAAATGATTTTTTGAGAGTTGATTCTGCAGATTGAGTCTGGGAAGAATCTAGATATTTGGTCTATCTAGAGCTGTTAAACCATGTGAAAAATCAACTAGTCTTCTGAACTTTCTAAATAGAATGACATTTTTAAAACTATCTGACATAGATACTCACTGGAGAATAGCCTGAAATGACAAGTTGATCCTTTGGCCTCTGGTGCAAGTTGCTATATGAGTTTCTATCACATATCTACTTTGTTTGTTACTATACTTACAGAATGAGTGTTTTTAAATTTTTAACAAAGCATTATCCATCTGAAAATATTTTAATATCCAGGAAATTTATTAAKATGATCAAAGTATGCATCTAGTTCTGCCTGTGTCTTAAGGATATATACAATATCTTCCATAAAATGCATTGATTCAAGATTAAATTTACTTCTATAATATAACAAAATACAAAAAAAAAAAAAGTAGTGTCCATACACAGTACTTCATATGATTGACTGTAAAACTTTTGAGTTATCACTGTCAGTTTGGTGAATTGCTTCACTTAAAATAGAAATGGGTCACATGGATTATAAWGAGATTCTAAATGCTTTAGAGACAAGTACTGAATGGAGCTTCACCATACAGAAATATACTTGTCTACCAAGAAATAATTAGTTTCTGATTGACCAGAACTCAACCTGCCTGACTTCAGTGCTATGCAGCATGTGAAAATGAGCATGGGCCATACTGAAAGCCTCAGGTAGAGCTCTACATTGAGTTCACTGTTGCTTATTTACATAGCTGGGGCTTACCTGTTTCACATACTGGTTCCTAAACTGATAAACATRTTAACGTTAAAACCTGTGTTGGCAAGATTTTTACCTTGTCCTGCTTCTCCCTATTGTGGTGTTCCCAGTGAAATAAATGATTTTTTTACTGGGAATTTGGAGGAGGAGATGCAGTTTACAATACTATTTCAGAAGSCTTTTCTAAGATCTTTGCTTTGTGGGTCTTGACTCCTCTCCAGGCTCTGGTGGACAAGAGGTACAAAATTTCCTTTCATTTCYATCTTTAATCCAAACCAGGTCTTCTGATATACATTTAACTGTAACCATGGTCATTTCTGGGGAGTTCTTGTTCCTGTGGAAGCAGTTGCCATGATGAATTGAAAATCCCTTGTAAGAAGGCTGAGAGACAATGGCCATTATATGTAGAATTTGAAATATGTATTTGCTCAAGCAACTTGAAMAAAATTGCTAAGCAACTTAACCTAAGCAACTTAGCTTAAGGAGAGAAGAATAAGAACAGAAAATTACTATTGCTGGTGATCAGGTGTGGAAAAAACCCACTCAATTTAGTGAAAAATCTTCTCATTAAATATAAATGTGCTAGAGTCAATAAGATACGGATAACACCCCAGAAATGAAGTCAGCTTGCTTTGGTTGAATCAAATACATATATATTAGTATGCCTTTCATTTTAATTTAAATGCAAACTAAATAGTTATAGAAGTGAAGGTTTTTTTCCCCCAATCTCCATTGTTATAGAATGTTTTATCTGAACAAGAAGGTTTCTTTCAAAATATGCCATTATTTGAAGTATTTCAATTTTTTTTTTAGAACTCTTTCTTAGAGAAAACCTTATTTTAGGGAAAAAAACCAAAMCAAAACAAAAATCAGTTTATCTGAAGAATACCATGAAACTTAGTGTTTCATGCTTTTTCTAGCTTTGAGATAGMGGCTGTGGGGAAAAGATCACCTGGGCCAGAGGATCTGTTAGAGGTCTGTTAAACAGTCACCTAATTCTACAGGTGATGAATCTGCTGTCAATTTAAATATTATCCAGGAAAAAGAATGAATCTGCTATAATCTTTTGGCCCAGAACATGGAAGGGGGAAATATTAAAATTTCTTAATATTCRAAGAAGTTAGGATGCAGTGTGGGATGTGCTGCGTTCTTCTAGGCAGGTTAGGGACTGTAAGAAATAGAGTATATGTGTGTGTTGTTTTGTGTGTGTGTGGGCAGAAGTAAACAAATCAAGTATGGCTTTGAAAACTCAAATGCTTGTTTTTGTTCCTCTGCATATGGCATTTGACATAACAAGTCATCAYCTCTTTCTGTTGACCTGGTCTTATTTTCCTAGGCCATCACAGCAACAGCAGTCCTAGGAATGTCTTGTGTTCCCTACCCTAGTTTGAATTATGGCATCTTGGCAAATAATTGGTAAAGATGTGTAAAATATGAAATCCATATACTTCCTCAAGCCTTCTCTTGTGGGAAGGGTCACTGATGGACTGGTTTATTTTTAATGGATGTGATCTTTTACCTCACAGAAATATTGTCTTCATCCTAAGCTCTTTCTCTTGTCTATTAAGGCCATGCATTTTTTTTCTCCCTTCTAATTTCTATACCCTTTAGAACTGATGCAGGACTCAGTTATTTGCAATGTGTTATTAAACGCTAATTATTAAACTTATTAAATGAACTGTATTGCTGCAGGAGGCAAGAGGCTTTTCCTATTTGCAGAGATATCTTCCTGTTCTTYCTTACACACTGCCTTGGTTTCCTCAGCCCTGGACTAGGGTAGAGCCTGCAGCATCTCTCTGCTGCTTAGGTGGAGTGTGGCTACTTACAYTTGGAGATGGTTCTCCACATGGAAAGGTTCTTGAATCTCCAAAGCTTCTTTAGAAACATTTAAAAATGCACAGAGCACAAGCATTGCATGTATTTCCAAAACCAACTATTAGGAATATATTATATGTAGAACCATGTTAATAAATAATGAATTTCTTGATTCAGGACTGCAGACTCAGGTTCTGTGTATGATACCACAGCTGACTAACCTTAGGAAGATAATTGCTCTCTCACGTTCAAGGGAAGTCCTGACTCTCCAGTTTACTGTGTTTTTGGCTGCCCAAGGCAGGCTTGAAGCCACTCCACCTGAAACAGATTGGGTTTGCCTGTGGTTTCAGGCCTGAGCTCAGAAGTCAGGCTTGGTCATCTTGGGGCATTAGTAGAKTTACAAATGCAGGTGCTTCCTCTGAAGAAGTGACGTTAGGTAGATGAAAGAAGTGCTATGGAGACAGGTTTTGTGTAGGCAGGTTGCAAAATGACTGTATCATTGACAGAATGTGCTAAAGGTATTTTCTTCATTTTAAAAAAAAAAAAAAGCCCAATGCTATCTTCAAAAAGAAGCATGGAGATTAAAGGAAAAAGAAACAGCCTTTTCATTTTGTTGTTAGAGATGTATGCGAAAACTGTTTTATCAGAAAACCCATGTTATTTCTGCATTAAAGTATGCTTTATAAACAGAAGATAGTTGCGTTTGATGTTTCTATACTCAAAATAGGAATAGAATTATCAGTCTGTAGTCATATTTCTACACTCTAAAGCTTTCTAAACATCTCATGGTATTTTTAGACCAGATGAAATTCTAATATATAATTATTGATTGGCCTGTTTGCAGCTGCTTATATTTTATTTTCTTCCTGCCTTGAAAATGTGTCTGAGTTTTAGGTCTTCAGGAATATCAGCTATGACAGAAAATGAGGTAAAAGATCTGTGTTTTAGTCAGTGTCCAGTCCTGCAGTACTTGTATATGAAGGCCTGATACTAACTGGAGACCTARTTATTTCTCTGAATAAATAAAACAGGCCAAGCATTTTTGTATTTTCTGAGTTTTCTTGACCAGGTTGGATAGAGAAGATAAAGCTAGACCTAAAGCAATGCATAAAAGAACTGAAAGGAAAAAGGAAAGATATTAAACTGGCACAATGCTTGGTAACAGTGTTCTGAATTATTTCCTTAGTGAATAGCATGCTCAGTGATTAATAAAACTGCATCTTTAGTGTTTTTCTTAGGGCTAACCATGTTTTATACTAAAAATGTTTGTCATCCAATATTTCAAGATAATGTGCAAAAGTYGGTAAAGTGTTCCCTTTTTATTTGAAGCAAAGGACTTGGTTTACTCAAGGTTACAGATAATGAATAGTAAATTAGGAAGTAGAAGTCATTCCTTGATTCCCACTTATCTWTTCTTTTTATTGGACAAAGATGCCGCCTTAAGCCTGTGTGTTCAGTAACATGTGATGACCTACTTTTAAGGTATACGGTAACTTCAAAGCCTAAACAAAATGATGAGAACACTTAAAGCATTTCTCTAATTCTGTTTTTGGCTGATTTGCTAATGTTTCGAGGAAGAAGTGGATTTCTGTATCCTGTCTTTTTGACTTGGTGCCACGCTACAAGTGTTTTTCTTGATTAAAAATTCTTTTTTCCCCTGACTGCTACAAAAATAGTGAAATAAACTGCTTGGAGTGAATACATTCAATTATAGAGTAAATTTCTTATTTGCTCTTCTGCATTCTTCATGCATGTATGCAGTGCTATATATAAACAAAGAAGTTACATTTATGGTACTCTGTGTCACAAAGGGATCTTATAAGAGGGAAGATTCTCTTTTAATGAAAAGCATAACTCCTGAATGCTTAAAATGTTTCCATGTTTAATGTCAGAACTAAAGTGCATGAGTAAAATTAACTGCTTGAATCTTGAACAATGAAAATTCAGGGCAAACTACAACATAACATGGAAAACTATGCAAGTGCAAGTATCAGCTGGAGGAATAATAGCTTTATTTGACAGTGTTTTGACATCATTGATGTATTGTTGTCACTGGAGACCTTGCTTTCTGTGTTTGTGATATACTATTTCAGTCCATATTATCCCAATAGAATCACAAACACTGAAAAGATCTGATGTGTGATAGTCTCTTACTAATGTGTGAGCTGACATGTTGATTGTTCTTTCATATCTGGGATTTGTGAGACTCCTGTTTGAATAGCATTCCCTGATACTAATAAAGGAGATAGAGTTGACAAAGGGGACAGGTGTTTTGAAAGTGAKTAATTAGCATGTAAAGAGCAAAGAGGCTTTTTTACTCTATTTTTGTTCAAAGTGAAGAAAGAAATCTGCAGGAAAGAGTTAGGAAATGATAATTTTATCATCATCATCATCCCTTAATAGACCAATAATAAAACAACTGCCTTTAAGAAACTAGTTAATTTTAAAATTTTAGTTTGATATTTTGAGTAATGTATGAAGTGGTTATGATTTTTCCTAATTTCCATATGTTTATATATCATTTCCCRAAAACATAAAATCTCATCAGCACAAGGAAGTCCGGGGGAAAGAGAGACAGGAAAACAGAGGGAATTATTTGGGGATAAAGTAAAAATTGGTGGTCACTGTTGGTATTGGCCAAGAAATATTAGCTTTRAGCAACCCAGAGCTTGGAGAAGTTGGTGCTGTTTAGTGATATTTCATGTCTACTTGGGAGTATATGTATAGAAGAATAAATCCTTATCATGTGCTCCTGTGCCATGCTTGCTTTAGTTTGAGCTGATGGTCATATGGAGCATATCTTTCCAGTCATGGTTAAGCAAGATTGAGGTAAGATGTAACAGCTCCACCAGGCTTTGAACTGTTTATTCAGGTTTCCTGTAACATCAGATTARTGTCTTTATATGTTTAGGCCTGGAAACACCATAGTGCAAGAAAGCCATTGGCTATGTGGGCTGAGCAGCAGATAAGTTATCAAGAACAGGTCAATTCTTGCTCAGGTGCCACATAAGAAAACAATGAAGAGCAGGAGATACTGGTGAAACAATTCCCTGTAGATTAGTCCCCAAAGAAAGGCTAATGTCTTCTGTTGTCATCTATAATCTCCAGATCCCAAAGCTGCTGTAATGTGAGAAAGTAGGGAAGACCAAGTGTTCCTTCTTTCCTGCAAAGCCCCATGAGAAAGGTCTCTTCAGGTTTTTCCTCATGCATTGCTTGATTGAATGCAACAAAGCAAAGTTTTGAGTTGGAGAAAAACACATCGATAGAAACTTCTGTATGCACTACTAAAGCTTCTGGGAAATTCTCTCTTGTAACAAATGTGTATTTCTAATTCATAAATAGTCTTCTTTAAGCTACCATGTCTTGGGTTTATTTTAGGTATCTGTTTTTCCATGTCTGACAAAYGTTTATTGTTTAGCATACCAATATAGACTGAAGGTAGCAGTACATCTGAAGATGAACAAGGGGTTTTGGTTTCCCATCCACACATTTTCTCTGGAAAATGGGCTCCAGTTCTTCATTTAGTTCAATAGTTGCTATGTTTCTGGTAAACATTTCAATCCTAGGCATAAAGCACCAGATGGGAATAAAAATTGTGGGTGCCAGGATGTGTGGGAGAGGAAAGGACTGTGAAATGATGAACAAGAATACAGAACTGGAGGAGAATAGTCTTAGTGGGAGACAGGTGGAATGGACAGAACTAAGGGCAAGAATCAGAACACACTGTAAAGGAGGAGAGAGAGAATAAAAGTGGGAAGAGGAAATAGCAGAATCCCCAAATAAAGTTTTCCATAATGCTCTGAAGGAAAGAGGAAGCAGCAGAGATGAAAAAAATAGTAGTGGGTGGAGAACTGTGCTAATGCTCAATGCTCCTAATCTGCGTCTTGTGTCCTTGCCTGTTCTCAGCTAGCTTGCATCTTTGACACTGCACCATGGAGACGTAGGTATGAATTTTTTTTCTAGAGACTGAGGCACATAGTGTGTGTTTTCTTTTTTTATGGTTTAAGTTATTAACCCAGCAGCTGTAGTAAGACATGTTTCCATAAGTTTGCTACTGAGATGGATCAAAACATTCATCTGATTCTCAGTCTAAATTTGTTCATGGCTGTTTTCTACCTCCTCTGATGCTGAGATTTTTCCTTAGTAGAAACTTGCCCAGAGGCTTARCTCTTCTGCCAGTCTATACTGATTTTTAACTGTTCTGAACCTAAAAAAGGCAAGTCCCACTGAGCTCCAYGTGAGGGTGGTTGAGTGCCTCCTTGTTCTGGGTTCCAGCGCTGTAATGACCCATCATTTCACGATAGCTCTTCATGGCAACTTGTATTAGTTCAATACAGAAAGCTCGTGCTTTCAGGTGGCCTGTCCCTTGGTAAAGCTTTTCTTGACAGTTCCTGACATCTTATATATAATAGAAATAAAACACTAGCTGACAGTTTGCAACATTATAAGTAAATACCCCATGCTGTGAGTGAAACACAAATGTTGCATTCCTTTAAATTGTAGAAGATGAGGCTTTCAGAGTATGTTACCACTGGCATTTTTTTCTGTAACAAGGAGTTTGGACTGTAGTCTAGGGCATGTTAAATAATTTTCTCCAGCTTTAATGACATCTTTTTTTTTTTCTTAAGCAATTTTGAATTAAAAATAGTGACCTTGTCATTACAGACATCGCAAAATTGATTTTGCATTTTCCTTTACCAGCATTAGTAAAGAGCTTGTTGTGCAGACAGGCAGAAAAATGCAACCATCAACATTTTAATATAAATGTATATGTTTTTGTATTCTATCTAATGAAAAAAACTGCAGCACTCAAGAACCATTTAAATGATGATAAACAAATCAGTATTTCTTAATACACTTTCCTGCTCATTAACATGAGTAAAGTTAAACTCTAGCAGAAAAGGTACCAAATAGAATTACCTATCCAGAATAATTTTAGATTGCAATCCTTAGATTTCCTTATCTTTTTAATGACAAGCCTTATTCTTCTCAGAGTATCTCTGCAAGCTACTTAAAGCACCCTATCATTAATCCTGAAATATGTATATACCTTCTTGTATTGTTAGTCAGATGAATGTGCTGAATCTCTTATGATCACCTGAAGAAAATTACAACTTTGAGAGAAATATTTACATTATAGATTTGCAAAACATAACAAGATCAAGTAAAAATATGTAACCACCTCCTGCTATATGAAAAAGGGATATGACTTTTAAAAAAAAAAATACTTCAGGGAATCTGGAAGCAAAGTGCCTAAATTTGGATTTATGTATGTAATTTGCATAATCTTCAAAATTTCTAAAATTTCCACAGTCTGGTAGGTACCTGGGATCTTGCCAGTGAGCTTTTCTTACCCTGTGCCTTCAGTTCACTGTGCGCCTAGGGTTGCTGAAGCAGCATATGAAGATGTTCAGGCCTGGCTGCACAAAACTCGTGCTCTGAAAATAAGTGTTCCTCAGTGGTACTGCCAATGGTTTTACAATGGGGGCACAAGCTTTCTTGCTTTTCTGAGCTCCAGCTCAATTCTAGGGCGAAGCATTTCCTCTTGGTATTCCCTGTGTTTAACATCCACTTTGTCCCTAAATTTTCTTATGTGCAGCTTTGTTAAATCTTCTCCTTTAAAACAGAAATTCCCAGACAGCAGTTTTCTGTTCACAAATAGAATATGTGTCTGCCTTAAAATCTTTTGTTTTTCTGGTGCTAAATTGAATTAGAAAAGAGCTCTAAAAATGTGTTCAGTACTCTTGAAAGGCAGAGTTTTTTTCCACTTGTATAGGTGCTAACAATGTTCTGTGAGTATCGTGTGAGTTGCTCCTCTCATTCTTGATCTCTGCTGTAAATAAGTAAGACCTCTGCCAAAATATTATCCTTGTGGCTTCAAAAATAAGAAGTTCAGAATATAACCATGACTTTAGTAAGTAAATACTGACAGTTATTCCTAGTGTATGTTTCAGTATTACAAGGGGTAATGATGCTATTCTTAGTAATTCAGTGAAGAATGCTAGTAATTTGATAGGGAAAAAAAAAATGTATTAGAGTTTCAGTGTTTCTTTTCTTTGTGATGTAATAGATCTGTTCAACTCTAGAAGGTTTCATGCTTTTTATTGAGACAAATCCTAAAATCCTTGTTCTTTTCTTCCTCAGGACAATCTCCTTTTAACTTTAATGAGATAATAAGGCTTATGCTGCTTTGTACAGTACTCTGAGATCTATTGTGAAAGAGRTTTAAATATTACTGAAAGGGCAACTTGGCTGAGCTTAAATTAAAAAAAGAACTCTAGGACCCGGTTTGTGGAGCCGGATTTTTTTTTTTATCATGTGCTTTTTTAGGTGCTCATAAACTCTTCATACTTTTGTTTCAGAGTGCAGGGAATTGCTTTGCCTTCATGTAAAACAGCGTAAGAGGGATAGTTGTGTCTGGCCTGGCAACAGGGGCTATCCTTCTGCTCTTGTACGTGGTCGGGCACTTAATGGATGCATTTGCTTGCAGAATTGCTTGCTTAAATAATTTACTTTGACATGTGGCTGCAGCATTACAAGTAAAATAGAATTTCTTTATTTCATCTTAAGTAGAACCTGCCCTGAATAGCTATTCGTTCTATTAACTAAGGCCAACCAGGGCAGAACCTTAATGGAGAAGTGCAATAAGGTGGATTACAAGTMATTTTCAGTTTATAAACTTGGTCAGATCCATGAAGTATGAATAATGTTGCTTATACAAATATTATAGTTTCATAAAAAAATACAGGCATGTATTCTGAGAGAAAATGATAGAATAAATGGAAATGGAAAATGCATAATCATATCAGGTTCCTGATTTTTATCGAGTTGGTCATACCATCACTTAGGCATTTTGTAATCTACTAAAAATGCTTTTAAAGTATAGAAATTTCATATTAGGAGGCTGACATAATGCAATCAAAGCATTTAGTCTAAAATCTTCATAGTAGGAAAATTCATCCACATATTAATTCCTTTGAATGTAATATTTATAATGTAGCCATCTACTTAAAGGCATCTGGTCAGAAATTATCAAAATTATTTAATAACCTTTTTTTGGTGATATTCTGAGTACTAGAAAATAAATATACTAAATTTAAGTAAGCATGGGATTATATGTTAACACAAAGACCCTTCCACACAGAAATCTTACCATTGCTTTGAGGTAAAATCAGGTTGACTTCAAGCAACTGAGATTATGAATTCATGATTATCTCTAGATAATAACAGTTAAGACCTCAAAAAGTGGTAATTAGAGTATTAGAGCTACAGTTAGAAGACAATAGGATGCACTAGATTACTCAAACCCGAGTGGAAGACAACTGAAAATTTTTTGAATCTGCATACCTATTGGTGGAAATCTTCCAATTTTGCACAGCCTTGTTAAGGAATGAGGATAGGAAGACCTATGCTTTTTAGCAGAATAATTCTTAAAAACGTGCATTTGAAAATTTCCAAACTCTTGGTGTGCTTGACATTTGAAACGGTATGTTTGCAGTATTTGTGGAGAATGCAGTTCAAGCTATATTGGATTCCTGTATCCTTATTTGCAAGAATTTGATTAAGGCTTGCTGGAAAGTCTAATTTGCAGGCCAGTAAATTATATAAGGCACTTTATTTCTCTCTGTCACTGTAGCTGTCGGGGATATGGTTGAGTGGGTCAGAATTCTTGCTYTAGGTATCGACAGAGGCATATGCTGCTGATCTGACTAGTACAGCAGATCTCTGGGTACTGACTTGTAAAGCTATAGTCTCCTGGTGGTGACTTTTGTGATGAAAAATGCATCAAGTTTCCTAAAGTTGTGGATCAAGCTGCTGTGTAATTATTCTTTGGAAGTCAGATATTAAATATCAGAGATCTATCTATCTTGTTTTTTGATAAATCTGCTTTGTATTAAAAAAAAGTGCAGATGTCAGGATTTAARCAAAAAACCACATTGTGTAAATGTTAATCGTTTTTAAGAGGACAAAGAAGGAATTTTATTTCTGAAGCCATTTCCTTTTATACATTAGTGGATCCTGGTGACAGTGGAAGCTTTGCATGGAAATRCTTAGTATTTGCATGGCAAAAGCTTTATTCTAAAAGTCTTGAAGTGTGGCAGTTGCTTCAGAGCATGCTAGAAAAGAGGTAATTTGAAATACATATTAGTATGATCCCAAAAGTCATCTTTTTGTGACTAGGGACAGGGACAAATATTCCAAAACTGAGGCTAAATAATTTCTTGAAGGGTGTTTCACACTATATGCAAAAGTAATACTTCCCTTTCTCTTTAATGTCTATTTAGATACTGTATTTAAGWATTTATTTAAACAAACTTAAATATTTAAGGTATTTAAATAAGTTTAAATATTTAAGATATTTAGATACTCTCTTCATTTCCTCAAGATAGCATTTCATCCTGATTCTCAGGGCAGCTATCTAGCTGTTAATAAACAAATTCCCTGTTTCTTAAAGTCTTCYATGTGAAATAATTGCAAATAGAAGGTCAGCCTGCACTGAGAGAAGGTTTCCTACTAATTGCATAACCAAAGCAGTAAGGACTTTATGCTCTAGTAGAATATTTACATCCACAAATCAGGTAACTTAAGTGTAACAGTTTGCACTTTCCCAGGCACCTAAGCAGCTGATGTGTGGAACTTCTACAGCTTGAGGTTTTAGCAGGTCAGCAAGCTAACTGCACCTTGAAAAATGCACTTTTGTCTCGYGTGAGGTGGTGCAGGACAGTTGTAGGTACAATACTGGTTTTATGTGTGAGGGCAYGTTAACTTTATTTTGGAGCTTCTTTTAAATCAGTAGGAATCTTTCCACTGACTTGGATGGACTTTGTATTGAGCGCAGAATGGGTATATTTTTGTTTAAATAAACATGAAGCATATGGTAGACAGCTGATTCTCTCTCTGTTGTTTGCTCAGTTAATAGCTTCTTTAGAATCACTACATTTATTATGGGAGTATATGGATTAAGAGTGAAATGGTCTTTGGATTATCCATCCAAGTTCATCGGCTTGTTGGAAGCAATTCCCGAGACTGGTGACCAAGATATCTTGATTTACRACAAATATATCTTGATTTTTTTCCATATCAAGACTCCCTTCCAGATTGTGACATTTTTTGGTAAACACAACTACTAAATCATTAGARGTGTTTAAAAAGAACTGCTGAAAATTCAAAGATGTAAATGCATGTTGTGTGTTACCTAGCAAATGTTTATAGCTCTTACCAACAGCATTCTTGCAGTTTTCTGCAGATGCAGTATATTTTTTACTTATGCCTACAAAATGTTAGATTTTTTTTTTTTCTGAAGAATGCTTATTTCTTACTCTTTTATTGCCTGTAGCTTCTATTACAACATGACATTTGTTGCTGATTGTAGTCTTCTCACTGAATTCTATTCTCACTTGCTCATGTATTTCTACCTCTACCAAAATATGCAGCTGCCCATGTCTCCAGTGACAGTGGCTGTAGGTGGGTGTGTGCCACAGCAGCAGAGTGTTTTGCTAGTGGTCATCCTTGTCTACCTTTGGAAGGCTGTCTTCCTTCAGCCTCGTACTGCATATTRATGATGCCGGCAGTAAATTGTCACCCACTCATAAATGCTTTTATTTCCTGATCGTTCTCCATTTTACATGTATGCTGCTGGGAAAATTCTGTTTTCTTTCTAGGCCTATTTCTTATCTCTGTCAGCTTTGCTTTCTTCCTACTAGTGTTCTTCTATATTAACGTTGTTTGTGGTTTTGTTCTCCGTCATTTCTTTTTACTCGTTGTTCCATTTCAGAAGCTTGGTGCCRTGTGGAAAAGGCCTCGTACCTTTTGCTTGACTCCTTGTGTCATTCCAGCTAAACCTATTGTCTGTCTGATGTCTGCATCCTGTGTTTCTCTGTCGTGCTCTGTTCTTCCCTGTCCTAACGCTTCTGTCTGCCTCCCTTCCCTCCTCCAGCTGCTGGGACACATGGTGTTCCTGGCAGCCCATTTCACGTTGTGCAGAGCTCAGACCTCTGTTTGTGGCCACTTTGAGTGACGAGAGGAGAGAGGCCTCTGTTTAAGGAAATTTGGGTATATTTGGCTAAATCTGACCTTGGAGGCCTCAAAACGCCTCAGTTTCTCCACTCTTATTCATTGCACTGCTGACACATAGAGGGAAGAATTCTCTTTTTACCTTAAACCTGGGCTATGCAAAGGTACTGTAAGATGAGATGTGTGACAATAATAGATTATGTTGACTTTTTCAGATATATTTTAGGTTGGAGATATTATCATTTCTGAATAAACTAGGGTAGTGAAGATTCTGAAAGAAGCTATAGTCTGGATGTAGTTTGCACATTCTAACAAGAAAAAGGATAATGCAGGAATGCTGTGTTAAATGTAATAAGATAAAATGAGAAAATTTGAACTGCAATCCTTTCTTTGTGTGCATATCAGAGTAGAAGTATTCATGCTCATACAAATACTTAAACTGTTCTGTTTTTCTGATGGTGTGACTGTAAATTGTACCCACTTAGAGGAGCTGGGCTGGGCTTGGCTGTTGACGTCTGTTGTATTAGTGTAAATTTCTACAATGATATAGCCTGTTTCTTAAAACTTGCATGAGTTTTGCCTTTCATTAATAAAGGCAAATGAACAGATTTTCTGGGTTGTAAATAAGCTTGAAGAGATGCAGGGGCTTTATGTCTGTCCCCCTCCCATACATAACAGCTTAATGGAGCTATAAGCAGTATTTGTTCAAGCTTTTGAGTATATTTTATCCTAGGAGGTAACATGGAGGCAGGCAGTGCTTAGAGACATATAGGAGTTAAAACAAAACTGGTCAGACAAATGGGGTGGCTTGTTGTGCTCCTTAGCAAGCTGTGCCTGGACCCGTGGCCACTGTGAGGCTGCATGGGCTGTGTACTTGGGTAGAGCAGGTAGGAGGTGAAAGGAAAGAAGAAAATAAAACTTCATCTCTACATGAGCTCATGATGGGGCAATATAACTTCATAATGTTATAGGGCAAGATGAACTCCTCTCTGGCTATATGTATTATCTGAGTCACTTAAGGTCAGGGCCTCTGACAGTTGTGTGTATGAAGGACCAACTCCCACCCCAACAGTAATTAAAAAAAAAAAAAATCTGATGAACTGGCAGAGACTGCAGCAAAATCTTTGTGTTTGAACTACCATTAACTTTATCCTATATTTTCACCATTCATTATTTTCTACCAGAGTGCTCTGCATCTGAATTTCTTTTACCAGCACTAATCTGGGTGTAAATCTGGGGTGTGTACAAATTAATGGTCCTCTATACACTGTATCATTTTCTAACACATTTGTGAAGACTTTAACGTGTGTTTTAAATAAGATTATGAATTTATGAACCATTATAACTTATGATTATGAACCCCTGCAGGTGGAGATAGCAGTTGTCCTGCAGGTGCCAATTATCAATTTTATTTGGAGAGAATCTGAGGAGAAAAGGAGAGTCTAGTTCAAAACACCAAAATAAAAAGGAAGTCCTTGCTCTGCTCTGCCACCATGCCTTGCGGGAGGTATTTTTCCTTAAAACTTGTCTGTGGTGCATATATGTAGATTTTTAACAGTGTTCTTGTGAGCTCAAACTTGAGCTTACCACAGTGATCACAATCACGTTGTCACCTTCTCTCCTTCTCCATCTGTGTCTATTCCTCTTGTTGTCTTGCACATGGGAAGCTGTCTAGGGCAGGAGCTATGTTTTTGTTCTACACTTATATAGTGTCTCAGATCTAGCACTTGGTGCAATGGAATCCTGCTTGGTAGCAGAATTATCAAGTTTTATGATGCTAAGACAAGCACTGCTGTAAACTCTGCTTCTGTTAGAGTGTTTAGTTATGCAAATAACTAGTTTTCCCATGAGTTTTATCTAAGATTTTATGGTGTTAAATTATTTACAATAAACACATTGTCTTTCTTACTGCTCAGCATAAATTTAGAAGGTAATTTTAGCAAGGCAAGAAAATATTTATGAGGGGAAAGCAGAGGTAGAAATACAAGTGATAAATGAGAACATGGTCCCTGTGTCACTACTCCAGAGGAGAACTCTCATCTCTAATCTGAGCTCATTTTATGTTGTTAGGAGGTTTGCTATAACTGTGTTTATTATTTGCTGGTTTTGCCCATCTTTGTATGCTGAACACCCTTATTCTCTATTATTCCCTAGTTTTAACATAGCAAAAACGTTGAGCCAAAACTACCTTGGGAACATTGCGGTGCCTCTGGTACCACTGAAATCGCACTGGGGACTGTAAGAGTAAGAAGGGAGCAAAACTGGACTTTCAGGATGGAATAATGATGGATAACCTTTAAAGAATTGCTAGGAGATCCAGGTGACAGGAACAACCAGGAGAGTGTGTGGCCCATAGAGCAAGAGGCCACGTGCAGCAAAGTGAGCTGCTTTCAACTGCCTCAGGGAGAGGTCCCTCATGAGACAGAAAAAGGTTGTAACAAGTTCTTTCTATATTGTAAATATCATATGTCAGCTCTGCATTGGGTCTGCCTTCTGCTAGTTTACATAGACTAAAATGTCAACAGCACACTTCCACTCAGGTTCATGTCACTTTACAAAAACAACTGTTTATGATATCTAGGTAGGTAAGAACCCAGATTGTGTTTGGCTAGAAATGATCCAGAAGATTTTGCTGTCATAGCCTTGGAATGTGGTTTTTAATGCAAACATTTTATTCAGGCATTATAGAAAGTACAAGGGATTTCTGTACTATATGAAAGGGATATATGACAAATTGTCTATTTGTTTTTATATTGTAGTGTATTGGGAATTATTATTTCTTCCTACTGAGCTAGAGAAAAAGAAGCTAGTATTGGCCAGGTAGAAAATATAGGGAACATAGAAACACATTTTATCTAAATTACAAAGAATTGTCAGTAAGTAGAGTTACCTTGGAAATATTATCAGCATGGACATGTAGGTAAGCTGTGCCATTCCATTTTATATAAAATCTCTAAGTCTTGTATCTTTGAGGACTTTTAGAAGTGCTCCAGCTTTGATGTGATTGCCCCAGATTCTTGTATGAATTTTCTGCTTGTTTAGCTTAATATTAATTATAATAAATGCTAAGAGAAGACAGCATTGATTATAGCCATTGGTTCGGAAGGTGATTGGCCAAAAGGCAAGATTGAATTTGGTCTTTGTATCTATACCCAGGACCTTTCTTATAGTAAGAAGAGCTGTCCCAGGTGATGTTACTTTTAGAAAATGTCCTCATTACGTGATCTGCAAATCTAGTTTTATCCAGTTCATCTAATATCTTATGTATTTACTTTTGAGTGTGTTTTTAGTTCTGTCCTCCATATTCTGATCTTTGTGGCAAACATATACAGACAAAATGCATTGAAAAGTGTTCAGTGACCATATACTGAATTATTTATGGTAGCAGATACCAAGAAGTTGGATAGTATGCTTGAGATTGCTATATTTCAGTTAGGAGATCAAGTTAATGAAGACAAATAGGCGTAGGCCCTTGCAGAGTTCTTCTGCCCAATGCAGATACCAAGGCTTCTCTGTCAGAAAGTGATAATTCTGTCAAATTCTTCACAATGTATAACATATATCATACAAGCCTTGAAAAAAAGAATTGGCACATTCCAAATCTGCTTACCACAGAGCTAAACATAAAGCAGAAGCAAATGTTCACATTGTAGCAGATAACTGGTCAGAAAAGTTGGAAACCCTTCAACATCCTTCTATTCAGAAAAAATCCAAAATGTTCTAAGACAACTTGAGAACAGTTTCTGGCTGTAAAATTAGTGGTGTTATGCCATACTGTAGTGAAGATGGTCAAATACCTTCAAACTGAATGAAAGGAGAATCCTCTGTCACTGTCATAAATATAGCAACAGTTTAATAAGCTTTAGGCAGACAGTTTTAAGTGAATGAAGCTCTGCTGTTCCCCCCTACATAGGAGCAGCACTAACACCTACTGCAGGCTCTAGAGGGTATCGTGCAGCCTCGTGCAGCAAGACATCAGTCCTCAGTGGTATCCTTCTGAACCATTCATATGTAGAGGTCAAGGCCCCAAAAGAAAGTTCACTAGATTACATGATGAAGATAAAAATGCCTAAGGATTTCAAAGACACAGAGAAAGTATCTGTCTCTGCAAACAAGAAAGACTGCGCTGTGCTCTGTGTTAATCAAAAAAAGCCTTTTTTAAAACTGCTGGACAAAATCCTTGCTTGAACAATGCCAGTGAGTCAAACTACCTTCTGGTCTAGGTGAGGCATGGTCCAGCTGATACTTTTTAATCCCCTACACCTCAAACTGAGTGTGGTGAGCACATTACAGGTTTATGTAAACTGCTTGGGAAGTTGTATCACAAATGTGACTGCCCATCGTTGGTGGCTGCATGCCCATGGAGAACATGCCATGTCTTAGTTGGTCACGTCTTAGATGGCCTTAGTTGTGTTAGGTAAAGCAAGTTCAGCAGAGCCTGTGGTTCCAGTGGTTCATCCAACAGAACCCTTGTCTGCTAGACTAACTGCCTTGAGAACTTCTGAAACCAGCTGCCTTGATCCTTGCAGATAGCAACCTGGCTGGATGTCTATATAGAGTCYTCATGTTCCCCTGGGGTTCAAAATCTTGTCTTGCAAGGTAAAGATTCCTGTAAACAGACCTGTGGTGACAGTGAACGAGATTCTGGATCCACTTGAAGTATCAACTGCAGCCATCCTAACCCTATGTTTCTGATAATTTCTCCCATTAGAAACTCTAGCTGCTCTTTTAATCTTTCTTATAACGTATCTAACATCCGCTTGCATATTTCCTTCCTGGCTGAAGGGAAAACAGTTTATGTTTTATCTTGTTTAAACACTGTAAGGACTTGATTCATGCTTTTTACCAGAAGGAATTCCACATTCTGCAAAAGCTCAGTGTAGTTTTATCGGTTTAAGTGGGCATAAACTCTAATTCAAGGAGTGTTCAGCTACATACTCCAGCTGTTGGCTGCACTTACCAGCTTATTTGCAGAGAATCATGTCCTATGTTTTCCTCTGCACTGCTTTGCTGAGATGTCAGATGCTGCAATCCAGATGGTAGCTGGATGGGTTTCAGTTGTGATAAATTGACTAAGTCTTGTTGGTATTGTAGGACCTGTGCACTAATAGGCATGCCGACAGCACTGTGGAAACATCTAGATGTGATAACGGCCAAAAAAAATTTACCCTACATCTTCCAATGACAACAACTGYACCTACTGCAGCAGTTTTTTCCAGCACAACTATGTCAACTAGAATGAAATTTTGAGAATTGAGATTATATTCCTATTCAAGCAAAGAAAACTCTGAGATAAACTCTGCAGTTCAGCTGTGGCCCTTGTCTATGCTGATGACTTAGATCAGGGTTTACTGCTCACTAATCCTAAAGCATTTCAGGTCGCCTCCTTGTGAAGCAGACTTGTCTTGGGTATATGCTATGTAGTTAGTTTGGTTAGTTCTTGCTAAATTCTCGCTGTACTCTCTCTTCATCTAGGTAGACTAATTTAGACACCAGCTAAATTCACAGCCAAATGTTTTCTGAGAACCGTAAGAAGAGATTCTATATATAGCATACCTCCAAGTGAAAAAGAAAACAAACTTTTACTCTTAAAGCTATTTATAGAGATATTGTGAGTATGAAGAGTGAAAAGTTTGAGCTCAGAAACTGAAGAGCTTATTTCATTGTGTAGATGGTAATTAATCCCTTCCAAAAACATGAAATTAACATCAAAGGTGATGACATGTGGAACCAAAGAGTACTGAGTTTAGTCTGTCACCCTCTTCCTCTTATCATGCCTTGGATAAAATGCTACATAAAAGTTACCAAATGCAATCAAAAACTCTATCCTGTTCATAAGGTGTGGAGTCAGCAAATTGGGAAATTGGAAAAATACCTGTTGCTCTCAAGTTATTAGTCCTCAGTGATTTCTTCCATGCTCAAACTCTGTGTGCAACACAAAATAATTTGCCAGATCTTTCCAGAGTTAGGGAAGGATTGCTGATCGGCCGTGAGCGCRCTCAAAGGGCAGCCCCTGGACTGTGGTGCTTTGACCCCACCTTCCAAACAGGCTCGTACAGGCTTTCCAAAAGCAATGGTGTGATTGAATAACATTTTTTTTTCTGTCTCTAACAAGTGTTAATGAGAAACAACTGTTAATGAGAAATATGAGCCTGAACTGGGACCACAGATGACTAGTCTCTCTTGCTTGTCTTATACTGCTAGCTTAGACAAATGCTCAGGGTATTTAAGAAGGTGTTTAATTGGTTCCCAAGCACCTAATTTTTATGAGTAGGGCTTAAGTACTGAAATAGAGGAACGAACAAATGGCCCTATGCTTGCCATCAGCACAGCACCATATAAAGGTAGTTTAGAGAAAAATTCTAGGAAGTTAGTTAAATCCTTTCTTTGGAAAGGGAAGTCAGTATACTGTAATCTTTGTCAAAGAACAAAGGTTTGGGGAAAAGCAGTACAGCACTCAGCATATTTTTAGTGAGAGCTTCATATATCTGTATAGAAGTTGGACTTTCTTTTTTTCTTGTTTTTGGTAAAGCTTTGGAATAATGCTTTATATCCAAGGAGCTAGGAGTGCTGTGATATTATACACAGTGGTGCTTCTAATAGAGGAGTGGGAGAAACTGAGCTGAGTTTTGTATCACTGCCACTGAGTTTAATCCTTAAACCCATAGGTGCTGACTGACTAACTGAGCTAAAATGTAAAATGTATCTGCAAAGTAAAAGCAGAGCACTATTTTCCAAACACCCAACAAGAAACAGAAACAAGAATATTAAGCAATAACACCCTATATTTGTTATTCAGGACGTTTATAGTCTTTATAGGTTTACCCTGATGGGTCTTTTTTTCTTCTGTGTTGAATGCTGAAATAATACTTTTCACACTAGCTCATTTTCTTTAGGAAGTAACATAATATAAATGAAGAATAAGTCACTGATTGCTTTCTCTTGAAATGCAATATACTCATCTTCATACTGGTTGGTCTTATTTATATCTTATTTTCATAGAACGAGTAACCTGCAAAATAGTCATGGTGACATTAAAGCAAAGAGACTTTATTAAAGCTCAGTATTGTGACGTGCCAAATTGCACCAGATTGATGTGGATAAAGTTTACCAAACACCACATATCAGTTTAATGAGCAAAGTGTCATTACAGTTTCTATTCTTGAAACAGGAGAAAAAAAAAAAAAAAAAAGGTAATTGGGTATATCTAGATAGAGATAGTGTGTGCTTAGTTCTTTATTTAATACAGCTATTGTCAAAACAAAACAAAAAATTCTTCCTCTTCCCTTAAAAAGCACTACAAAAAACCCTCTATCCATACAGAGGTAATCTAGTGATTATGAAGCTTTAGCATAATATACTGACAATTTTTTTCCAAAGAATGGAGTTTTAGAGGAAGGTCTACAATAAACATGTTTTAATGCTAGTAACTATTATGAACTTTGGGCATTGTATGCTTGAATATGTTTTTATAATGTAGTACCTAGTACCAAGATTTGGGAATTCTCTTCCTTGCAGTTGCCTTTCTGGGGAAAATCCCTTGGGTATTCAACTTGATTTCCCCTCTCTGCCCAATAACCTATCCTAGAAGTAATCTTATCTTTCATAAATATTCTGAGTGTATTTAGAAGAAAAAAAAATCACTCCTGGTGTTATACAGAGAACAGACCATATACTTCAGGCTTGGCCAGCGGTGGCTGTACTCGACCTTTGCTTTCCCTAGTGCTCTGGAGGCCTATTGGGGCTGCCCATAGTGTAGACCAATGTCCCTATTAGGGGATATCTCAAAGTGCTTTTCAGTCTTTAGGTCTCACACAGTTGGAGCTGGTAACATTTATGGTTGAGATGGTCTAAGGATATCGAGGGAATGGTGATACAGAATAAATATATATTAAAAAAAAGTCAAGCTTTCTGACATACAACCCTTTTGCTTTTAAATAGGAAAAATAACTGATTTTTACATAATAGAGTTAAGGTGGAGAACCTGCCAAAAGCCAGAAAGCTGAAAGTGAAGGCTGACATTCATTCTGTCATTAACTGATCTGCTTCTATGCTTCCTTTTAACCATCATGCAAGTGAAGTATTAAGTGTCATCCTCCACATGGAGTGTTTTTGGTTTTTGTCAGGTTCTGTCACAACTCTACTGTATCAGGTGTTCCTGTTGTGGGAACACAAGTACAAAAAAAAATGGTAGGGAACCTACATATCAATCCCAAAACACACCTGTATGAATAGCAAATGACACTTGCGCTTGACAAGGGAAGTAAAGAGATTAGGCTGTAGCACAGAACTAGATAAGGAAATTATTCTGTCCAAGCACTTCCTACTTTGTGAAGATCTTGAGGAATTTTAAGTAGGAAGAAAGGGAATTTGAATCCCATGTGGAGGATATAGGCTCTTAAATTCTTTAAAACTGTAATAATCACTTTGTTATTAATTGGCTTATCATGATAGGCCCTGGTTCATGCTTGGTGCCATAACTTCAGCACAGGTATTTCTAGAAACAATATCTGTAGAAAGCACTGCATGAAGAAATCCCTCCTCAAAAAGGAGTGGAACAAATGATTAAAATGGAATATGTAGTACCAGAAAAATAGGAGATATAAAGCATATACACACAAGAGAAAATGAGGAGAAATAAGATCTGTTGAGCCAATGAGGCTTTGGCCTTTCTTATCTAGGTTTTGTAACTGTACAATTTGATAGACTTCAGGATGATTTTTGTACTTGCATGGTTTTGAGAATATATATATATATTTTCCCTGTTTTCTAGTGGTTTTACTCTTAGGATTCATATTTTATAATATAGTGGACACAGTTTGACTTCTGTATGTTTGTTAATGATAACATTTTTAAGGCACTAGAAGCTTGCATTTAAGGTGTCAAACAACAAAAAAATCTTTTGTCCAATGGAGATGTTTCCATCTACTACTTATGAAAGATGCAATATAGATGTCCTCATTCATAACACTGCAAATAAAGATACTATGGCTTGTAATAAAAACTTGTGCTATCAAATGAACATCAGTACCCTGAGGTGCTAAATCTACTTGCGAAAGAAGATGCCATAAAACTCTTCTGTTTAGAACTGAGAGAAGCATGAGAACAACTGAAAAATAACCATGATATTTTTAAATGTAGTTTATTCACATAAACACTATTTAAAATATCACACAAAAATCACATCACAAATTAATTGAATATTGTACCTCTTATATGCCTGTGTATTTATAGCACAATTTTCTTTCCAAAAAGCACAAGAAACCCACGGCTTTTAGCAAGGTATTTTAGCTCTCGGTTCTGTCAGCCACATCTCTCTGTCTGTCTCAAAGGCTCTGTAATCTCTTCCTTTGGCGTCTGTGTACCATGTTTGAGCAGCCTCATAGAAGACTGAAAGGTTTCTTCAAGAAAATAATATTTTTCTCCAAATAGTAACTTTCATATTTTCTATGCTAAAAGGTAAAAAATGTCATTTTAAAATTAAAAAAGAAGAAAGTGTAGATGCCACCTCGTAGGTTATAGGAGCCACAGGTAACCAGGTACTGATGCTCACTGCTAATATACCTTGAGGTGTGTTCAGCACTGTAGACAGTAAGTGCTGAATTCTTAGAGCATTTCCAGGTTTGAGGTAAATGTAACCAAATTCTTTGGGGAATCTTTGTGGTTCTACCAAGAGTGTTGCCTGAAAGCTTGCAAGGATTGATACCTCTAAAATCTGCTTAATTTTGCATCTTCCTCAGCTCCTCCTTTTTCCATCAATTCCTTTCCTGCTCCCTTTTTTACCAGCTCGGACTCAGCTTCTTCAGCAAACCTTACAAGAAGAAGGGATGTGTGTGTGTGTGTGTGGAGTCAGAGTAATTGGAATTTACTACTTTGGAGAGATCTAAATGAAAAAAAGGAAATAATGAGCTCCCACTGCAGTATGAAGGAAGGTACTTGCCCTTACAGCTCCYGGCTGTAGTCACCCTATAGAAACTGCCCTGTATATTTTCCAGTCGAAACAGTAAATACTATGCTATGCATTTTGTTATTGTATTAAATACACACATGTATTGCCAAGCTGCAATTCCTGTGCATTGTTCTTTTTAGTCAAAAATACAGCCAGCAGTAAGTGTAATATATTGTTACAATTAATGTTCTAGGTTGTGACTGTGTTTAATTACTTATTTGTATTGCACCAGCAGTATGTTTAGTGTGTAATTAATTAGCCTGGAAGCAGAAGAGTGACGAAGAACAAGTTGAGAAGTGACAGTGAAAGGTTTCTGGCATGTGAGAGTTGGGCTGGTTCATTCCACCTTATTTAAAGCATGGAAGATACTTGAGTGTTTTTCATTAAAAAAAGAGGAGTGTAGGGTGGAACATCCCAAAATTTTTTTTGCTAAAGCAATTCAGTGTCTTCTCTGCTCTGTATGGAGCATTAGCCTGAGTCAGTGCAAGGCCCATGGTCTAAGTGCATGAGTTTCTGTGCCTGTGTTTCCTCTCAGCCTGGAAAAACACCAGCTCCTTTTCAGGCTCTGTCCCTGCTCCAAGGGGATGGGTTAGATTTTTCTCACTTCCCAGCACAACAGACACGGGAGCTGGGGCTGTATCTTGGTGTTTCTAGTTCTGGCAGCCGAGCACTGCTGCTGGCTCGGGGCGCTCTGACAGATCTGCTCCCCAGTGGGGATGCAGGGCCGTGCCCCAGGGCAGCTCTGTTTCTGCACCCCAAGCGCTGTGGAGTGGGTGAGCAAGAAGGCAGGTGCTCCCTCCCTTGATCTTTGTTGGGGGAAGGATGTTTTAGAGTGGACCTGAAAAATATGACCGCTGAAACAAGCCCTGCTCAGCCTAGACCAACTGGGCTACTGAAATCAAGGGAGAATGCCACCTCATGGCACTGTGTTCAAGCTTTTGCTCTATTAATGAGAGCATTTGCATAAATGAGGTGCTCATTTCACCTGCCCCATTGTTTCTGCCTGGATTTATATGGTTTGTAAATCAGAGTCACAGCTGGATGGATGATTTTGTGATGATGGAAAAAATAGCTGGGCACACACAGATTTCTGCCATTTGCTATAAGGGCAAATACTGCCTATCCTGTGACTTAATGTCTCTGAAATCATAATAATAGCATTAAATATCCAGGTCAGACATAGTTTTCCTGTCTTTGAGTAGAGATCCCAACAATGCCTTTGGTCCCTGAATATGGATAGTTCTGGTATGGCATAATTCTCATTTCCCTTAACCTAAAAGCAGTTATGAGTAAAGCTGCTGAAGGAGTTAGTTACTGTAGCATAAAAACTTGCATGAGGAAGTGTGTTGGGCCTACAGTGAGGTCCTTATTTTGAACGTGCTTACGTATATTTGGGTGATAGGTTTATGCGTTAATTCATAGGGCTTTTTTTTAAACAGCATAAACAATAACAGATATTATTTGCAGGAGAACAACAGTAGGTCAAGGGAATAGTTGTAACAGTGACAATGTCTAATCAGTGGGTGGAAGTGGGACAACCATGTCAAACTTCATATTTTTTCTTTTTTTATTGTCTGGGGAGTAAATGAATCTATGCGATCTACTTTGCTTAGAATTCACTAAAATGGGTCAGTGCTTGAGCTAGCAGTTGCTCTGAAATTACAATGACTGGCTGTAATTAAGAACTAATTTGTAGTCATAAAAAAGCCAGATAAGGGGCTAGCCACTTCATGGAAGATGAATATAATCAGGATAACTGGCACAGCTGGTGGCCGTAGTCTGTCTTCAATGAGCACACACAATGGCCATAATTCCTACAGGAAGTTGTGTATCTGCCTGTTGAATACTCTAGAAAATTTCCATTAGATGAATGATTTGAGGTTGTAAGACTTATATGGTGATGGGGTTTGGGTTTGGGGAATGTGATGCAGCCGTTTATTACTTACACATTATTAGTATGCTGATGAAGGTCATGTAAATGAACCAGGTAGATGTGTTTTGGTTTGGAAGTCAAGTTTCTTTTGGAGGAAAATATCAGTGCTGAATGTGCTGGTGCATAAATGAAAGCAGGAGCTGACTTCAGCTCAAGCCACTCTGTTGTATTTAAATTTGTGGACTGCTTTTCCTTGATAGCACAGCCAACCCTAGCAGGAATACTCTGTAACCTTTTCATCTGTGATATTCCACTAACTTCTGTAGGAAAACAGTCAGGTCTGGTTTTACTACTGAAAATATATCTATAAAACCCTGTTAACTGTTTTCCTTATGCAAAACAGCAATTATGACCTCTTTGACTTAGCACTTATTCTACAGAAATAAGCAATTGCCATTTGGCTCTATTCATTTTGTACTTTGTTTCACACTTTCTTAAGATGTATCAGCAGACTTTTAATTATCCTGCAAATGATTCTATTAAGCATTCTCCTTGCATATTAAACGCAGAAGACATTGTTTTGAGCTTCCTTTGCCTCCTGTGAATAGAATGTGGGCAGACATAGAAAAATCAAATTATTTTACTAAATGAAAACAACCTGAGCAGAAGAAATCATTTTGAATAATGACAGCTTGGGTGAGAGTGTCACCGTTTTCTATCAGTTTGCTCTGCATCACATAGGAGCTCACTTGATGGAATGTTTTTTAAAAAAAAAAAAAAAAAAAAGATAAAAAATAAAAGTGCCCTAGTAAAAATAAGCTGTGACAGTCTCTAGGTAAATGTAATAAATCAGGAGGATTTTCAAAGGGAATAAAAAGTGTCATTTATGATGGTTAGAGCTTATCCGCCCACTGTGATTCCTGTACCGGTACAGTTTATACTCTCCCATGGTGAATAAAATTATTATTTGATCTGTCAAAATGGAGTGACAAAATTTTTGTGGGTAGACAGCTTACTTGAGGATAGTAAAGTTCTATTGTGTATTTGCTATCCTAACTGAAAGTACTGTTGAAAACAAGAAATGAGGGAAAGCAATTATTGTTCAGAAAGTTCATATAAAACTGGTGGGAAAAAAAAGGTTAATAGTAAAAATCATAATGCTTTACCCATAGGAATCTGAAGGAATAGCAAACATATTTTCATCAAAAAAGTTATTATTTCAGTAGCCCTTGGGACCTAAATTCTAGCAATTTTCCTGTAATATAATGAATTTGTGAATTTTCAGAAAATTTTTGCTCTGCATGAAGCAGCATGGATTAATCTCTTGGATCCAGGTGTTCACAGCTAGATTAAATTCCAGCCCTGACTGTGAGTTCATAGTGCTAGGCGAGATTGCTGCTTAGCCAGATACCTGTGTTTGACCTGACCATTTGGGAAAGGAGAATATTTATGCAATGTCAAACACTAAACTATGGGCAGGTCTTTTTCATTGCCAATGCAGTGGAATTCTCACACAAGCAGAAAACGCTGCCTGCTCTGAAGCCTGGAGGGGCATGCTGGTTCCCTCAGCATGTGTGTATATTGCACTGGTGGGAGTGGATTGTGGAGCACCACAGAGATGCATCCCTGACATAGGTTAGGTAAATCCCCCCGTGTGTCTTTCAGTGATGAGTGTAAAATGGGCTTCACACCATTTCTTTGAAGGCCGAAGCTTGCTTTTCTTCTAAGTGTATGAGGAGAGGTGAGGCATCAGATTTACAAATCAGTAGCCTTAATAGAAGTTCTGTTTCCTAACTTTTTGAACACCTGATTAAGGAGCAACCAAGTTGTGATCTATAATTGCTCACCCACGTAAAAGCGTCTGATACCAAAAGGCCTTTAAAACTAGTTAAGAAGATCCTGTGGCTAGACTTAGTCAGCAAGGCATCAGCAGTAAATGTGACAGTGGGAATATTTTGCCTTTGGGCTAGGTTGTGAAAGAGTGTAATGAATTTTCTATGATGATTTGCAGCCTTGAAATTTGGATTAGAAGTTCTTCTAGCTCCTTGAATTTACCACAAGCTACAGCTGAAACCTGAGGGAAGGCCATAGTCTTTTCTACCCTCCCAGCTCCATTGCACATTTCCAAAACAATGTTGTGGCATTGCACTCCTGTGCTAAATATGGAGCTGGTGCTCCATATGCCATTAGGAAAGGCACGTAGAGCATGAACGCATTTACATATTATCTGAGGAAATCATCACAGTTTAAAGGAAAGGAAGATGCCAACAGGAGGAAAGATTCCTACACTTCAGATTTGTTACAAATTCCTACTTACCATCCCCACTTGTTCCTAGTAGCCAGCTTAAAAAATAAGTTTCTTCTCTGGAAGAAGCATTGTTCTTGAATTTCTTGTAGTGACTGATTTATACTGACCAGAGGCATTGCTAGCAAAACAACAAACAACAACAAAAAGCCTTTCTCGTCTATCTCCTTCCTATCCTTTTTTGTTATGCCTATTTATTACTAGTCCCTATCTACACAGCTCTGAAAAGGGGAGTCAAGAAAGATAAAGGAACCCCAATTGTGAAACCATTCCCTTCTTTTCAGGAGAAAATAAAGCTGTTTAGTCAGTATCTGAATCTTCTAAAATGTGATGTTGCTCTGGAGCAGAGAGTCCAACTGTTTTTTATGGACTTCAGCTTGATTCTTTCACTGTATAGCTGTAAGAATATTTGTTGCAGTACTTATTGCAAGTATACTTAAATTGGACTTTTTTTTCCATGAAAATATGGGCATTCCAGGAAAAAGAAAATGTTTCTTTGCACCAATAGAAATGTCAGTACAGTATACTCTCACTAGGCAAACAGCAAAACTCATGACAAAAGTAAGAGCACATCAAACACACCACAGATTTTTTTTTCTTCCAACAGCAGTCTTCTAAATATAGATTATAGTAATTTACTTTCAAACAACTCATTTTCAGCATCTGACATGTTCATTAACCCCAGGTAGAAAAATTATTGTGGTGCATTAATTTTTCACCAATGAAGACATTAGTCATATTTGCAAGTATCATTAGTGTCTGCCACCGAGGTGGAAAAGTCTCACTGTCTCCCTCCAAATGGAGGATGCATTAGAATGTTAACTAGGGGCTGCCGAGTTCTCTGGGTTATCAACCCTTGCACACTTCTATGCGTTGAATTTTAATTGGACTTTTCCAAAAGTACATCATTAAAGGACATGTTTTCTAAGTGAGTAGAACAGACGTGTAATCCTTTAGTAAAATAAGGTAAAATGTGCAAGGGTTTAGTATGAGTATTGTGATAGTTCTTCTGACAATACAAAGGGGACAAGTTCACCCATTAAACTGTGTGTGTGCTCAGCACTTATAACAGGGAAATGAGACAAGAGGCGTTGTAGCCTGCTGAAAGTGGGGATGGAAGAGGATTTCAAAGGGTGCTAATGGCTTAAGTGTTTAACTGGAAGCAGGGTCAGAGAATTTGGGATGTTTCTCTTCCTACTGTTGTTGGAAAGTACCTTGAAATATTTTAACCGATGGGCTTCTGTATTTTGTAGATGCTTTTTTGCATGATGCCTCTATTGGGTACTAATGATGCTTTTGTTTTATCCAGTCTTTATTTCAATGGTTCTGCTTAAGCTTTGTCATCTTGTGAAGAGTTATTAAAACAAACAAAAAAATCCATCTTATAGTTTCTGTTAACGATGTGATTGGAAAAAAGATATAGTAGCAGCAATGGTGCTCCTATGTTGCTCTAGTTATGCCTTTTTGTATTGAAAATGTTTAAACATGATTTCCTGGAGTATAAAACTATATACCTGCATAACAGCTCATCTTTCATGATTTCAGGATATAACTTGTTTTACTGACAAATCAGACTAAGTCAGGAATCAAGGTCTACAGACTTTAGCTTTGAAAATGCCTGCAAAACATTGATTCATTTACTCCCTGTTTTCTTTTTCCTCCCTTTTCCCTTGCTGGGCCCAATTTCAGCCCCATAAAGGAGGGCGTGAAGTAGCTGCCTGCAGAACTGTGCTGCGGATGGGCACCTGGCTTAGCAGCTGGGATCAACACAGGGTTCAACATGAAAACCATGCCCAAGTCATAACTATAATGATGTCCATTTATAAAAAGCAAAACTTCCGATGGTGCGTGTGTGTAATTCCAGTGACACAATTTGGATGCTAAGTGTGTATGTGAAGCTTGTTGAATAACTATTTTTCAAAACATTTTTTCCTATCAAAATAAGTTTGTCAGAAGTAGAAAACTAGCTGAAGACTTAACCATCATATTATTTAGATACACTTATTCTTTTCGTGACTTTTACTCCCTATAAAAGCTATGTATTTCATTTGTTTGTCTTTGAGCTCAGCCATAGAAAGTTATTCTCATCTCTAGATAGTTGTATTATTTAAGCACTTTTTGTTTTGATGGAAATTACTTTTGTAGGAAGAAATTTACCGCTTTGACTGCGATCAGGGCCACAGCTCAGTCCGTAACATTCACTGCTGACATGCCTATTTCCTACCTGTCAGAATGAAATACTAATGGTAGGTCCTATCAATTCTGACATTGCTTTCTTATTTTTTATAACCAAGGTCACTTTGCTTCAAGTTTACATTTGCCATGCAAATAGAAATGAAACTATGAAAAGGATTATTATTTTTTCAGCAAATTTGTGCTGAACATGTSTTATTTTTTTCACTTCAAGGAAAAAAATGTTTGAAAAATTTAAGATGATGGATAAGACATTTGCTGGTTGGAGAACAAGAGAAAAAATGACTTTTTTTGTCTTTATTATTAAGCATGCACRCAAAATCAGACTGCCTAATCATCTGGTTCTTTTCTCATTGTCTATCATACTGCATTCATGTTTAAATGAAATGTTTGAAAGGTGTTTAAGGACTATTGTCTAGCCCTTACAAAATGCCTGTTCACAGAGCCTTAAAGGAAGCGCAGGAACGCGGAGTGATGGTCCTTTAGAGTAAAAGACATAGCATTTTTTCTTGAACACACCAAGAGCTGCTCGTGTTTCAGTTAGAAAGGCCTATTTTGCCTTGAATCTTTGTTCTTTAATCCTAATTTTCGTTATAGTCTGAGTTTCATGTCTGTCTTTGCACACCGTGAGGTAAGAAGCTTTGTTCATGCTGCTGAAGACTGGTGGGGCAGCACCACGGGAAGCCAATGTCTTTATTTAATCCACGTGCTCTGGAGTCATATTGGGAAAGCAGCTAAYATTGCTCAACAGTGGGAGATCTCCCAATTGAAGACTGGTACCAAGTGYTGCACCTTGTGTTTGAACAGCTCTTGTGCAAGGATCCCTGGATCAGGAAGGTGTCCATAATTACGAAATTATCGAGATGTTTCATAATTTTGGAAAACATTGAAGTCTTGTAATAGGGAGTACCAAAAAAGGTCTAACTTCTAGGAAAGACTGATAGCTCCCATRGAGTCTCCTATATTACTTTTCTTATGCAACAGCATTTTTTTCCAGTTGTTTATATTTCTCTTTAATCCTGTATGCAGTTAAAACTACAAATAAGTATATAAAGATAAAACGCAAGTAAGCTTTCTGTGTTTGTCTTTGTTATGGAGCCAGAAGCATATTGATCAGATATATTTTTTCCATTCTGCATGATGGGCTTACATCTAGACATTATAGATCCGTAACCTTAATATGCCATCTTACTTAAAGGAAAGGAGTGTCCTTTCCATTTCCTGTCTCCTTTTTGGATAGGAACTTGGTGTTATTCAATGGTAGGAGCCCTGCAGGGTGAGGAAATCCATGGAAGGTATGGAAAGGACCATTTTCCATTTCGTTSTCAAGGAAAGGGTTGCACTCCCATCTTGAGGGGAAACTAAAGGCCTCTGTTGTAGTGTGTGTAGCCAGTAATGGATCCTTTCCCTTTCAGACAGGAAGGAATAGACYTTTTTTTTAATCTAATCTGTCAATSTAACCTATGCATTTCCGATGCACATGTTTGCCAGAGGTCTGAGCTCTGTGTTGCTCTGATTTATGGAGCGAAGTAGCTAATGTAYGGCCTTGATGTTCCTCCTTTTCTACATTTTAGCTGTCAGTAGCTTTCTTTTGACTGTTATTTGTTAAGTCTCTTACTACTAGGCTCTATTTATAGCACACACTATTTTWAAGGAAATGATGAAGTACAAACTCAGAAGGGGCTTTGGAAGTGCACAAATGAGAATTAGAGATGTGATGAGCACWCATCAATAGGCAACTGCAGATTTCACTTACTGTCGTTCAAATAATAACYAGAATGTTTAGATGCTAAGTACAGACCTGAGAGAAAAATCAAATGTAATTTTTTTAATAAATAAAAGATAATAAAGATCTTTACTTGAATGGGTTCGTGCAGGGTGCTAAGTAATGAATGTTTTATCTTTGTTTTGCAGAATTGTTCTTTACTAAGAAATATTACATACTGTTTATAG
Source organism: Eudromia elegans (assembly GCA_003342815.1). NCBI lineage: Eukaryota > Metazoa > Chordata > Aves > Tinamiformes > Tinamidae > Eudromia > Eudromia elegans. The sequence goes on from PTEX01000009.1 coordinate 3,563,491, forward strand.
TAAATGAAACTGCTAAWTTAGAATATATAGGAGTTGAATTGGTAAAAGACCATCAGGATGGCTGTATATTTCATGGCAGAATGGASATGTTATGATAGGAACAATCTAAATCCTTATTTCAGTCTGGTTTTGGCCATACATTGCTGCCAGATCAAACTTTGAGAAATAAAGAKCTTAAAAGAAAGGAAACTTAGTAATAAAAATAGAGCAGAGCATAGTGGTAATGAAACAGTAAATACAATGCTAAGTAAACAGCTGGAAATGGCTTATCAGTCAGCATGATGCACATGATCCATGGGCTGTGAAAGCACTGACAAGGGCCCTTGTTTCAAGATCAGGTAGGTAGCAGGAAATTAAAAGTTCTATTCTTGCAATAATTCCAAATTTGCAAGAATAAAGATAATTCCTTTGCCATTTCTGCATAAGGATTGGTAAGCAGCAGACATGTCACTGCTATGCTGATAGTAAGACCAATGATTTACTATGAGATGTTTTAAATCCCYGTCTTATGAAGCATTTAGTTTTTAYAACTGAAACCTTGCTCCCTCTTGACTATTGACTCTCTGTGAGGCTAATTCTGCAGTAAATATTTTTTCCTTKATCAATGTAAAYGGTTCTGATTTCTTAKGCATCTYGCCCCTCTTCCTCCATTCCTTGTGRTCTTCTCTGCAGACCCCTTCTGTCTGGATAACTGTGTGCATCAGATGGCAAAGAGCTGGCTGCTGGTTTACATGCTGCAGGGATCAATCCTTCCCTGATAGGGCAATGGATGGGGTGACCTGAGATATGTCTTTCATCTTTATTTTACCATTGCAAAATGCAAGTGGGCGTGCAAATCCGAGCTCTTTGCCAAAGCCATCTGCTCAAAAATATTATACAAACAGACAAGGAAGGTTTAAACTAATTACAACTTTTGTGTGTTTATGAAAATTATTCTTTGCCGGTGCTACCATATATTTGGGCTTTCCCTARCGTGTTATCTTGTAAAGCACAAAATGTTATCTGGGCACAATCTGAAGTCTTCAGCTTTTTCCAGTGATTTGTGGATGTCCCAACCACTTGACTGTCCTCACTGCACCGAGATGGTGCTTRCATTTTTGTCTTGAAGAGCAGAGAGAGCTTGCCTTGGTTTTGCTCTTTAAAATGTTGGTTGCCAGGGAATAGTTTTGATTCACATTGAKGTAGGGATTTGTCTTTGTTTTTACTTAGGTATGCACAAAGCTTTGACTTTTGTCTTGGTCTGAAGACCTTTGTCCCACATGAGTGAAGAAACTGGCCTCAGTATAACCTACTTCCATGCGTTCCCAAGGCACAAAAGCAGAACGGTCCTTCTGAGCTTCCAGATCCTTTGGCCTCAGCCGCAGCTGCTTGGGAGCTTTAGAAATTGTATATGGGGGTGTGTGGGAAACTCTTTACATTGTATATTTTGTTCAGAGTTCCAGCTTCTATTTATTTTTTTCCAAGCTTTTGACTAACTCTTTATGGCTTCCTTGTGTGGAACTGGTAGCTGTGAAAATATTTTGAGCCTTGTGTTGTTTTAGAGGTATCGGCTCAAGTAAAAATATCCCCTGTACCTAGATAAAAGGTGACCTATTTGCTAACGGTATGTGTTCAGAACATTTGATCACAATTTTAACAGTCTCCAATCGCATTAGTTTTCTGTTCCACCACTATGAAACAGCASCCAGAAAGCTTTTGCTTTCTGAAATGTTATAGAATGGTTAAACTGTCTATTAAGATTATTTGGATGCAGGGTGTCATTTACTTAGTCCTTGCTCATGTAGTAGCAAAATTGCAGGTCAACGCTAACAGCTTAGTTTAGTGGAGGATGTGAGAATATTTGTTTAGGATTTGTGAGGGTAACTCATTCAAAAAAAAAAAAAAAAAAAAGCAGCCTCCATATTCAGCAAATTATGGGAAGCTTTTTAGCATTGTAATAGTAAATAATTAACAATTTTACAATTGGCTTGATAAATGACCATTAAATTTCCACATATGGCTTACTTTACAAAGTTACCCCATCATGCATAGCTAACAGGTTTGCTACCACATGCTTGGAATAATACTGCTACAAGTTTAATGAATCTGGTGGTTTCTCTGTGGCACGAATCACACAAAACTCATATTACATAATAAAGATAGTACCAGCTCCAGGTTGTCCTATATTGCCTTTAAGGAGGTAGATAAAAGAAAGACACCTTGCTTGGAGGTTTGTGGGAAGAGTCTCGTGTTGGCAAGCTCTTTTTTTCATATGGTTTACTGGACATGTTTCTATTTTAGCGACATGGGCCCTGCTAACAGTAGGGTGCCATCCTTACCTTTGGCAGGGCTCATGCAAGTCAAATGTTACCCAGGTTGGACACTCAGAAGGCCCACGTGGCACTTGAGGTTTTCCTGTCTGCACRCTGTGTTTTAGGAGCTCTGGGCTAGTGCTGCCAAAACGGCGCTGTTTGTACAACAGACAGGACTACTGCTATCCAAATATTAGCATCTAAGTAGTAAGCCAGCAGAGCAGGATAGTTTCTGCTTGCAAAGGAGCAGTCCCAGTGGCCTGTTTTTTCTGGTGTGGTGGTGGATGATGAAGGAGCAGAAGTGCTGTTCACTGGAGTCATGCTGGGAAGTGCCAGCTTTGCTTTGTGTTTCCTGTGAGTCGTAGGCAAAGCGGCCATCCTAAGGACTCTGGAATCAAGGAATTCCTATGTGTTCTATTTTTCCTTTTAATAGTAACTAAATAAATTCGGAAGCTTTTGTAGAAATTTGCACAGGCTAATATGTGATATGAACTTGAATACCTTTGAGAAGGTTTTTGATGGACGTTCCTCAATAAGCTGCTGATTATCACCAAGAAACATACTTTCTTATGTGATGGCAGTGTTTTCTCCCCTCTTCTGTTCTTTGAAAAGAATGCTGAACTATTTTGAAAAGGGAAACTTGTCGTGAAGGGAGATTTTCAACTCAAATTGTCTATATTGTTTCATGTGCAAACTTCAACTTTACCTTTTCAACTTCCCTGTACTGTTTTATGCCTCATGACATCTGTGTCAGGTCTATTTTTGTTTCACAACGCAGGCTATGTTATTGTACGCTTCAAACTGTATGTCATCTTGCTGCTAAGGGAATTGGACAGAGGTTAGGGTGCTATCTTTTTCAGGCTAATTAAGTTTCTAGCCTAATCATTACACATAGCTTACATTTGCTTATTAAGCATAAGATTTGCTTTYGACGGGGGCTTGGATGTGATAACCTCCCAGGGTTTCTGCTGAACTGAATTATTCTATAGTTCTATGAAAACAGAAGTCTAAGGTGTAYGCTTGGTGTCGAATGAAACATTTCATTGCCTAAAATTTTGTGTTTGAAAAGTCAGAGTTCACTGTAGGGTGTTTTGACTCATGGTAATAGTGCGAAAGAAATGTGTGGATTTTTTTATTTTAAAAAAAATACAAAAAAACTAAATACATGCTTAAAATTTCCCTTCTACAGTCCTTAAGACATCCATACTGAGAAAATACTTGCTCTTTTYGAGGCCTTACAAGTCCACTGAAGGCCAAGTTGTTTTTCTCTGGAGCAGTCATATCCTTTTTTAAAAAAGATTTAATTGAAGTGGAAGACTATAATTTAAAAATAAAAGCCCTCACAGTTGCAAGTTGTGCAGAACTCATGCTGTATAAATTTTTTAGAACACAAATATTTCGGTGGCTGAGTTGATGGATGAACTTGGCAGCCTGTCCTCGGATGATCTGGGATTTTTAGAAAAACAAAAAACAACAGCCTTAATGCCAGACTCTGAACTGTATTTAATAAAAAAGAGAGTTGCGTGCAATGTGCTTATATTGCCCCCTTTTTCTTTTGCCCCACCTCCTCTGGCTTGGCTAGTCCTGGCTATTTTCTCTCTCACTCAGGACCCTTTCAATTCTGATGGGGTAGATCTGTGCAAAAAAAAAAAAAGCATCATGTTGTGGAATTAATAAATAAATTAATGGGACTTGATTGAAAACTCCCTTGCAGGACAAATTGGCAGCCTGGGACCAGGCGCCTGTGAATTCTGTGTTCTCATTCAGCCACAAAGGAAGAAGTGTGAGCTTGTTTTGGATGTGGATAAAAGAGCTGGGATCCTTGAGGTTCAATGCTCTCTGTGAGGAATTAAAATAGATCAGCAGACTGAGCAGGTGAGGAGGAGAGCTCATAGAATGAGTGGGGAATGGCTATGGCAAATAATTTCGGAGTAGTTTTGTAAAGTCTCCCTAGGGGTGCAGGTCATCTGGCATCTGTATATGGCAGATCCATAGAGCATCTTCCTCCAGCTTTGAGTGATAACAAAAGTTACTGTTTTCTGTGCAGGAGATTTCATAGAACCTGCTATATGCAAATTATTAAAGATCCATCTAAAAATGCATAATGCTATTTAGGATAAGATTGTAAGTACTGAACTTCATAGTTTCTACTCCTGCAGTTTCTATTGCCTTTAAGATTGTGAGCTAGGAGAGAAAAGTGCACAAAGCAACGCTTTAGTAAATATGCAGGAAATTTAAAGCCAGGAGACTGGTCTTTGATTGTGTATCCAGCTGTGCAGTATTTTACTGACTTAKTTTCTTCCTTTCTTAAATTGGTCTGTGTCGCAGGCGGTTTCAATACAAAAATATACACAGCTGGCAATAAATCCGCACGCTTTCTTCACTGCACCAGTTATAATGTGTCAGATTTTGTGTAGTCAATCAAATAATGTAAGTTACTTAGCTTTATTTACTGGAGAGTACCACGAACCTAGTGCTCCATGTCATTACTTCAAATAATTAGAAAATATAGTTTGGCAGGGGGTTGGGATGGGAAGAAAGCAATTTAATTTCTGTACAGCTTAAGGTTCATGCTCAGTTAATTACAGAAGCACAGAGTTACAGAATAATTCAGGTTGGAAGGACCTTGGGAGGTCTCTCATCCCACCTCCCCCTTGAAGCAGAGCCAGCTGTGAGTTCAGAGCAGGGTTTTATCCASTTGGATCTTGAAAACCCCCAAGGTTGGAGACGGCACGACCTCTCTGGGCAGCATGTTCCCTTCTTGGCTGTCTTATGAGGAAGAAGTTTCTCCTTCTGTCCAGTCATTTCCTCTCATTTCAAATTACAGCAGCTATTGCCCATTCTCCCACTATGCAACAGTCTGAAGAGCCTGACTATTCTGGACAGCTGCCTCGGTGGTACTGGGGAGGGAAGTGGGTATTGTTGGGTCTTCCCAAAGCTCATYGTGCTCCCAGACTCCCCAGACCTTTCCAGCAGAGCTGCTCCCAGCTGGTGCTGGAAGGGCTTAGTGCTTCCCAGTCCCTGAACTTTGTGTGTCTGAGCTTCAGGAAGCTCCTATTGGCCTGAAGACCTCCAGCCTGCCTAAGTCTTCCCACATGGCAGCCCTATCATTGAGTACCTGGGCTGTCCCCATCTGCCCATTTAGCAACATTAGCAATATATTGCTATATATTTCTAATATAACCCCATTTGCTCTATTATGGTAGGAATAAGTGAAGTGCAATTTACTGTTAGTGTTTTCATAGAATCATTATGGTTGGAAAAGACCTTCAAGATCATCAAGTCCAAGCACAAACTCCAATTTTGACTGAACAAATTTTTGTGTATATTGTATTTGTGAAGTTATGAAGCAGAAGACCTTAAAAAAAAAAATCATGTTTACACTTAAAATATCTGTGCGGGTCAAACACCCATTCTCTCTGGGTTAAATTTTAACCCTTAAGTCATGCTGTCTCTATTCAATAACATTAGGACCCTCTGTGCCAGATATGCTGTGGAAATAAAGGAAGAGATGTTGCTATCTGTTTTCTGAATAAGCCACTAAATCAGCATGTAGGGTGTAAAATGTATGATGATGTCCATTTTACAAATGGATATGGAAACTCCAAAAAATAATGGCTTGGTGCGGTGTCCCATGGGGCTGGAAAGTGAAGCCAAATCGTAAGTCTCATTCCACTGCCCAGGCATTAGATTAATCTTCTTTCTGGCAGCTATTTAATTTAGAATAGATTTAGATCAGAACTTTTGTTTGAACACAGTGGCCATTTAATCATGCCAAAATGTTTCCACTGTTCCTACTTTTTCTTTCATTACATTGTGTGCTAAAGAAATTATAATCAGCAAAGCACTAGAACTATCACCTGGCTATCCTGAATCATAATGAAGGACTGTGTGGCATTTTACTGCTCTAATTCCTGATTTGTGGTTAAATTTGCTATGCAGCATWCTGAATTCACATTATTGTGTGAATATTCTCATTATAAGTTATAATTTGCTTTTGATCTGCAAAGGTCATAAACATGCCATCCATTATTTTGTAGGAGTATGTAGCACTTCATTGTTTTTACTTCTCTTAGTATGGGAGGTATCTGCAATAACTGTATGGTAATGGCTAGCAAATGTTGACTTTTATCAATGGCTTATGTTCGCTTCATGCCTTCTGCTCCTACATTTTACAGCAATGATTGCTGTTTCTGCTTTATTCTATGGCAGTTTAGTATTATGCCGGGTATGCTACTTTGCATAATGCTATCAAATTCCTGCTATTAGCCCTGGAAAATGTTCGGCTCGGATTCCAAACTATTCTGAAATAATGGTAAGTTTAAATCTAATTTGCAGTTGATCATTCAAGGTCTATAAATGATTGTCAACCATCAAATTCATAAAGCTATGATTTTCTTCTGAAAAACAAGTATTCCAATTTTATTTCTTTCCTGTTCTGTCCTAAAGTCTATTTTGCACTTGGTTTGTATTCCTCCCCGGTCCTGTCACATTCTCCCTCTGACAATGGAGTAACAACTGTGTCCCAAAAACTATTATGAGGGTGTTCTCATGAGGCTGAGATGGGATCAGTGCTGGCTCAACTTGTTCATCAATGCCTTGGACGAGGGCACAGTGGGCACCCTGAGCAAGTTTGAGGATGWTACSAAAMTGGGTGGAGTGGCCAACACTGTGGAGGGACCTGGACAGGATGGAGAGTTGGGCAGAGAGGAACCTCATGAGGTTCAACAGGGACAAGTGCRRGGTCCTGCACCTGGGCAGGAATAACCCCAGGCACCAGCACAGACTAGGGGCTGATCTGGAAAACAGCCCTGCAGAGAGGGGTCTGGGTGTCCTGGCTGACAACATGTTAACCATGAGGCAGCAACAGGCGCTCATGGCCAAGAAGGCCAATGGGATCCTGGCCTGCATCAGGAGCAGCATTGCCAGCAGCTCGAGGGAGGGGATCCTGCCCCTCTGCTTATTCCTGGTGAGGCTCCACCTGGAGTATTGGGTGCAGTTCTGGGCTCMTTAGTACAAGAAAAAGGGACATGKAGCTCYTAGAGAGTAATCATCATGTTGGTTGAATATAGTGGGGCTATCTTGCAAGCCTGCTGCCATTCCAAACATACCATACAGAAGGTGGTGAGCCAAGCTTTTGGTGTTTTTTGAACTGTCTTCATATACTGAAGCAATTAGCTGATAGTCTTTTCCTACTAGTATACGTAGAAAGGAACAACGCTCACTTTGCTTTTGGAAAGGGTGTTCAAGACCATTTTTTTTGTGGCTGGAGACAGTGGGGTTTATGGAGGTCAGAATATTGAGGGCATCTGCAGAGATATGTTGTGGGTTTAGTCCTACTGATACTGAACTTATCCCAGCTGAAATATGCTTTAAAATGAAAAGTAGATATATAGYTAAGAAAGGTACCTCACCAATAGTTGCTCTATCAATTAAGAAAAACATTCATCATTCCATTCAATGGATTCTTAAAAGTTTTCATGATATTACTACTTAAGTTATAGCTGAGATTTCTAATCTCTTTGCTGTGTCTTGTTCATAAATCTAATATCGGAAATCAAGCAGAGAAAGACTTTTTTTTTTTTTTGGCAAACTGTTCTTGGCATCAGTCTATCTGGAAGATCTTCATATGGCTCATAAAAATCCATTTATTCCACTGGTGACTCACGAGGTAGAAGAGCCCACATCCTCATGTGCAGACATTCCTTACAAATCCTTACAAATTGTGACTATAGTTTGTGATTGCCACCACAAAGTCAGCAAAGAGCATTTACTTTTTTATTTCAGAAAAAGAAACAAATTATCACCCTTGGTTTTTTTATATTTCGTTGGTAGTACCAGGGAACTGATTTCTATCTGTATAGATAGTTTATCAGTGTCTGCCTTTGAAGGCTAATTAATTAAAGTGGGGATATAGGACTTCCTGGGTCTGTTTAAATATGTTTTAAATATGTCTTAATCTGGGTAGTTACATTTTTGCTTTTGGGTCTACAGTGTACAAGAATGATGAAAATGGTCATTTGCAAGACTATTTTTGTGCAAAAGGAAATGATTTTGTATAATTAACAAAGAGTGTAGAAACCATCAATTTTAAAGAATTTTGCCTGTGAAAGTCTCCTAGTAATTGCATAATACCCAAGAGAAGTATATTAGCAAAATGTACTGTTATTGGTTTTGCTATTTTTTGTTAGGGATGGTGTGTATGTAGCTATTCTTTATATGCTTTTTTCTTTTTTTCTCCCAGAACAGGTATTTGCTTTTGCTGAAAAAGAGCATTGATACCAAAAGCTGAGCAGAATAACATGAAAATATCTAAAATTCCTTTCTAGCTAGAGGGCCTGCACAAATCTTGGTATTTCAGTAGTACCTCATCTAATTCAGGATCCAAAGGAGGTTAAATAGCACCCAGGACTACATGCAGGTCTTGCTGAGTGCGAGGGGAAGGAGGAAAAGAACAAGGGATTTTGTTTAAGCATAAAATTGGAGTCAGCAGTTATTTCTCAAACAGGCTCAGAGATGGAATGATTTTTTCGAGAGGGGCATCTTTCTTTGTGCTTGAGCACTCTGGTTAAAATTCCAGCCACACCAAAATCAGGAACCTGCTCCCACTGACAGGGGTAGAGCTGGGATTTCCCAGGCTGGCGGAGGGAAGCAGTGTATCTTTTTTATTTCCACCTTCCTTTAGAATTTGGACCCCAAGGAGCTATTTGCTTTGCGTTTGACTTTGCCCATGGGAGATCGGCTTTTCACTTCAGCAGATGTAGATCGGTCCTTCCCTGCCCCGGACTGGCACGGAGCAAGGCAGTTTCTCCCTGGTGCACATGGTACATGCAACAAACRACAATTTTCCCTTCTATCCTTTGTGATTATGTCAAGAGATGGTGTTTGTAAAGGTGTTATTTTTATTTGGGGTTTTAAGGAGGTGATGATCTGAATGAATGGGTCTAGTCTAATACTAGACACCGTACTAGCAATAGCACTGCCGAGCAGCTAGAGGCTACAGCCAAACCCATCAGCAACCACAGACCTCGTGAGTCTGTGGTCGCTGATCGTRGTGCTCAAGAGGCGCAGAAAAAAACCAGTACGGAACAAAGCCCTTTAGGTTTTGGTTAGTGGATTATATTAAGAATATTGTTTCAAATTTATTCATGAAAGGCACTCCCTGAAAATGTATAAAAAAAGTCTATTAGGTCAGTTTTCACCCAGATAATTATTTAAAAAAAAAAAGTTTTTAAAAGTTTCCTTTTCTTGACTTTTCTCTTCTGCTTCCCTCCTGCTTTTCATCTTTCTTCCTCTCCCTCCTTTTTTTTTTTTCTTTCTATTTCCTCATTTAACATTTGGTTTGCACATGAGGTTGCCTGTCTTTTTAGGAAATACCAAGCAGTCAGTATTCCACAGCTGCAAAGTTACTGCTGTCTTGAGGCTGACACAGAAACAGACACGGAGCTATAGTCTGTTTAAATGGAGATTAAAATTTTATGTAGCAATTAATGGTTAACTGGGGGTAAATGATCCAGAATTACCCAGCAGGGTCTTTGTTGCACAGAAACAGTGCTTAATGTCCCTTGTTTACTAACAGTCAGATGATGAGTGAGAAGACATTTGTTGCTGCACASAGTCAGGTCTAAGTAGAAGTTAGGATGTGCTATTTTGGTATAGTGGGAAGATGATGAGMTATATTGTAAGCTGCCCTGTATACATATATGCTGCCTTTACTACCCAACAGTAAAATCTGAGATTTATGACCACCCAATGCGTATATTCCTCTATGAGAAAGTGCTTTGGAAAGTCCCAGTTTAACAGGAACCAAGCCCTGTACAGGCAATGGAGATAAGTTTTGGTACTGTTATGTTTTAGGAAGAGATAAACATTGCCAAGAGGTGATCCCATGATTAAAACTRAAGATGATGGTGATCTGATTGTCATTTACTACTACCTTTAAATGGAAGGTGCTTTCTTCCCCCTTTAAGTGCAATCCTGAGACTAGAGTACAGAGGATTTTACCCAACTTTCCCAAGGATTGCTGTGGAAAATCAASTCAGGTAAACAAGAGTAGCAATTAAATAATCTGCTGTGCATTAAACGTACAAATACTGAAAATTAAAATCCTGCTTACTGCTTGCATCCCAAAGGGTTTAGAATTGTTCTGTAAGGAAGAGTGGGAAGGCAAATATGTGTCAGTGCATTTTGTATATGCTACCTGTGACAAATGCTTCACAGGCTTGAGGAATAGAAAGGAAAAGAATCCAGGGAAGTGAAAGGAAGTGTTGCTTGGGTTTGGGTAATTGAAGATCAATTTAAAAACTGAAATGGGAAATATCTGATAAGTGCTTTGGTTTCTGTGATAATTATGAGATTTTCTGCAAAATTAGATTCATAATGTACACAAGTATCTTGGAAAAAAAATGGTAGAAAATTACAAATAGCCACTGAAAAAATTCAAGCGTGGGCAGATTACATTCCGAAGCGACAAGCCATTTTGCATTTGCTGGCAGGAGCTGGCATCTGTTTTTAGATGTAACATCCTCAGTGCAGCTGAAGAGCCTCTCAGAAGGAGTGTTGCTGGGAAGAGCTCCAAGCAAAGACAAAGCCAGGTCTGCAAGATGTGGAAGTGAGCTAGCATCAGACTTCCCCCAGTCAGCAGGACCCGTTCTCTGCGTAGTGTGCTCAGTGAGCTATCAGCCTAGTTCATGTTTGGCAGAAACGGCAGTCGCTTGAGCTGGAGATTGTCATGATCTTTTCCAAATAGCTCATTACATTAGCAACTTCCAGGTGGGCTGGATGATGCTCTTTGGTCTTTATTAGCGCTTCTCAGGTGACTGGGATTTTCTCATGGTGTTCCTCAGCTTGACTGTGTGTGACAGTTCTGGCTTCGTCTTGGTGAAATCAAGACCTGGCAGAGAAGCGCTTGAGCTAAGGAGTCAGAACTCATGCTACACGGTGTCTTTACTGGCACCACACTGTTAAACTGCACAGAGAGACAAGATAACACTTTCTTTTTCTTGGCCTTGTTGCTTTGATTCAGCACTCGCATGCTGAGGTGGGACTGTCAGAGCCCTGACAGCTGGCATGATGACACACATACGAGCCTCTCTAGAGCTTATTTTTCAAGCTATCTCCTCAAAGGGGTTGAGAATGTGAATGACAGTGTCTGCCAGGCTACACCGTACCTGAATCAGCACCAGCTGTCTCCAGCCAGCAAACTATCAAAGTCTGTTTGTTCTTCGCCAGGCTTTTCAACATGCAGTGTGTGGTGTTCCACCTTGTGGCAATGCCTTGGGAGAACGAGTCCATGAAGAGATGTKGGGTGGAAGTGTGAGTGTATGTACAGTTGCCAAGTATACACAATTGATCATAAACCTGTCTTAGGCCTTTAGAGATACCACAGCAAGAAGACTCTCTGGAATGGTTTTGCKTAAATAATGCATCATTCATGAAAATGCAAAGGATGTGGAGAGAGTATTTCTCTAATCACCCTATAGTCAGCAGTCAATTGCAGCAACAGCATGATATAGATGCTCTGCTCTGACAACTGTGTACAATTAGCTCACCTGGCAAATGTCCATTATTTGAGCGAGTCTAGAAGASCATATCCCAGCCATGTGTCAGCTGCTGAAAAGCCAGGGCATGCACAACCCGGGATGTGAAACCTTTAATGAGTGCGAGGAAAGTGAGCCTGGGTAGTGACATTAAGGAATATAGTTGTTTTCTGTTTTAAACATGACTGCCGCTCACAGGCAACCTTGTCAATGTGTCCAGGATCATAGTATTTAAAAGCAGAAGCAGCTGGGGGAGTATTTACTGTGAAACTCTAGCAATCATATTATTTATCAGAAGTTCAGATATTCTTTTATGGGTATTTGTTGTTACCCAGCTGCTCTTATTTCTCTTTGGAGAGGAGCTTTGTGATAGTCCCTGTAGTATCCAACATCCATAGTCTTCATACACTTGCAGGGCTCTCAACGTGTCTGGCATGAAATTTGGAGTGTGCCCTGACCTTGTTAGCCTTTTCTTTGGTACGTCTATAAGCTTCCATATTTGCAGTTTCAGCATGCTTTTTTGTGTCTCAGACTGTAACCAAATACAACAGTCCCTTGAGGAATGTTGACTTTCTGCTTTTTATAGTCATTTCTAACTTGCTCAGAAGCCTCCTTATTACATCTTTTTTTTTTTTTTTCTTTTCTTCTTCTCCCCCCTTGGGCTTTATCTACCGACATCCAAAGGGAACTTTCTTGCACATAGCTAAGAATTCCGTCATTACAGTAATTAATAGGGAGTGCAATTAAAAAAAATCAGTTGGTTCATCCAAACGATAGGCAGGTTGCTATCTGAGACTCCTGCACTCTCAGGCTGCAGCATCCAAACAATAAAAATACAGTTCAGAATGACAGGCTTTACAGACAAMCCAAATTTAGGTCAAGCATTTTTTCACATTCTTGTGAAACGCTTGTGTCTGTTCTTATAAAAATAACTTGTTGAAAATAATTTCTCATTTATACCCTATGGTATATGAGGAAAGCAATTTGTTAGTTGTTCTACAGTGAGACTCTACTTAAATAAATCCACTATATCATATATCCCAATTACATTCACTCTAAATCCATTTCCAAAGAGCACTTAAAAAAAAAAAGTCTTTTAGAAGCATGCGAGTGATCAATGTTACTTTTATTCCAACTGCCAGATAGTGAGTTAGGTAGTTATTTTTATSTGAAAGTTTTCAATCTGCTCATACAACCTGGAAAAATGCTGTTTGTGATCAGAGTTTCACCTTGGAAAATAAAAAGGACTCTACAATAATACTGGAAACGTATTTGCTGAGCTGTAAGAATTCTTCCCTGGCTATAGACTGTCCATAAAGAAAGTATCTAATTGTACCAGACACACTTTGGAAACTTTCCCAGAGGAATAATAGATAAGTTAACGGAGCACTTTTTAATTTTGCAAAGTGCACTCTTCCTTATAATTTACTTAATATAGAAATTTAATGTACTGCAGTTTACTGAACAAATTACATTTAAAGTATTTTAGAGTTAGCTTGAAAGCTCTGCTTTGGTAGCCAGTTGGRCTTTATTATTTGATTATCCAGATAAGGACAAGCAGTAACAAAGTTCTGTGTCTTAAGTGGTTCTAGGGATTATCTCTCAACCATTACCACTGTTAAATGCAGAATTTAAATTCCCAGAAAAAAAAAAATACAGTAATAGAGTAGTGTTTTCCTGTGTCTGCAGTAGTTAATATTTAGTCTTTATTTAACCTAAGTCTGAGAGGATTTGTGATTTTTTCCATAACAACTTTCACGAGTGAAGTGTACCTTTATGTAATATAAAATAAAAATATAGGAAAATATAAGAACACTAGAAATGAGCATGACCAGAACCAAAGGAAAGATGCAGTGTCAACGTGGGAGCATGCCTGAACCTTTCGGTGTCTACTACTGTCGTCTTCTGCAGCTGAGAGGCTCAAGTTTTTTGGGGAAAACAATGACAGCAGCTGAGAAGAAGCTTAGAGGATGGCAATTTCTCAAAATATCATCTGCTTTCAGTGGGTCTGACACTATTGTTCCTGAATTTAATGTCAGCAGTTTGCTGATGTTCTACAAATGATCTGGGCTACACACCGAGCCAAGTTTGATGACAAGAATTTTTTGGTAGCTGAAGCGCCATTGCTGCAGATGTCCCTCAGGGTAGGCTTGCAGTCCCTTAAAGCATTTTGATAGTCGTTCCTTCTGATGGGGGTCGGAACAGTCTGTGATGGTTCAATGTTGCTGTGGTCTGTTAGTGTAAGAGTAAACAAATGCCCTGCAGTCATCAAGGACTGAAGACTGCCTGATCATAATACTAGAGCTTTCCCCAGGCCTAGTTCATGTTGCAATCTGGACTGTGCTAATTTAATATATTAAATTGGCTGAATTCCTTTGTGGCCTTTGCTGAACCTCTCTATGAATATGTTTGGAAAATAGAGTTTAGTACTGAATGGTATTTGACTACTGGTTTTATCAAGGGAGGTGAAGGAAGTGAAGAAAAATTCCTTATTAGGTTGTCCATTGTACTTTTGAAGAAAAAAGGGATTGTTACTAAATTTGGACAAGGAAGAGTTTGTTACTCCTACAGGTATTTTACCAAMTAGAAGAGCAGAGATGAACTAAAAATAAAAACCCTTTATTTCCATGCTTAATTCTTTCTGTGGTGTCAAGATACTGAATTCTTAGAGTGAAAGCAAGCTGTTTGCTGGCTGATACAGGGACTTTGATGATGTGCTAAAAAGTTTTCCAAAAGTAAGTGATCACTGAAGTAGGTAGATAGGGATTCGTTTTAGCACTCAGAGATGGGCAGTGCTATTGCCAGCAGATAGATTGGTGATATGYTTCAGAGTTTGAGTAGATGTTTTGTGTGAGACTTGATGGCTGGAGATGAAGAATTATATTTTCTTCATCTGGAATATAGCCTCAGGATAATCTCAGAAGTGTTTTATGCTTCTGCTGCTTTGAAGCACATATACATGTTGTTTGCTTTTAACAGAAACATATAAACGTATAAATTAGTAAATGGCCTCATGAGATTAACTTTCAATTAAAGTATGATTTTCTCTATACAAAGATTTTTATTACCATTATGATTACTGAGAATAATTAGTCRTAGAAGTCTACACTATCATCAACTTGAAGTTCCTGATGGTATCTAATTAAAATTAATAAGGAGAATCGGCTATTGCATTTTGACTAGGATGGCAATGCAAAATCCCAAGCTCTTGTGAAGTAYGAGCTTCAGTGACATCATGTGGTCAGGACATACTTTGTTTCACATAAGACGGCATTTTGAAAACCTCAGAAATAAGACAATCCACTTTGTGAAAATCGTCCATCTGAAGCATGGACGTATAACCTCAGACTTCATCATACCACTTGCMTGACATCAAGGATAGCACTAATGACATGGACCTCTCAGTAATGTTATGCTAAAAAATAGAGAGAACCTGAAGTAAATCCATTCCTCCATCTCATAACATGTGTTTTTTAGTTCTAGGAGGAATCAAAATTCTTCTTYCAGAGCAGAGCATGGCCAACTAGAGAGAAGCAGCAAGTCATTCTCATGTAGTAGCCCTGAAGGGTAATCTTATCATTGGAATAGTGGAAGTCATCTCTGCCTATGATTGTGGAGYGAATTAAAAACATAGTTTAGATGCAGGAAATTGTTGTTGTTCACAGAAATGAAGAGGATATTTAAGGTCAAGACACGATCATTAGTTTCCCCCTAATGACTAGTACTTCTTTACTATCAGAGGTCTATCCTTTCTTTGAAGTATGTGCAATGCTTTGGCTTATGATTTTTGGCTGTCTTGATGAAGATMTATTTCTTGTATCTTCTCTCAAGGAAATACAATGCTGATATGATGAAAATCAAGATGCACAAGTAATTTAAGTTGTCTATAGTTACTGTCTATAGCTTACATTGAATTTCAAGGAGGTTTGAAATACTTAGGTTGATGTTTCCCTTTTACATTTCCATTTCTGCTTTGCAGCTAGAATCACAAGACGTGGTAGGAAAATGAGAAACAGTTTTCACATTGTTCAAAAGTCACAAGTAAAATTCACAGAGAATAATCTCACAAATAAACCAGTATATATTTAACTGGACAGATGGACTTTTTGTTTAGCAGCTCATATCTTAAGCAAAGATTTTATTCCCTTTATGCCCACTGAATTTCACTGTAAAGAAACTGAGCCCCCCTCTCCTGCCTCACCGAATCCAAAAGTCTTTTAAAGATAATCACATATATATGTATCCAAAGAAGGTTGACTCTTGCCTTTAACTTTTACATTAACATTTTGCTTTGTCTTTGATATCTGTAGTGTTTGGTACTAGAATGAAGCTTGGTATCTTTTTTTTGTGTAGGATGCAACTGCTGCTGAGTATTAGCAAGTGCACCACTAATATACATTTTGAAATTTTTAGAGATTGATTTTTTTAACATTTTGTCTCTTTTCTCAACAATTGTTGCCATCAGCTATGTTTCCCCCCCATATTTTTCTCACAAATCTCCAGGGGAAAATTAATATTTTCCAACTTGTGTATATCAAGATGGGAAGGTTTGGAAGAAAGACTTGGATGTCTAGAAATACCATTTATCTCAGGAGTATTTGGTATCAAAACCTACATGAAAGTGGTGAAGGGCAAGCGGATCTGAAAGCTCACAGCTCAGTAAAATTCTAAAAATCTGCTCTTTCTTTGTTTAGATGAAAATTTCAAAGACTTTAACACATCAACTGCAAGTTTTTTGTTTTTTTTTTTTTAACAACTCCTCCTTATTTTATTCAGGTGCATTTGCAGTCAGAAGCCTCTTATCAAATGTGTGCTTATAGTTGAAAATGACACACCTGCCCAGTATCTATGGTAACAAAGGCTCTCTTCAATCTCACACTTCTTGGTGCTCTTTTCTGCCTTTTTATCCCCTGAAAGAATAGATAATAACAAGTATTTTTAACAATTTGTTTTAATTTCTGTCTGCTCTCGCACAACCYGAGCATCTTGCCACTGTAAGCTCTTCTCTGCTGATTAAAGGGGATCTGTGTTTTACAATGATGATGAGGGACTATTGTTATTCTCCTTGCAAATTCAAGTTAAGCATGCAAGATAGAAAGGGTAAAATAAACGTGTGTGTTTAGAAAACCTGAGCCCTAGTACAGTGAAAGCGGTATGTGTAATACCTATAACCGTATGAAAGACTTCCCACTTTATATGAAGTGTGATGTAAGGAGCTGCAGATGTATGGGGAAATTGTCTCTAATCAAAATAATATTCTCTAGTCCTTTTAAAATTATTATTATTATTATTATTAAGAACTAATCTTCTCTACAAAAACAGCACTAAACTCTTCCCCCCCACACCCTGTAGAGGTGAATGAAAACGTAGAGCTTAGGATCTCATGTTATCAGTTAGCCTGGCTGACTCCACAGTGAGCCAATGCACCGGGGAAAATAATCTGAAAAATAACTGGCTGTTTGTTCACAAACCCTGACAATTAAAAAATAAAGAAAAGGGTGGACTGTTTTTTTCTCTCAAAATCCTTCTCACTCTTTTCAGGATTCTAAGTACAGTCACTATTAGCTAAAGAAAAGGGCTTCAGTACCATCTGTTTTGCCTGGTTTTGAGTTTCTTTCAGGGAAATCAGAAGACAGCCTGGGCATATTTTGAGTTTAAGTGGTATTGTGTGTATGTTCTTTTAAATCAAGGTGAAGAGACAGGTTCCCCTGTGGAGTTCAAGAATCACTTAGCGAACCAGATCCTTGTCAGAAAACATAACAATATTCTTTCTTTATAGTGCACTCTATTCAAGGCTTTTCTTTTCATAAGGCTACCCATGACATAAGGCTGCTTGCTATTCTTCAGTTCCTCCTTTTCTCCTATTTCTCATTTGACAAGCTCCTTCCAACAAGTGCAAAATCCTTCACTTCTAAAAACAGTCTTTTTAGTTAAAATGTGATATATTCCTAGTCTGTGTCCTACTTATGAAACCTCATAGACCTAATCTGCTTCACAAAGGTCTGTGGGTCAGATTTTGTSCCCAGGAGCAGCCATGTAAATCTCAGTGAGTTCACTGAAGTTACTGTGGATTTGCACTCATCTAGCAGAGCAGTGGTCTGCTCTATTCATTATATTCTTTAAATTCATCATTTTATTACTATGTGACATCTTTATTATTTTGTTCTCATTATTGCTCATAGGATATTGTGTATCAAAATCCAATGTTTTAGGGAATGAAGTATTTGTGAAAAAAACTACTTAAATACATGTCTTAGCTTCAGTCTGTAAAGAGATCTGTAACATGAAAGTGAATAACATGAACGCAACTATGAAAAGAAAAGGTATAAAGGGGTTTAAAGACTAATGTGGTCTGAGTAGCTGACTAAAGGAGAACAACATTTGTAGCAGTTTTTTTTGAATATTTATGAGCTGAGCAAGAATGTATTTGAGAAGATGTCATAAGGAATGTTGTGACAGTAGAAATATGAAAATACTGCTGAGTGGATTTACCTCCACAAATACCACCTAGCCAATGGCTTGGATACTCAGGTGAGAGATGGAAAGAGAATTTAGAATATTTTCTGTCTCTGATTTCAGTGCAGTGGAGATGTCCCATGGAGATTTTTTTCTGATTTCCTGACTTTCAGAATCGTGACCTAGCAGACTGCTTGTTTTTCAAGTGTATATATCACCTTGTGTTCAAGGTGATGGGGAAAAGGATGAGCGCTGGCTAGTGCTGCAAGGGAGTTGCAAGTGCCTGCCTGTCTCTCAGGTGGACCTCACCAGGGCAAATCCACAGCTGGGAGGGAAAAATGTGACTTCATGATGTCAAGGTCAGCCCAGGTTGTAGCACGGCCCTAGATAATGTTGCTTCTCTCTTCCTGGTGAACAGTTTGGCTGTTGTAGGCTGACGAGGTCAAGCATGAGCCATGAGCATAGGGACCCTGTTACTGGCTATTTTGCCTGCCCTGCAGCAGAGGAAACTCTCCTTTCTTCAGCCCAGTCTGTTCCTCTTCTGACATGAACAAGATAATTACAGCCCGATGCTGAAATTCTGGAATTTGCTTGTACTTTGGATGAACTTTGTGTGAAGGTCAACCTTCACAGTTGAACACTAGAGGTAGTTTGTATATATGTAGGTGAGCAGGCATGCATATGTATGTAGAAATATATAAATATATAAAACATCTATATGTATTTGTRTAAATATATTCAGAGGCTGCAGTTTATCACACTCATTTAGTATCTGCTTTTGTACTATGGACTCCATGAAGCATAGTGGGAACAGGGAGCAGAGGTCAAAATATTAATAGGATTGTTTAATGTTATAAAAGAATTATGTTTTTCAAGGTTATTCTAATATCCTAGTCAATAGTAATATCATCACTGTGTCCTCACGTAATCAGGTTAKGCTTAATAATATATAGTGCTGAATACTCAAAATTAAAATGAAGATGGGAGAAAAAGATTGCAATAAAGAAAATAAAGTTGTCATCATSTTCATTTTATCAAATAATTTCTACTGAACAATAGTGAGGCTCCATATGGAATCATTTGCCTTGTGCACAGAGGTCATTCAGAGATAACTCATCCTTTTGCATSACTTTTTAAGCTATCTGGACTTTTAAAAATTTTCTCATTGGTTTTGGACTTGGTTATTGTTTGGAGAAAGGCAAATTYTTCTCATTCAAAATAAGAGATTAAACATGAGGAGCTCACCAGGTGCCCGCAGCTCCAGGGTGTGGGTGTAAGCAAGCATTCCTTCTTGAAAAAGCTGCTTGGGAGAAACTCCTCCTTCCTTACTCAGTCGCTTTCTATAGACAAACAAGACAGTAATCCACAAGGAAATTTATAAAGATGACAAAAATGAGTGGGGATGAAGCTTAAGACTGTCAGAACAAAAGAAATGATATTTCTAAGGGGAAGAGAATGTGATCGTTCAGGAAATAATTAGACTTGTTCCTTAATAAATAGTGTTTCTTCCATGTATTATGCAGTTAGAGCTTGTTTAGTGTCTATGAGGAAATAATTGATTTGACTTTTAACAGACACTTAATGAGTAATAGAAGAGCTTAGAAACCTGCTTCACACTTTGAATGGAATTGTTTTCACAGCTGATTTGTGAAATTTGTGGAGACAGGCCCAGAGTTCAAAACTAGAAGTGAACTCCTCCTACACGGAAGGTTTATTTGGATCATTCTTCTTGCTCAGCCCACTTATAGCAATTGGATTAAGCCTTMAAGATGAAATTTTTCTTCTCAAGCTTAAGGGTGTTTGAGCCTGAGGGTGCTATTGGGAGGTGACTTTGAATTTTGTTTTACAAGTAGTTTCAGGCTGATGGACAATATCACACCATGTTGCATGGAAGACGACGAGGACAGGCTATAACTGCATTTCGGTACCCAGTAAATTTCTGTAGGATGCACTCAAACCCATCAATTTGAGCTTCCCTGTATGCTTTTATTTTGGCTTCATACATGTTAACATGCATGTTAACATGTTAATATCATGCAGAGATTTTTTTTTATTGCATAGAGATTACAGCATATATAGTGCGTTACCTCTCCTGCTGCATTWCTATTCCACCTTTAGCCTTTTTATTTTCCATGGAAAAGGTGATATATCTCCTTTAAAACTTTGAGAGCCTAAAAACCAGTAGGGAAAAATGTGATTGTGGTCAATAAGCAGACAGTGAATAGATGCTGATTTATTTCCAAATGAGATAGAACCATCTCCTACTACTAAGTCCAAGTATAAAGGAAAAACTGGACATGYAGTCCTTAGAGTAAAAGTGGGGTTTTGTATTCCTCTCCCCCTTTTGCTCAAGACTGATTTGTAATGTGATAGAATGTACAATTTGGGAAATATCTGTAAAGACTGAGGTTCTTTTGCAGCCTTTGATAAAAGCTTCTGTAGTGAATAGATAAATGAGGGGAAAAAAAATCTTTCCAYTCTTATCCAGCATTAATATGTTGCACATGATTTGTTACACATCTCTGCAAGTAACTATGTATTTTTAAACATCAGAAGAGATTTTGCCAACAAAAGGAAATCACTTTCTAATGGAACTTACAGATTGAGATGGGTTTTATTTTGCTGCTTCCACTTTAAAGGAAATCAAACATAATGTGAGTAAGGGGCGGAGGAGCAAGTTGAAGAGCCACACTGAGGGAAGCTGTTCTTTCAGCACCCATAAGGCAACCATAAGTAGCATAAATGCTATTTTTATTCACTTATGGTGATTTATTACCTTTACTGCTGTAGTAACTAAGGACTTCAAGGCCACTGCACCAAGCACTGCTCAGACTTGCTAAACCAGGGTAAAAAGAACAGTCTTTGGCCATTAGTGAGCATAAGACCAAAAAATTTTGTCCCCGATAAATGGGAATAAATCCAGACACAAAGTACACATTTTTAGCAGTGACAAGCATTTAATATTTGGAACAACCAACTGAAGAACATAAAGGGCTTCTCCATCTTTTGAAGTCTATATTAACAACCAGATATCTTTCAGAATGATATGTTATCCCACCAAAAAATTTAGGCTTGATCACCAATTATGGGATAACATTGCGTGCACTATGGAAGCTAAGGAGGTTAAGATTTTTTGGGGGACGGGGTGGGGGGAAACAAAACATACCACTTCTATTGTGTTTAAAATCTCAGTTTGTTATCTAGGCAACTTGTGCAACTGCTCATTTCTTTAGAATAATCAAATTTTTCTTTTGGGTAAGATGAGAGCCAGAAGTGAAGTAGTAGTCCAGCTGGTGAGTTACAGATAACATGATCACAAAAATTAAAGTTATACTTCAGGTAATTTGAAAGTTTACTTATTCTATCATTAATTGTGCAGCTGTTTAATTTAAATATAATCTGATTCAAAGTGTTGAAGTTTACTCTTAGCTGAATGCTACTGTTTTCCCTGCAGTCTGCAGCATTTTGTCAGGGAAATATAAAATCTGGAAATAAAAGGAAAACACTATTTTTTTTTGTTTGCAAAATTACATGTTATGCCTATCTGTAWTTTTTTTTAATAAAAGGAACTTGAAGTAATGCAATTATTTCTACTGGGAAAACCCCTCAGGAGTAAGTTGTACACAGTAATTATGATTTTAGACTGAGCTGACATCTTTACTAAGTTCTGTGTTATCTTACCCTATATTAAGTATGTTCAGTTTTTGAAGTGGGTGTTTCAAATGTCTCTTCTTAATTATCACTGTGTAACTGAAGAAAAGTACAAACTCACAGCCCCATAAACGTGAAGACTATTTTGATTTGGTTTGTTTTGATATTGTTTTTCACGTATAAATCATATAGACACATCTGCGACTGGCACAGGGATAAGCCTCCTGGTGTTATCTTATTTCTTAATTGTAGGCTCTCATTTTCCAGGGCCTGTGTTGACTTGGTCCTCTCCTTATCATGCCCTCCTCTGTTGTTTACTTGCTTATTTACTGGAAAAGCTGCTTATATTTCAAACCTATCTAGGCAGAGCAAGCTTTAAAAATGCATGTCAGATTTGTTTTAACTCAGAAACCATTTTCTCTAGCAGCACATGTAGACTTGCTCAATATTTTTTTCTTTCTTTCCTTCCTTTTTTTCACACAAGAGTTATGGAAATGCCTCCTCCAGATAACAGGAGGAGGCAGGTGTTATTGAGAATAGTCTTTGTAAAAAGTGGAACCATTATTAAAAATACTTTCAGATAAATGTCATTCTTTATACTCTCTGAACCGCTTCTGCTGGTATGCTACTAGTTCTGAAGTKTCGACCAGGAATGCCTCGCAGTGTTTGGGATGTAAGCAACATCTTTTTCACCTGGCTCTAATATTATTAGGAACTAAATCATGGTGTATTGTGTTCAGTGGATGTTGTTTCACCTGCGCACCTGGTAGCTCTCCAATGCTTTCCGCTTGATCTCTCTGCMGAGTATTTTATGTCACTTTATCTGCAAATAGGCTTCCAGCTTAATGAAGTAGATATTGTATTTTCATTTATTTATTTATTTTTTAGCTAGAGGAAAACTGAAGAATAGAGTGGAGAAAGCAGGACGGTAGGAGTAAGGAGTTCCACGGCAGGAAGCTGATGCCYGGGCAATGAAGTTGGGCTTCTCACYTTTGGCTTCCCTGTTTATATACTGTCAGTGATGCAATTATTATTGTATTTAAAAAGAGTATTTCATTTGATCGGGATTCCATTACTTTACAAATACTAACCAATTAAGGTGCATAATAACAGAGTCAGTACTATTATGCCTATTTCACAGACCAAAAATAAGGTTCATAGAGGTCCTATGATTTTTAACAGGGTTATGAAAYGTATCAGGGCTGCAGTCAAGGCTGAAGTACATGATAGAAAACTGCTTTTCTTTGGTTCCTTCATGACAAACCAGTCTCAGCTCTGTGTCACAAATTTAAGAAAACACTTTTCCTGCCACAATATCTTGATTAATTGACTCTCGCTTGGCAGTACATGTGGTAGCACAGTCTCAGCCTCCCAGTATCCTGTTTTGTGAACCTTTTAAAGGTCTTCTTCGCCATTTTGCACAGCTGTCATATCCTGTCACAGTTATTTCATGACTAAGTAGAAAGTAAGTGTGCCAAATAAAATGGGAAAATGTGAAATACAGCTGGATGAAAAACYGAAGGTTGTATCTTGTAGTCAGTCCTGAAGAGAATCTTCCTGAGGTRGGGAATCTGTGTCCTTAAATGTTTTATGTTACTGCTAGCTATGCCTCCCGGCAGAGAAAAAATAATAGAACAGAACCTGAAGGATGAGGAAAACAAACAAGAGATTAAGAACTATGCCAAAGCATAGGCACTGTTTTCCATTATAGTGGGACTATTAGAAAATCTGGTCCTAGTGGTAAAAAAAAAAAAAAAAAAAAAATCTGAAATAGAACACAAATTCAGAAGACTCCTGATCTAAACAGTGATCCACAGTTTTAGAAATAACTACCATCCCCAAATTCTTCTGAATGCATTTCTAGATAGACATATGATAACCAGTTTTGTATTTTTCTGAATTTTTTCTAAGGTTATACCTAGGAGGACAGGATCACTCAAGTAAGAATGTCTCAAATCTGTGAGCTGCTGAATAACCTAAAAATATCCTGTTAGGGGATTAATGGAAATTTACACTGAAATTGGAGATCCATTCTACCCAATCTCACAGCAAATTAGATTCTGATGCATTCTGCATACTTTTCTGCATGTCTGCTAGACCACCCATAGCAAAAAAAAGTTTTGAGACATGTTGGATACAGTGAATTTTCACATTGCACAGTCAGAATCATTTACCCCATACTTTTTTTCTGTAGTTCAGATAAATACACYTGGAAACTCCATTTTTCTTAGAATGCCTTGTAATTGTCTCTTTCTCATTAAGATTTGTAAATAGTTTAAGAAACAAAAGGACTGGTCAATGTGCAAAGAACATCCTAGTCTACTGGCTAGCTGAAAGGTAATGAGATATTTTTCCACATAGTAATTTCCTCTTCCATGGAGTTCCACTTCCCCATAGCAATTTCTTCTTCCATGGAGAAGCAGCATCTTATAGATAGAAATAACAGACTTAACTACTTAATTTTGTGCACTGTAGTGCATTTGGGTACATTCCTTTCACAGAATCTACTCTGGAGATTGCAAATAAGGTTCTGGACACTCCTTGTGATYTACATTCTGTGGACTGCAGTTTAAAAATTATCAAATATAATCCCATTTCAATTGCATATATTTTCAGTAATTAGTGTTTTTAATGTGCTCTCAAGAAAGCCAGTTTGCTTTGTCTGAAATTTTAGTGCTATTTTGTATATGAATAAAAGAAAACTGTCCCATTGGCAGCTGGATGGCTAACCCCAGATTTCCCCGGAAGAATGCTCTGATAGTCCACAGACACATGCTTCTTGGATACTGCCTGCTGCATCTGGAGCTAGCAATCTCAATGGACACTTGGGTTTCACTGTTTTCTCCTCTTGGACTTGAGAACTGCCCCACTTTTCTTGCCTAGACAGAATGTTAGCCTGGTTTTACTCAAAGAGCTTTTCCTCGGGCCTCCTGATACTTTTAGCAATGATACTCCTGAGCCTGCAGCCATACAGAAGCTGTAATAAAAAGAATGAGACACCAGGTATGGCCCTGGGAGTTTTCTGCACTATAAGCCAATACACACAGATAGGTGTAAACCCTTGASAAAACTCTTGCAGGAGCTTCTGAAATGAATCCTAGAGACTTGGAGCCACTTAAAATGCCTCGCAAGTGAGAATACCCTTGGAACTGGTATTTTCACCCAGATTGGAAGCCACCATTTAAAGTTTCACTGTACTACATTTGCTTAGTGGCACCTTGAGCTGYTTATATTTTGTTGAATTTAATGGTCTGTTTTCATGATGCTGTATTTGCCAAGTAGTTGGTTAAATCATTATTAGGAGAAGTTGTCAGATTTTGGCAGARGGGTTTTGGAAACTGGATTTTTCATGACTTGCCAGATGTTAGCTAGGTTTCTTTGACTGTAAGGTTAGTAAATTCACTAGATATTTCTGCTAACCACAATGAAAAACTGCTATCCAC
This sequence comes from Eudromia elegans, assembly GCA_003342815.1. Classification (NCBI taxonomy): domain Eukaryota; kingdom Metazoa; phylum Chordata; class Aves; order Tinamiformes; family Tinamidae; genus Eudromia; species Eudromia elegans. Next base: position 3,588,871 of record PTEX01000009.1, read on the forward strand.
AGTGAAATAGTTAATAACAGTAACATTAGTGAGATWAAAGTGCAGTTCACAGAGCTCAGAGTTAACACTTTTGCTTGTTTGTAGACTTGGGAGGATATAATAGTGTATTGAATCACATTCTGCTCATATGGTCAAGTTGTTAAAAGTCATAAAGGAGGACGACTTTACAGTGATCATCAGTGCTGATTTTGTAGTAAAGGGGAAGACATCAAGGTTAGGGCAAGAACAGCAGACTGAACTAACTAGGAAAAAAAGTAGATTGTAATGCAGGGGCGTCTATAATTCCAGCAGGTCCCTTTCAGATATTTCYCTCCTCCCTGCTACTGTGTGGTTAAAGGAGACTATTTAAGAAAGTGATTTAGGAATGTGCTCATTTTTTAATAAAAGTTCTACAATGTTTCATATTATTGCTTGGATCACTTACTATGGGACTCTTATTTACATCTTTATGCTGTTTCACCGATACAATTAAATCAATTAGTTTGTAATTAGTAATGTAATTAGTTTGTAATTGTAATTAGTTTGTAAACTTTTTGTGGCATCCCTGACCTGTTGTTATGTCTCTGTACAGTGCTCAGTCCAAGTGGATCACTGTTTATTATTCATATCAGAGCAACCCTCGTCCTGCCACACGCTTGGGATGAAAACACCTTGTGTAGGAGGGAAAGGCGCAGTGCTGAGGCTCACCAAGCACAGTGATRTGTGCAAGGCACAAAAATACTTCAGACACACAGTGATATTCGTATATTTAAAACCTACCCGGGGCAGCATGGGTGCTGATATCAGCCCTTTTCTGGATTAGTTTGTTTGGGTGTCTTTATCTCTGACAACCTGTGGAAGTGCCCAGTGAATGTGGCGTCTGATCCTTGTTGCTTAAGCCGTGGTTGGACATGCAGCTTGATAGTATTATGGCAAAGAGAGACTGTCACATCAAAGGCAAAATATGAACAGTGCAGAYCCTAAATATAATCCTAGTTAAGCTTCCAAAACCAGGTGACTGTGGCAAACTATTACCTGTAGTCATTCAGATAGACTACYTGATTGTGAAAGGAAAGAGCGTTGTCTTTCAAAATTCAACCTTGCTTAAGAAAATGCATCTTGGTATGAAAAATTGCTTGGTTGGAAAGGTGTATTCCTCAGTCTGGCTACTGGAATTTCAAGAAAACCACTATCAAAATGTTTAAAATATTTATCCATCGCCTTGTAGTTGAAAGAATAATAATATCTTATGTGATTACTTTCAAGACAGAGATGGAAATGTCTTGGAGATGTTCAGAARTATAAAAGGTAGCGTATGACCAAATGGTTTGAACTTCGACACTGTGTTATCCTTTGCAGCTAGTAATGCTAGCATTAACCTAGAGAGGCATCAGCCTGCCTGCAGTTCAACAGAAAGYAGGAATAAATATTTGCTTTCAGCTATTACTGTTTTCATAATAGTCTGCATAAAATAGGAAAGTAATCGTTATTTATAGGCATGTAAGAGAAGTCATAATCACTTTTTCTTCCTTGACAAAATTGCAGTATTATCAATATTTCATCCGGTCAGCCTTGAATACATAGAAAAGGTGAGAGAGATCTCTGGGAAAATTATCTTTGTATCTTGCAGTGGAAAGAAACTTAAGGCATTCCAAATATATTCCATCTTTGAGCTTTGACATAATGCCTTAATTAAAAGATAGGTTACAAAAAAATAGTTGTGACATGTTCTTCTGTCAAAAATGGAAACCATCTGAAAATAAAACTTGATAGTGCAGAAAGGAAAATGATTAAGTAACGTGTTTTGGATTTCAGAAAAGAATATTGCCACAGCCTGTAGAATTTCTATGCATAATCCTAGAGTTTTAAGCTAGGAAATGTTCCTTTTTTTTTTTTTTTTCCCCCTCCTTTTTCTCAGTTTCTTGGATTTTGTGGAATTTATGTCTGTTTTTAACTTCAAATATATTGTAAAGAGCTTTATGGGTTTATAAAAACAAAAGATGGATTCAGAATATTAAACAAATTATAATTTATATACTTTATATAACATATSCAAGTTTTGGGTAGCTAATTTAATACATGACAGTAGTAGAAAYGCAGGTACAGTGAAAAATGCGACAAGTAAAATGCTATTTTGCTGAATTATTAAATACAAAACAGAGTTTATTATATATAAAATAAAGCTCTCGTAAGGTGGTGGTCTTGCATCTCCTCCAGAGCGCTGCCCAACCAGGTGGMCTCTTGTTAATTCAAAATGGTGACCTCCCTTTCTCTTAATGCAAAATTGCTCTTCTCATACTAATATTGGAGCTGTCCTCATTATTTTASTTGTTGCTCCTTATTTGTTTGTTTTTATGACCGTGTGTCAAGCAGGCCCAAGCAATGTGCTTTTGAAAAATGGTGCCAAACGACAAGAGCTGAGAGATGATGGAGCACTGTAATAGAACAACACAGCCTCCAAGATGTTATAATTTACTTTGACATGCTAATACTCATTTTACATCGAAAATGTTCCCTTTTTGATAGAGAAAATAGTTTGKGGGAGGACTGGAGGATGACACAGAAAAGATGACCTTTTCCAAAGGCATCTACTTTCATCCTTTGTTAACTGTATAAACCACAGTAAGTTGCAAATATTTTCTGCTTCGTAATGAGAACTTGCGAGGAAGAAGAATTAAATTCTGCCCCACATGTGAGCTATATGTACTAGATACAGTGCAATCAAGAAAATCTCTGGGAAATAGAAGCCTTTTGTCTGACTGGAGCATATTACTATGTGAGAAGGAAAATATCTTTGCTATCTTTAAGCTTGTGGAGAAACCAGAGCGACTGTGGCTTGGTCTTAGATTCACGTGGCTTCCTTGGAAGATACATTGTGAGGTATTTTGTGCATTTACGTCTTGTGCAGTTGTAGCATTTTTCACTTATTTTTGGAAATACCTTGTACAGTTGTGCAGATTTAAATTTTCCATATGTATTTATTGATTACATTAATGAAAGAGCCTATATGTTCACTTATTTTTTCTCTCTCTCCTCCTTTTTTCTAGAAAGTTAGCAGATATGCACACACAAGATGGGTTTCTATTTTTCAAATATGTTCCTTTTCAAAAGAAAGYAGTTACCAATGCAAATTCTGCATTAGTACAGTTTTAAGATTATACTACTTACTACAATCATTTTATATAATAATATAAAGGTTTTATGCAAGKTTTATTTATCATACATATCTGGTTAATGCTACTGGTATAAGAAAAATGAATGAAGGCATTGGAAGTAAATGAATATTTAACTAAACACTGCTCTAAGCTCTTTGGCAATAAGGTGGCACCCTAGATATTGTATTTAAACCCTTATCTCTGCTTCTGGTTGGCAAGAAATGGGAAATTTCAGGATAAACAGCTACAAGTAGGCAAACACTGTAGATGAACTCGGTTGCTGCCACAATTCTTCCATGTAAAAGCTTCTGAGATGTGATTGAAGTTGAAACCTAAATGGAGATAAAACAAATAGGACTAAGCTAAGTTTAAAAGGTAAAGCAGAAGGGGCTTATTTATTTTTAGGTAATGAGATTACTGTGTAAATTACATTTCTTCTCATTATGGGGCTATTATGTCTGTTACCTCTCTTTCTGACATTAAGTTACTATATACTGAAGATTCCAGCTAATGACTTTTTGAGGGAGACATTTAGGACATTTCCTAGGAGAGGCTATATTCTTTTTTTTTTTTTTTTTTTTTTTTTTTTTTTTTTTTT
>PTEX01000009.1:3592632-3875618 GCA_003342815.1 Eudromia elegans
GATCAATTATGATGATATGGTTCCAATGATTAGTTACCCCAGATCTAAAATTTGACTTGATATATCACAGGACTCTGGATTAAACAACTCGAGAGTCTTTGACCTGGCTTGGAATGTAAAGTTTTTGGCTAAGATGGTGGAAATTGTGTTTAGGACCGAGTTCTAAAACCCCAATTCATGCTGAAAGGCACTTTTTCAGTCAATTATTTCTAGAGAGGGAATACAACTGTTAATGTGCAGAGGTACCACTGAAGCAGCCAAGTCTCTGCATGCAAATGTGTTAAAGAGCATGTTTTGCCCACAAGTGCTGGGTATCCTTTCTTTCTTTTTTTTTCATCTCATACAGGTTATTTTTTTTATATACAGAGGTTCATAAAAATTAAACTGACCTTTCTGTCTCTCTGTGGTAGTGAACTGTGAAGCTTAAACACTTATTAAACCCTCTGTAAGCAATATGACAGAATTCTGTCACAACAGTTTGAAGCATGAAAATAAATTAATGTTTATACCAACTGAAACAGTTCCTAGTTTCCTGATGAGTACTTCACTACAGCAAACAGCTTACTTTTTTATATAAATAAAAATACATATCAAATGAAAGTGCCTTCAAAATATTCTGACAGATCCGCTGGTTGTGGCAGAATGTCATGTAAAGGCACAGGGTTGAATTTTGACATTGCAGCTCAGAATTTCTTTTTCTAGAAGGCAGGAGCTTCTAAGTTTTCTGTACTTGATCTCTTTTCCTTTCGATTTTCTCATAATCAAATGATTATCCATTAGCAGAGCTGAGGGAGAGAGTTATGATAAGAATGCTGAGATAATAGCAAATTAGTTAATAGCTTCAGAAAAAAAATGTGTATCAGGAGTCTACTGAGTTAGATGTTTTCTATTAAAAACAAACACAAGACGACTCTAAAAGTGCATTTAAAGAAAACGAAAGTTGAGAAGGAAACCTCTGTGTGAATATCTAGTGGTTAATACATAGAGGTGTTGTTCAAACATATCCATTCTTTATTTTTTTTTCTTTGTAAATTCTAAATCACAATAAGCTGCAAATGTTTCCTGCTTCATAACAGGATCTTAGGAGGGAGCTCTAACATGATCAAGAAAAATTCCTAGCAAAAGTAAACCTTTTACCTTTATATTAATAGATTAGGGGGAAAAAGGTTATGACTTTTTTTGAAGTGCAATTCTGGTTTTGTTTTGGCTTAAGGTTAGTGGCGATGAGGTTGATGATATCTCCTAGGGATTTCTTTGAGGGGTCTGGATCTGGATTTTTCATCTGACATGGAATAGACTTTCATTTACCTGTGTATATATAACCCTGTGTACTGAACTGAGCAGATATGATACCTAATTGAAAAGAACAGCTATGTGGCTGAGAGTAATGAAGATTAATTAATCTACTGGTATTGCTAGAGAAGTGTTTGTGATAAATTTTGCAGTTATTTTGTATACAATGGGAAGATGAGAGACCGGATTATAATTGGCATGGGGTTGAAGAATGTCCCAGTTTATGCTCTCTCACTATAGCATTTTTCCTTCCTAAATTGCTTGCTTTTTTCCCAGACCAGATGTTTCTTCCTGTACTTAATTTTAGTAAACGGTTTATATACTTGACATCCAATTCTGTCATTGGGTAAAGAGGTTTAATGCCTTCAGTAAAATTCTTCCTATATATAACATGGATGCATTTAGCTGGACAAACAGGATTTGTTCAACTGAGGATTTTGACCTGGAACAATAACACAGCTTTTGCATCTTTCTTAACAAAATCCTATTTAATATCCTTAAATTATTCTCTTACGTCAGTTTTGATTATATTAAAAGTACTATAGAGTGTGGAACATTGTCATAATAGTACGCTGCGCTCATAAAGTATTAGAAATTTTCTGTAGGGAGTTGAATTTGTAATTTTAAAATAGCAAAAGATAGAAAAACAGYGTTTTATTTGAGAAAATTGCATATAAAGGATGACTGCAGCAATATTAGCAAAAGGCAGGAAGCTATATCATTGCTAATCAATCTAGAGAGTGCTGTCTCTTACAGATGTCAATACAAAGTTAAGTGCTAAAATAATTGTAGTGTAGGCTTTCTCATAATTACTGTTGTTCATTTGGTGTGTTGTGCAAAAAAAAAAGAAAAGAGGAATTTGCTTTTGCAGTCAGCAGCCGCAAATCTCTAAGGAGAAGGAAAGAAGATAGCAGAAGGCTGATAGTCATCCATCATTCCTGACAATTTCACARCCTAGAATAACTTGACAGAGACCCAGAACAAAATGTTGTTGAGAATTGAATGCTGCTAAGCTGAGTGAATTGACTTTCTGATGTCAAAGCAGGACCTGCTTGAAGTGGCTGATGATTTTTCCCTTTTTGATTTCAGGAACAGTGATGCTTAAAACTGCCTTGTGGTAGGARCGCTCTCAGCAGATTTGGAAGCTGGGGAACTATTTAAAAACTCTGTCTCCAAATCTTTTTAAGGACTTTATAAAATAATATGATTCTGACTTGGGAGTGCGTGGGGTTGTACCACACTTGGTCATACACAGGGTTTGAGTTTTGTGTYCTCTTGCTCCAGTCAAAAGTGGGTGTAAGGAGTCAGAGTTGCTCCTCATGCATGCTGAAACAAGACATTTGGCCAGCAAGATACTTTGCAAGACATTTTAATGATAACCTTSGTCTCTCCACGCAACATAATTGGCTACATTTGAATCCTTTCTAGAATAGATCCAAAATCTTTGCACTTGGAGGATGTAAATTGTTAGACTGTTTTAATTTGTCACATTTGGTATACAAAGGAGATAATTTTCCAGCTATTTATTTAGGAGGGGAAAAAAAAGCAAAACGTGATTGGAAATATTACTAAACTATGATAATTTGACATTTATTTGCCAATAAATATTGCCAGTTTTATCTGTTTTTCAAAGACTAGCCTCTCAAATTGCTTGCAACCATTAAAATGTATAAAGAGCGTGCACTGCAGGGCTTAAATGGAAAGAGCTCTGATTTTGTAAGGGATGGTTCATATTTTAGGAGTGCAAAAGAAATGGAATATAGATAGGACACGTGGGCTAAGGCGCTCTCACTGATCAATAATGTAAAAAGGTTAGCAGGTTTATTTGTAAACCTAACAGTATAGATTTAGTCAGAATGGGGCCTTGTACCATACACTCAGGTATTTAAAAGTTAGGAACAAGGAATTTCATTAGTCTGGCAAATCTTCTGCTGTCATTCCCAAATTTATTTGAATTCTTTCCAAACATATTCTCACATTTCTGTTGTGCATTTTCTTGATTAATAGAAATATTCCTAGTACGGCACTTCATTGCTAAATTTAACTGTGTAATAAATTGGCAAAAAGAAAAGGCACTTTTAAAGTGCTTTGATTCCCAATAATGATATTATAGCAGCTATCTGTATGTTAATGCAGTTATAGCCCCAGTAAAAAGGTTATGTTTTCAAGCCTACTAGTCTATGGCATTTTATCTCTGTTTTCAGTTTGTTTAAAAAGGTAACATATGAGGCCTAGTAGACTGTGGCTTAGAGCTAGGACTTTATGGCATCTGTTGCARCCTGAAAGCAGCCATGAGAGAGAGAAAACTGAAAACGGGCAAGGCAGTTTTATTGTAGCTTGGTGCTAAAATAATACAMAACAAACAAGCAAAAACCTTGCATACCATGGCACCATCGCTTCCCTTTCCCTCTGCCTTCTCTTTCTGTCATTGCAACAAAGGCAAAGAGAAGCTCTATTTTGAAAAGTTAAAAATAAATCCAGGCATTTCAGGAGTTAAAGAATAACTCCATAACAGAGAAGAAAGCTAAACTTTTTCCCATTTGAAACTCAGGACAGTTGTGTTCTGCATTTGTCTTACCTAGGTGTTACCTAGTCGATATAGTCTTTCTAAGAACAAGATTCTAAGGATAAAATAACCCTCATTGTCACATATTTATCAAAAGTTATTTCTTCAAATGCTGTTAAGTATTTTGTGTGTGTATTATTTATTCTATTCTTTTCTAATAAAACAGATATGAGMGCTTCATTGCAGACAGTTATTTACATAGCTAGGTAGTTTTATGCATTTCTGTGATGCATATAGAATTTTTTAAGGAACTGAATGTTTAAAGGAATTGGATATATTTGGGTGTATTTGAGTATTTTTGTGAATGTGAAGAAAGAAAACTTGAGGTTTTAATAATTCATTATTTTCATTTAACTTTTCAATTTTATCTTGTAAACGAAAAGTTTGTTTACAGATTGCTACAAATGCCTTTCAAGTGATCTGGAGTTGCCATTCATCTGACAAAGATATTTTGTTTGAGATATTCATCATTTTGTGACGYTTGTGTTTTGTTTACACTGCTTCAGTAATTCACTTCTGGGACTAAAAGTTGCTTTTGAGGTTTAGGCACACTGCAGGATGCCAAAAAAGCATCAGATTCTTCGGTATTTGAAAGCTTTTGAGCCATCAAGAGATCAAAAGCTGCCAGAATCAAACCTGAGATCTGCCATTATAAATAAGGCGCTGACAATTCTTAYTGTGAAAGGGTGTCCCAGGGGTGAAAGCAGCGAAGAAAACTGAATTGCCCTGGCATTTTCATAAGAAAAATCTGTATATGCAATAGTATATTTCTTTGAGAAAATGGAAATATATAACACAGTCAAGTCTGCCATAACACATTCTGGTGCTGAAATAGTCGGTTTAGCTCATTAAACAGCTACCAAGCTAAAGCATCTTAAAATGCAGTTGTGGACAAGAATGCCAATTTCTTGGGAAAAGAGCTGGCCTATTTTTGAACTCTGCTTGTCTCGTATTTATATATGGAAGCCTTTTAAGCATCAAGAAAGTATTTGTCTAAACATTGGTACATCTCTTACCTTGGCTATACCATTTTAAGACTGTTTCTCAGACTTACATATCATGAAGATATAATTAAAAAACCCAATAATTAACACAAGTTATGTTTGTAATAAGAAGCTCTCTWCTCAGCTGAATTTTAGCTGAGTTTTTTAAATAAGAAACACATTGCTAATATAATTAAAACCCCRAAGCTATTTACAGAACTCTGTGTAGATTCTTGTATCTAAATTCTTGGATTTACTTGCTTATTTGCTCTTTGTAGGGCAATAATGCAAAACTACCAATTTATCACGTTAAAACTTAGCRATAAGACCATCCAAGCATCCAAGACCATACAAGCCCGTTATTTCAAAATAATCTATAAGAACTGTTCAATAAAGAACATTCCTTATATKTATAACTCAACTTTATATTTATTGATTTATTCATATTTTCAATAGGCTTTATAATTGTCAATGTTCTAGTAAAATACCACGTAATCTGGTTTACAGTTAGGGTAATAGAGTTACAAACGTTGACAATATTTTGATCTTGTAAGTTATTTTTTCCTATTGGCGTGCTTTTCTTTCAGCCAATTACTTAAGGAATCACCTGTAAAAACCTGGGGTGAAAAGYGAGAAAAGGAATTATCCTTTCCCAAAGACGATACCTGACTGCCYTCCACTTTTGCAAGRTKGGCATCTCTTAGGAGGGAACAAACWTTATGGTCAGTGTTTCATGAAAAGGCCATGGTACAGTCATACTTCTTGCATTTTTATGCAAAGATAAATACTTGATATGAATGTATTATTTACCTACAGGTATCGATCTGCTTTTACGGTGCTGCCAGGCGATGCAGAGGGTGCTGAAGGCAGTACCTGGGGAGAGATGGTCCCCTTTGGTGGAGAGTATTTGGTTGCAAAGTTCGTTCTTGGTGCTATTGGCAGAGGAGGAATGACCCGACCTTCCCAGGGCGGGGATGGTCGCAGCTGGGCTGGGAGCTAGTCTTAAGAGTGCTTTGATTTTGAAATCCCTAATGATGCTGAGCTAGGGCAGGGCTAAGCCACAAGCACCCCTTTCAAGGYGCACTGTGCAGCTGACACTTTGAATCTGAATCGCCTTTCTGTTTCTCACCATTACATTTACAGCTTTAGTCCTGGGTCTCCTATAATGCCTCTTGGCTTTGATGCYACATGTGTAAGGACCACAATGGAGACATTTTCCCTACATAACTGGTATTTGTATTTCCACACACTACTGCACTAGTTTTCTGCAGACTCCTAGGTATTTCTGAAGCTTGTATTAGTAGTTTTCATTTGTTGAAGTCTTCTGCTCTGGCCACTGCACACMCTTTTTATACCTATTTTCCTGCCTTCCTTGTTCTAAGTGGATCCCTCACACACTTGGCCATCAAAGTAATTTTACAGATTTTTGACTTTGTGATACATGGTTATAGGTTGGTTTTTGTGTTGTGATAACTATAGATTTAAGTGAGATCAAAGAAAGATTAGTCATGTGCACAGCACTAAAAAAGGCTGTGTAAGTTGAGTTCATGTTTGGGGAAGGTACACTTAGGATTCARATGATATCCTGGAAAAATAAAGATGATCATCTGTGATTACTACCTAAGGCAACGGAGAAATGTCTCACATCTTTTTCTCCTCCTCCTCTCCCCGCCCAACCCATTTTTTGCTGTTGCAATGCTCAAAATATCTGTCTTTTTCTACTTTGACTTCTTGAAAACCTTAAATGAATGCTACTTAAATATTGTTTCCAAAAGGACCTTGTCTGAGTCTTTCAACAGGAGAAATCTGAAGAACACGAAGTTGTTGGCATATCTTTTGTAACATTATGATAATATTGAGATATTCTATTAAAATACTGTATTATGAAGCAATGATACCAATTTTCACATYTCCCCAAAAGGGATTTCAGCAACTTTGAGTATTCCATCAAACAGGCATATTAACGAATTCAGAACTTACCCGTTAAAATGCAGGGAACATTTTTGTTAGCTGATAGCTGCACTCTGCTGTTATTGCKTTGCAGAAGAATAAATAATCATTTAGAAAAGCTACTTTCTCTACCAAGAGGGCACTCTCAAACAAATTTCTACACTGTTTTTTTTGAAGTGAGCTCCAGTAAAATCAAATCTGTAAGATATTGAAAGGGGCTTTGGTCATATATGATATGATATCTTTAGATAAGATGTTCAGCACTGCACCACACTTTTTTTTTTTTTTTTTTTTTTGAGATGTGCTTTTTTGATGGAAAATTACCAGAATTTGTGCTGTGACTTGCTCAGAATCTAAGCAATGCTTCCAATAACTTCATATAAAATAAGTTTCAGCGAAGTACTGTATGTTGAGTACTTCAAAGCCAATAAAGATGAGCAATCCATTCTCAAATTCTTTATTCACATAGCATTKCAGATTGATTTACATAAACTAACAAAACACTATTACGTTTAAAGTTGATCTGTAAGAGTAATAAAAATGTTCCTCTGCGTCCCAACGCTGCAGAAATGTCATTTCGAATCTACAGTGATCAGTTGTTAAGTACAAATTGTGCCTATGGGATTATGGCAAATCCAGCATTTTTCTCCACGTTRCTACACTATCTGAGATCCACGATCAGAAATCCACCCTTATTCAGGAAAGAAGTGGGATTATTTACTTAACTTGAAGTATTCAGGAGTACTTAAGTGCAGCTAAATGTGTATGAGCTTGAGAGCTTTTTTGAATATGAATGATCTTTTGTCCATATTTAAATCCTTATCAGAGGACCTAGGTTTTACCTCTGACATTAAAAAGAAAAGATCTGCYTGGCTGCACTGTGCTATACCACATACCAGTAATGATGCATAATACCCGGGAATACTTTTTTCCTCTAGTTAAAGTGATTCTGAGATCTTAYTCTAAGTGCCAGACAGACAGGTACATGAAAATAGGAGGAACTAGATCAGGTTTCTTCCTGCTTACACTGGGTTTTCTTTTGAAGGACAAAATAGTCCTTCAAAGTGTCTGTTATTACAAGATTTGGACACTTAGAGTGGAATTGAAGGTAATGAAAGTTGAAAATATAAAAAATATTGCTGATGCACTTCAGCAATCATAAGCAGCTTTTTCAAATCAATACACAGGCTACTCATCAATGTTAAGATTTCAATATAGACTAACATATTGATTATATTTCCTTGTGGAAGTTGGTGAATTATGGAAATSTTACAGAATAGCTAATTCTGCTAGCAAATGTGATAAAGGTATTTTAACTTTAATACTGAGCTAAATATATTAACTATTGGTGCTGAGCTCTCTTATATATCCTGTGTTTCAGCTTTATCTCATAGCATCCTTCTTTTCCTCCATAGTTTTTTTTTTTTTTCCAGAAGCTCCAGGCAAATAATATCTTTTAACTGTGAAAAATGGCAGCTGCAAAAATCCAAAAGAAACAAGTACTGGGAAAGATTCATCCAAGTCTGTCTYTTAACAGGGTTTTCTATAGCTCTCTCTCGTTTCTTGCTAGGGCCCACACATGGAAAGCCTTTTTCATTTTCRTTTTCTAGCCTGGGCGTCAGATGGATTGCTGCTTTTATGCTTGYATCCTATTTAAATTGTGATTTTTACTTTCTGTGTTTCTTGAGGGTTCAGCAAAATCATGATCCATACAAATATCACTGCCCTGCTCTTGTTAGTGCCTCTCCTGCCTACCGTCTTTTGCTGTTCCTGTGAGTGTCAGTTGTGAGCGCTTGGTCCATGTGCTTTCAGCTTGAGTAATTATCAGATTGGGTGTCCCTCACAAATGGCTAATTTGTTGATAAGTATATCTCTTCTGGGGAAGATAGGCTTTGATTCTGTATCATAGGCCAACTGCTGCACTTCATGAAGGCCCTAGAAAATAGACTTTATAGAGAAGAAAGGATGAGGGAAGAGAGAGCTCACTATCATCTGCAGGAATTACTTAGAGCTTGTGACTTTATTCTGCAGCCTGCAGTAGCACACCTCTTGCCTGTGCTCATAATTATGAGCTCCTTTTCAAAGTGGTTTTCTATAACCATGATAAAGGGACTATTCTTGTGACTCTTTCCTTTTTTCGAGATTGGTCTCATTGATTTGAGGCCTTTGATGGCCCCAGTACAGGATATGGGCCAGAAAACTTTTCATCAATATAATTTTTTTTTGCATTGCTAAAAATATGGGGGTTTTTGTTTTGTTTTTAAATTCCACTAAACTTCGGCATTTCTTCTCACTATGCAATAATAATTTCTATTAGAAATAGGAAAAATTGAGTCTTCTCATCTGCTTTATCTTGAGGCATGCAAGATACCAGCAATTTTTTCAAACACTTTCTAAAGCAGCCAGATGTTAAAATCCACCTGCAGCCATAATATTGATTGAAAAGAACATGGAACCTAAACATGGATAGTTTCTGTAATTATGTAGAAGGAGTTTACTACATGACTGTACTTCAAATGTCATGTGGCAATGCTTGTTACACGACATGGTGAGCATCGGAAAATAATTTACCCAGRTTAGAAAGTCTCAGTAAAAGATCAGGCACTGTTTCCTAATTTGGTATTTCAGCTGATTCCTGCAAACATTGCCCRTGTATCCTGGGAAAGTCAATGACAAGGTGAGACATCCAGTAAGATATTAGATAAAAAGTTCCTCACACCTTCCTGTAGGTTTGCAATTTGTTAGCAATGTAACTAGAGGTAATTTTTGTTCTTGCTAAACACCATGCATATATAAAAGGGCAAGAAACAGAAAATAAGATAGAATAGCCATTTTTTTTTTCTATTAAAAAGATTATTCTTTAGCAAAAGGTCAAAAAATGGAAAAAATTTTGGCAGAACATTTTCATCTTAGAACCTGTTTTAAGCGTATCCGTAGCCTGGTTATAAGCTCTGTCAGGGCCTTCATATGTTCTTTTTGATGAGTCAATACAGTAGAATATCTGTCTTCCACTGGAGGTTTTTAGCCAAAGGGAGCACGGAACATGAGACATTCTGGTTACACCACTGCTGAATTTTTAAATGGACATTTCTGACATTTCTGAGATTTCATTTGAAAGTTTCAGATTTTGATGTTCAAATGAAAAGCTTTTTTTTTTTTTTTTTCTTCTCCAGAAGGTTGACTTTTGCTCTGCGGGGATGTAAGGGATTGAATAATAAGATTGCCATTCTCCCAGGAAAGGTTTGATGGGAAAACTTTGAGTGATTCATGTATTTTCAGAGTGTTTAGGTCATGAGGAAATGTAGCAACCCGTTCAGGTCATGACACCAAATAGGGAATAGTAATTTCTCCTGTGTTCCCCAGGAGGTCTTCTGCTAGGACCTTTCAGTTGGCACGCCTCAAASATGGTTTTCTCCAGAGTATCTCCTTCTCTGGGCCTTATGTGAGACAAGACTGATGGTGAAAGACATTAAGTGAAAGACATAAACAAAGCTTATAGGTAGGAGCTAACGTGAACACCAAGAATAACTCAAGTATTCAGATTCATTTTATACTTGGCACAGCAGTACATCAGAAATCTTACTACATTAAAATACTTCAGGTCTTTTTTTCACATCTTAGACTTTAGCATTTCTCTTCTTCAAGGAAATAAATGAGCTCTTCCAAGGGGAGAAAAAAAAACTCTTATAATTCAAAACCTGTAAATCATTTTCTGCATCGCTTTCATAGATTTCAGCACCTTGGAAAGACTTGACAATTTCCAGTTAACAAGACACAGGTGTAACTGATTAGCAACTCTGGTTGGGCTCTGGATGGTTCTTACTGTACTCCCTCAGTAGGCAGGTATTTATTTTCCCCTTCTGACAGCTAGAAGTTTTTGAATACTCCTTAAACTGAAGGTAAAARGGCTAAATGCCATCAGTGTTTAAAACTTTTTTAGTAGAAAAGATGTGTTCCCTATAAAGGGTGGAATGGGTTATTTTAAATGTTAATAGTAATGAATGAATTAAATTTTAAAAGGTCAGAAAAATAACCTTTACAAGTCTTCRTTGGGGATTTTGCACACATCGAAGTGTTGTGTTGTTTTCTTCATCATCAATGACAATTGCAATTATGTTTTTTTTCTGTTTGTTTTGAAGTTCCTCCAATATAATTAATGTATCTTAGAATTGCATAGTTTTGCATAACGTGCTTCATCACAAAAAATCCCCTAGTTCTATAAACACGGAAATACAGCACATTTTTTTATGACATGGGAGCAATTCCAGGTTGCTTATTTCTCATATTCAGATCTGATGAGTCAAAATCTCCTGAAACATGAGGCTGGCTCAAGAAACATAAAAGAAATTAGAAGAAATTTCTTTTTAGTTATCTTTTTAATAGTCATAATTCTAAGGGAGGCTTACCTTTAAAAGATATGAAAATTTACATTTATAAAGGAAAGAGGAACAGTTTAAAAAAAAAAGAGAGAGAATAGTATAAAAAGAGAATAGAAGACAGAAAAGGATGACCAAGATTCTTCCCACAGGCAAGGACCTAGTTCACAAAGAGATGCAGGTTTCAGGAATTCACAAAACACTAGAACATCTAAAGCGCTGGCAGGAGAGGAAATAAATCCCTTCCAGTACCCAAGATCTTTAGATCTTTAAAGTTCATTCAAAGAGCAAGAGCTCAGATTGCAGCTCTCTATTTCCAGGTRATGCCCAGTTCGCTCACCTGGGCCGGCAGCATGCGGGAACTTTGCTCGGATCGCTTCAAACATTTGGTCCCCAGGTGCCTTGCTGGCTSATAGTTAAGGATGCGACACCATCCCCTGAACTGGCATTATGATATTATCAATAATACTCAATATGTGCATATTATATAAATATTGAGAATGCCCAGCACTTCCTATTACAGACTGTTTTCAGTTGCTTGTAACTTTTCATACTTGTAATGTTTTGACAAGGCATTTTCTGTGCCAGGTGTCTGCCTCAGGCTGGATTTTGTAGTTTTTGGTTTGTTTATTTTCTTCTTTTAATGTCAGCCAAAGCAACTCAGCTACTCCAGAGCAGCAGGCAAGGGAAAATCAGGCAAAGTGAACTCGGCAATCTTTTTGAAGAGACCTGGTGCCTCTCTGCTGGGAGAAGGCACTTAACCTTTTGCAAAGGGGTGACTTTTCTGTTAGGGATCTGTCTCAGTTGGTAGGTTCAGATGGGAGACCTGCCAGAACGTGGGCGACTTACAGTGAAYCTTTATAAATCCTAGCAGTTCACCTGTGGATTCAGGCAGTTGTTGGGATATGGAGTCCAATATGTCCATGCTCATCAAGTATGCTCAATCCCTTCAGCCCGAGTCCGAAAACATACTGATTTGCTCTATTCCCCCCAATATTTAGCAGCTTCTCCCAGTCCTGGACTGTTAACAAATCTCTGGTAATGAGGTGAAATGCATAGCACATTTAGCCCATCCTTTTCCTTTATAATCAAACTTTGTTTTAAAATAATTCGTTCTGAAACCACTAAGCCTCCCTTAACAACAATTTATCTTATTAATTCCTGGAATAAGCTTGCACAGGACTGTCAGGAAAAGCAAACACAAGTGAACAGTAAATTTGAAGGCAGAAGGCAGAGCTAAGCCTCTCCCCACTTTCCTGTCTGAGTTCAGCAACAAGGTGCACCCCTAGATCTACCCTGAGGACACACTTGATGGAAAGAGGAGCTATTTCATGTTATTTCAGCACACAGAACCTGCCTGTTATCTCACACAGTCCAACCCCTCACTCAGAAATGCTGGAACTGGACATGGAGTCTGGGGCTGCGGAGCCTTGTAATTCRTTGCCACCGTTCAGCCTGGTGGATCCACCATGATGTCAGAGTTGGACCCAGCTGAGGCTCCTCTCTTATATGTCTGTTCTACCCACCCAAAAATCACCTATCACTTGGCTAGGAAGACTCAAGGAAGTAGTCAACTGAAAATATATGGTAGCTGAAAGAGACAGACATCACGTAATTATAATATCTGATACAGCATCAGTTAGAATATTGCTTCTTTTAGTGGTATTACTGCCCCTCAAATGAATACAAATGGAAGCAGTTTTATTTTAAAGATTTCTGTCACTTTTCCCTGAATTGATGCTCTGGGGACCAGGGTAATCTCTAGGGAATTTCTAAGAACATTTCATCTGATTTATTTTCTTAGCTTCACTTTTTCTTTTTAACCATTACTAGTACTTCTTTTTCTTGGTTWTGAGCACGTCATTTATGTTATTCATTAAATACCACCTATTGTAAATCTCTGTAATTCATAAAAATAGCTTTATTGTTAAAAAAAGAAATTCATTAAGATACTTAGAATATTTAATGTCTACAGGGTAACGTCCATATTTAGTCTTGTTCSTCTTTATAGTGGAAAGGATGAAAGAATATCAAAGCAGACAGAAATTAGACCAATAGCTAATCATMTTGTTCAACAAATGTTTGCTTGCTGTATCACAAAGTTTTATAATACATTTGCTTCAAAGATGTTTGCATACCTTATTGAGCAAGTTGCATATTTTTTTTCTGCTTAGGGAGAGTATTTAATAGTTATTATATTTCTGCACACTTCCCTGACTGAGCTGCATAGACTATACTTTTAACTATCACCAGGAATAGGAGACTGTGTTCAGCTGCTTATTTGAGTGCTTCGGTTTGTGTACTTCATTACTTTAGCTGTGTACTTGGATAAAGCCCTGTTCTGTGCTGTTAAATTTTTGGTCCTGCCAATCTTGTTGYACATCATTCTGGGAGAACTGCACTYATTGCTAACTGCTTACTCTGCGCTGAACATGAGTGGTGGAAATGTTATAATCTGCAGTATTTTGTTAAATGAGCTGCATATTTTTGTTTTTATATACGTTGCTTACCCAGTTGTGTACATTTGCCCAACTCATTATACAAAATAAGCTTGATTGGAATAAGAACATTCTCTACCAGCTGTCTGCTCTGAGTCAGTATGTAACAAAATTAGCAACTTTCTCTCTCCAACAGCGGCGTGATTGCATCCAAAGTTTAAGGCAATTGGTTTGGAGATCTTGTTTGTTTCATTCACTCCATGCAAACATCAAGACTCGTTGCAACTTAATTTGTTTTCACAAATATGAACAGAGTTAAGTAACAGAGGAAAAACTCAGCGTCCTAATACAGGAAAATACTTCCATGTATATTATGGAATGTATTCACTTACATGCAGAACTAAATGTAATTTTTCAACTTTGAGCCATACAGTGTAAACATAAGGAGAAATAACTAGAAAAATAACTAGGGACCTCCCGGGAGGGATATTGCATCAAATAATCAGCATCTTAAATACTTAAAATGACAAGTATGAGATTTGSTAAATTGTGAGTCTTCATCAGGTTTTTAAAATTAGCCTTATGACTCTTAGGAAAAGTCAWAACATTACGATAGAGAAAACATATAGAAAAGTCATATATATATAGCTGTGTAGTTTGATCATTGTAACTGATGGATTAAAAAAATAATAGCTTTAAAATAGTGTTATTCTCAACTTGCTAGTTTTCTGTTGAATCACTCCCAGTGAAAACCTACTGGCTATTCTTAGACATCGACTAAGTTGCAGAGTTTGCATACGTAGCAGCTTGTGCTTCCATTTACAAAACCTTCAGCACTGCCACTCCTCCAAAAACCTTTCTTAATTTTTCTTGATTACAGAAGTGATTAACTGGGGCTATGTGGTTTACTTCGATTCCTTTCTGCCCCACATATCAATGTAGATGTGCCTGGCTCATGTTGGCTCTGTCCCACTGCTGATTGCTTTTGCTTTAATGTTATAATTGACTGTTGTCAGAACAGACTGCCTGGAAGGTCCAGATTTGTTTTTGTGAAATTTTACATATGAAAGCATAATTAATCTTACTGATTTAGTCAAAAATGCTTGATTTCAAACACTGGCCATTTAATACTCATACATTTCATTAACTATTATTTAAGAGTATAAGCATTAAAATGGTATGTTCCAAAAATAAATGTCATAGGGACAAATCATACCTTCAGCAGCACCTCTTCACTTGTCTCAGTGGAAAATAATTTAATATATCCTAGAATGTAATATCAAAATGAATTTAATATTCAGCTTTCAATTTTCCTGCGTATATTAATGTTGGCTATTGAAAGAATGCTATGTAAATTGGTTTTAATATCTGAAAAGTAAATACAGGGCATTAGATGAACTAGGTCTAATTTAGACTTTGTTAACAACAACAGAACAAGTTGAATTGCAATATATTGCAATACTGCAATATGCAACAATTATGCATAAAATATAATTTACAGCAGATAGAAGGCTTCTTGGTTTTACATTTTGCCCCAGAAGGAATTTACTTTCAGAATCAGTCCATCACCARTCAGGAGGTAGAACTTGTGCTGCCTTTGAACTGTTAAATACCAGCAGTAGCTTACCCAAGGTAATGATGTATAATCGGATCAGAATTAGACTTGTATTTTTCTTCCCTATCATGTTCAAACAACTGATGGTTAGTTTCTGCTGTATTAGTACAAATACACTGTACAGTTTTTGCAGATGAAAATTCTCCCTTTCTTCAAGGGGACTGCAGAGAAATATTCCTGCCTTTGATGAAAGGAAATTGAAAGCCTTTATTCATTCCTACCCTCGACTGAGGCCTAAGAAGGCAGAAAGAAGTAAGACATGTAGCAGCTAGGTTTCCACATGGCCTCATTTTCTATCCCCTGGCTTTCCACCACCCTTTCTGACGTTAACTGCAATGCTCTGGAAGTGTCCTTCTTCTTGGAGATATTTTGGAATTTATGCCTGAGCTCTCTCCTTTGCTCTTTTTCAGAGGGTGATATTCAACGTTGTCAACTTCAGTAAAACAAAAAGCCTCTATCGAGATGGGATGGCTCCAATGGTGAAATCCACAAGCAGACCCAAATGGTAAGTTATCTTTTTAAAGAGTTTGCTTAAAAGGAGGAAGAAAAGTGTGTTATCTGGTATTCTCTTTGTAGCCAAACTTTGCGACTCAGGCGCTGCTTTTGCTAACAGTGGACTAATACTAATGTAAGAGTAGTATGGTGAGAACAGGTTCTCCTCGAGACAGGACGAACTCTGGAAGTCCYTCCCAGCCTTACTTGTTGTGCTAGGATGTCATTGTGTCTTGTTTCAAGTCTGGTGATAGAATACTAAGCTGAACAGTCAGAGTGTGGGCCAAAGACCTGTTTCCCTGTGTGAGCATTGTGCCCAGGTTTGTCCTATGCCAACTATCCAATGCCTAGGAATGACACGGGCGATGGACTGGGGCAAGACCTGCTTCCAAGAGGCTATTTGAGTTTGGTCCCTCTGTTTTGGTGAGAAAGTGAGCTGTGCTATGAGAGTTGACCTCACACGATGAACAGCCATTGATCTACTTATCTTCAAGTAGAGATGGAGCCTGAGACACTAGAAGGCCAAATGACTTGGTTGTAGGCAGCAGAATATATATGACACACATATGAAACATGCATAAATGTTCACATAGATGGTACAATTCTCAAAAGAAAATGTAATGAAATGTCTGCTGTGAATAATAATAATACRTAAATCTAATGAGTCCTAATGTATGTAAGACTGTCAAGAATTATATGATTTGCCTCTAGCTAAATTTGTTTGAATATAGATCGTGAGGTTAGGCCTTAAGCGTACAGTGATGTATTCTTGTAAGCCTCTACTGCTACTAGTCTTTATTCGTTAATTAATTATACATTTGACCAATCTGCACATTATCTGAGTGCTTATCATTCTTAAATACTTATCATTCTTAAATACTTCAACTGTCACAAAATTTCCACTCACATAATGTTAAAATTTTATTTAATAAGACTATAATAAACATATTGCTTCCTCTTTGGATCTGGATATGATCAACCAATATGGCTATTTGTTTTTTCACAAGACGGTAAGATCACACGGACAAAAAAACTGTCTTAAAATCCAGTTAGTGGATGGGGTCAATCTCAGCTCAATAGGACCATGTAATAACACTGAAAATTAATTTAAAAAATCCATTGTGTAGTGTTTTTGTAGCAAAAGTCATGTTCATTCTGTTTACTGTTTAACTTCAGAAAAATCTTTTGGGGGCACTTTAGGGCCATGYTTGTTAGGGCTACTTTCTCTCACTGGGGTCTGGTACTTGCAGCTAAGTATGTTGTTGGTTAAGTTTACCTATAAATCAGATGTTGCTTACATACAAATATTATGCCTTACTTTTGGTTTCAAATTAAAGTGTAAATCTTAAAAACAACGCCAAATGGGCCTTTTTTTTTTTTTTTTTTTAGTATATGTAGGCTCTTTCACTATCTTGGAACTAGGTTTCTGCTTCTCAGGTATCTATTTATTTTTGTGTTATATATTTTTAGGGGGTGTATTGTGCTCCCATGAAAGTGAGGAATGAATAGCACTGCCTGGAGCCAGGCACAGTGTAGGCAGCAGGTGCTCCAAGCAGCTTCTTCATGCAGAGCTACTACTGTACTTTAAACCTGTTTGAGAAATCCTAGTTGTATTTTTTTTTTTGGCTTTAAACATATTGTTATTCTATTAAGGATTTTTTTTTTCCCTAATAATCTGCGTGTGAAAACATCTTTGAATGAGATTGTGCTTTGAGCATGCACTTTATTTCATAGCATTACTGGGGATTTCAGTAATATTGAGGTCTATTCAATATAATTTTCTTAATAGGAGTTATATATATGTTCCAAGTGGGAAAACACTTTTTTTTTTTTTGACATATGCTTTCTATTAGAGCAGTCTTCCTTTTGGATTATGCCTTTTGTGATTRCCTCTGCATCTGTTTCCATGGCATTTTATACAGGCAAACCCGTAAATAAAACTATTCTCTGTTTTTCTGTTTGCTAAAACAGGATTTACTAGTACTTGCAGTTGTTAATGCAGCATTCAGTGACTTGTGGTCCTTGAATGTGAACAGGGCACCATCCAGTCACATGAATTTGATCCCATTTGATGCTTTGTATAAATGCYATTAGTAGTAAGTAATACACTCAATGCTGTGAAAGTGTGAAGGTTTTCATGAGCGTACTCAAGATTCAGAACTGTGGGTGAAACCTAACACTAGGAACTCTCTACCTTATATTTAAATTAGCACAGCAGGTTAGCAGATATAATGTAATTAAATTGGAAAAGGCTATATAAATTGTAACAAGGTGAAGCAATGCAAAAACTTTTAAAATCAAGTTAAAAGTAGTAAAACTACCAGAAACCATACCCTGCAAATATTCTGTAAGAAGGCTTGGCCCTTCATCTCTGAAATGCTTTGTATCAAATATTTGAGGAATTCAATGTTATTGTGCATGCTTGTAGAAGGCGGGTGATCCATACTGAAATTCTTTCACCTTCCCTTGGCCACACTGATCGAAAGCAATCCTGAGTCACGCACAATTATTCCACTCCCTTTTTTTGCACAGAGAAGTTTGAGTTTTAGGATAATAAAATGTCTATTATCCTTTCCACATTTGAGAAGTGTAAGAATGTTATTTCTATTAACAAAAGATGTACAGACTTAAGTAATGCCCTTCTGGTTTAAATGAGAAAATTCCCATTTCATTTTCAGGGTAGGATTTGACCATGTATGTTGCAAAATCCTGCACATCAAAAGTAGATTTGCCTCCAGAAACTGTGAATTTTAATATTTGTTTTGAGTGCAGTTATGTGAACATGGCTTCAAGCTTTGCAACATTTTGTGAGTTTGATTCTCGACTCTGGAACAAATCACTGCCAAGTGCTCTTGAAGTACAGAGTGTGTCAAGCATAGATCAACATTTTTGACCTGTATTCTATTGCCCTGTAGGGTAAGATCTTTAAATGCAGTCAGCATCAAGGTTCAGTTCAGTGTTCCTCATGTAAATGGAGTATATCACTGTCATCAAAGCACTTGATGTGGACACAGATGTTCTGGTGTTGACATATTCTCCTCTTTTGAAGTAAGGCCAAACACTTCTAGTAATGAGCTACTTAAGAAGAGGAAGCAGTGTGCTGAAGGATAAGAAAAAACAGATTTTGTAGTAAAGAAAGACTTTTTTTTATAAAGAAAAAAAGCAGAAAAATAAATTCTGATTAAAATGATATCTGTTTTTCCATCCACAGTAAAGAATTTACTGAATGTTGTTATTTTTCATTCCCAGAGGGGTAATGCCAAACAAAACTAAGTAGGTTTAGTTCAGACTCCTCCTTTATGGTTTTCTGTGTTTTTTGGGACGTGCTATATTGATTCTGAATACTAAGGGTTGTCAGTTGCCTCAGTCCAATCTCACCGCAATGAACTGCAGCTTATGTATAGAAATAAAACATTGTCACATCATGTTACATCAGCTGCATTTCATGGCAAATTGGACAAGATTAAACTCAAGACATTATTTTAGTCTAGCTGAATGTGCTGCAAGTGCTCTTATAGCATTTTTGCTTAAAATTATGTTTGTTTTTTTTTTTTTTTTTTCAGAAATATTTCACCAAGATTTTAGTGCGTTAGTGTGTTTTCTCTATAATGGATACTACAAACATGAAAAAATAGCAGTGGAAAAAAGCAAAAGAACCTCTTTTGGGTTGTTTTGCATTTTTTTTTGTGGAGATGAAAAGTTTGCAGGCAGATGAATTTGAGGAATTTAAGTTTTTTTTTCTATGCTCTACTGTAATCTTATTTTTCCTTTGCTGATTTTATTTGATTGCAACCTCATTCTTTTCTAGTTGGTTAATCATGAATTCACGTTTAAAAACTGTCATTACAAGCTATTTGCAAAGCCTACCATGTGGGCACAGCAGTGGAAAACCATTTAGGTGTGTATACTGTACCATTATATTGATTCYGCAAAGTTTTCCAAGTTTCTCAAAGTGAAACAGAAGAGTGACTTGTTCGAGAGGCAGCAGATTTTCTAAATGATGAAGTGAGCAAATATTCCCTTTGGGCAGAGAACAGCTATAACTCTTGATTATTCAGTGTGAGCATTGCCTCATCGGGGACATTAGTTTTTCAAATTGCGCTAATCTTTTAAAAGTAACAACTGGCCACTCATCACCTTAGGTATTTCAGCAAGATCATGTGCAAAACTCTAATTAGTATTTATAGAACAGCAACTCTTCCCTGTAGAATAGTAGCAGTAGCTGGCAAATATCTGGTTGACACCTGTTAAGTCTTCAGACATCCATTGTATTTTGTTCTGCATTTCAAATGAGCAGAGAGCAGTAGGTGAAGTCCTCATAATTAAGGGATAAAGGATAATATATAACGTGCTTCTTGAGTGGATGAACACAAGGTTAAAGGCTGTTCTGCGCTTGCCATGCAGTATTTCAGGCAATGTTTGTTTGTAAGTAATAATGCTAGGTAAAATATTATGAAGCTTTCAGCATACAAAGATAAGATTTATGTCTAGATTTACATGTGTTTTGTTTATAATGTCAGATCTCAAACTGCTTCTTGGCAAAGCCTTCAGTTTCTTTCCTGCCTTTTATTTTGCTCAGCATTGATGGCTTTTAACTGGATAGCTGCCTTCCCAGACAAGCACTCCACTACCTCTGTTGCTATAACATTGCCTTTTAAATACTCACAACACATTGCTTCTGGAG
This sequence comes from Eudromia elegans, assembly GCA_003342815.1. Taxonomy (NCBI): domain Eukaryota; kingdom Metazoa; phylum Chordata; class Aves; order Tinamiformes; family Tinamidae; genus Eudromia; species Eudromia elegans. Next base: position 3,613,030 of record PTEX01000009.1, read on the forward strand.
CGTTTTTCTTTTCCAGTAAACCTGGGAGTACAGAAAAACTTCTAGGTAATTAATTCAAATTTGAATCTATATGTATCTTGGTAAATATTGTCATGATGAGGAATTTTGGTAGACATCTAGAAAAGCAATGCAACTTTCATGAACAATACTCCCATATGTTCCATTCATCAGAAGGACAAGACTGAGAAAATCTGAATTTTGAGTAGCTAAAATGTGTTGATTCTTGCCAAGTTTCTTCAACATTTGTGTCTACAATGCAGTGTTACAATCACTACCATGTCTACCAGGCTGCTTTATACATTCAGAGACTTTCAGCAACATTTTTAGTATGTATTTATATATATCTTTAGCCATAAGATAAGCTGTTTGTGAAATGAGCTGTCATTTGTGGTGAAACAGTTTTWGAATAAAGCAGTGAATACATATATAGAGATTCACAAACTGTGTATATAAGACTAGTAGTGCTTACTGTAAAATATATAGCGGGCTGGGCTTAGTGACATCACCTGAATATAGGTMAAGATGAACACGTTGTCATCGTTACCTGATTCTTCCTTGGGCCCTTTGCCAATTTTATAATTTGATGTATGATTGCTCCTGCTTTTCTGAGGGAGCTGGTGGTAATGTCTAYGAAGCTTCACAAACATTTCTCCCTGTGTCGGTGTTGGCTGATGCAGTTTCTATGGGGCAGACCTGGCTGTTCAGAGTGCAACTCTTTGGAGGTTCTCGTTGGGACTGGGTCAGGACTGACCCAGAGTAGAAGTAAACTCACAGAGAAAAGGAGGAGAGGATTTGGTTCAYCACATAGATCTCAAACAAGATGTATCAGAGTAACGAGGGAGGTGGGAACAAGTGGCTGGYGTAGGGATGAGGGAATGAGGACAGCAGTCAGTTTAAAAATGCCTAGAGAAATGTGTTTGGAAACACTGTCTCCATTTCAGAAAATTTTAGCATTTAATTTGGAGAAAATGAGGGAAAAAAAACATTGTGATATTGACCTTTTAGAATCCCCTATTRGATGATGAACAGGAGGAGTTTTGTCTTGGTCTCATAGTAGCTCTTCGGAATGAAAACAAAATATTTTTAGATATTTTTGAAGTTGGTGTATATATGAAAGTAAAATAATCAYAGCTACACCACATCCCTGGAAAAATGAATGTTTACAGGAATATTGTAAATTAACAAAACAATCAGGCCCAACCACTACAATAACCTCATAAAAAACATACACTCCCTTCATCTATCCCAATACAGCAAAGGTGGCTGTTCCAGTGGATATGAAGGTTACATATCAATCTTATTAGCCTCAGCTTTCCTGGAAATATATGACAGGCTACATTCTGCTGACACAAGTACAAATTTGATCCTCAGTCTAACATGCTTTTTTGTGCAAATAAAATGGGAACAGCTTGTGATAAGAARCCATTAGRTTTTATTGGCTGGATACTCCATTGRAAATTTAAGATTCATGGAATTATATAGGGGAAAATTAATGACAGGCTAATTAGATTAATATAAAAGGAAGCAAATGAATTCTAGTACTCAAAAGAGAAAATAGCTATGTATTCTGAAGCTCTGAGTGACTACTAAGCTATCATTTAAAAATCCTAGCTATTTTATATGTACATGTGTGTATCCTCATTATTTATCTGAGTGATCTCCTATAAATCAATTTATTTAGATTACAGCAGAGTCCAAAGGGCCCAGTCAGGATCAAGACTCATTGTGCTTAGTGCCGTGGAAACCTATAAACAGACAAAGCCCTCTTCCAAAGTTGTGAAAATTTTATGATTGATTTCAGTAAGAGCACGGTTAGGCCAATACTGAGCACTTCAGAAAATTCCATCCTTAAAGATTTATTCCAAGCAGTAACTGTTTAAAAAATGACATACTGCTTACATAAGAGTCTAAATATTTGATGGTTATAGTATTTACATCTAAAACACCAGAGGCTATGTGCTTTAATACCTCAATCTGTTTCCCATATATTCTGTCAACATGAGTTGCATGCATTGATTGAGGGCGCTCTATGATCCCCAAGGTTGTATTCATGAAAGGTTACCCTTGGTACTACTTTATTCATGAAAGGCTTGAAGCACGTATGAAACAAATTGGTCTCTTCCYGCATGGTGCATTTTTGTCATCTATAAATACGTAATTACCAAGGTACTGATGAGAAATTCAAAATCTTAAAAAGGTGCAGTTACTTGGCAAGAGTTTCCCTAATGTTGCCCCAAATCACAAAGAAATTTGCCGTGGGAGATGTGGTGACAGTTTAAAACAACTGAATTGTGGGTTTTTCCCACTARAGTCAATGGTATTGAGTTTAATGCCTGCAAAATACGATCAGAGCTGTGCATTGCATCCCATCCTGAAACAGGTCATTCTCTTTCCTCAGGTGATGGGCATTTGGTGGAACTGATTGCATGAAAAGCATGCACAGAACTGGGTCCCTCACCTTGGCTGGCTTAAAAGATATAAAACCRAAGCCTCCCCCTTCCCCTCAGAATGAGGCTGTAAGTTAGACAAATATGGGCAGCCGTGAACTCAAAGCAGAGTCAAACTACCGAAAGGACATTGCAGCTTTTCATTGCAATTTTGTACTTTGAACTAATGGAGCGAAGCAGAATGAAAATCACCTCAGTTAAGAATGGCATTTATCAGCCGTAAGTACTTACTACTAAGAGCCCTACACAGACAAAGCTGAGTGTCACCAAGAAATGTACTTGAAAATCAGACTGTTAACACAAGACTACACAAATAGGAGTCCAAAACTGTAATCAGAAAAYGCAGCATCTCCCTGTGAATGTTTTACCGGTCTGAAGGGTGCTAGACAAGTTGGATTTAATGAATTACAATAACTAATGACATAATATAATTAAATATATATTGAGACACMACCAGGACACAACACTGGTTAAATTTTGACTTTTTAAGCACTCAGCATTGCAAGTTTAAGGATCTATACATTATAAAAAAATTCTGCACTAAAACTCACACATGACATAAAAATATGGGATGCACAATATATAAGATATAGGGTTTTAGCATAAATAAAGGTTGATCTTAACATTTGAAGATATTTGTTTGAAGCAGTAACACTAACTTTTAGGATTCATTTTCTGTGAAGAAACAATATAATTTGRTGCAACAAAAAAGTTAATAGGATCTGTCCATTGGGAATTTTGATAAATACGAGGTAGTTGTCAGATTTATATTTGAAGTGCCAGGGTAAAAGCTGAAACATTGAGTTTGATTTCTTTTTCAATATAACATTGAAAATTGATTGATGATTGATAAATCATTTATTAGTAGGACCATTTTTTGCTGTACTGTGAGAAMTGAGAAATGTAGGGGAAAAAGCAATAAATTAGGTGATAATGCAAGAATGGAACATTTAAATAGTAGTTGTCATACCTTGAACTTTGTTTTGTGGGGTTTGGCAGTTGTGTATAAACCAAAGTATAAAAAGTAATGTTTATGTAGTAATTATTAGGGTTAATACATGAAGTATCTTGTGTGTGATATCTTACTGGTTTGAGAAAAAAGTAATGATCATAGACTAACAGGATTTTTTATATCCTAAGATGTTTGGGTGCGGTTGTTTGTCTTTTGAACTGCTTCAAGTAGGATTATTGAATTGTAGCTTGAAAGTGAAACTTGGTCATCCTGTTTCACTGTATCTCTGAGGTTGAAAACCTATCCAGAGTTCCTCCTAGTGTGATTAAAAAGTACCCAATATTCTTTTGGCAGCAAATACTAATTCCCATCTTTCTATTAGGTACTTCTTAGGTACAAGGATAACTGTCAGATGTTTGGTAATGGAAAGGCAAGGCCGCAGGCTCTCTGTGGAAATCTGGATTCATTGCTGATTGTTCCCCATCTCTAGAAAATGAATCATGCTGGGGAGAGAAAGAATTCATATTGTGCAAAGGATCTGATTGGTGTTGATTTTTGGTTGGAATGCAGTTACTGTGGAAAATGAACCATTAGCAGTTTGAAGAGAAAGCAGCCCGCCTCCATGAGGCAGCTCTCATCCATCTGGGTTTTGCTGTGTATCTTCTGCTCTCCTCAGAAGAACTGTGGAATGTGGACACTCCACATCTGTGCGGGATCCGTGGACATATGGCAGRCAGGCTACACGGTAGTACCCCAGATCTGGGGTGCAGGCTGGCTGCAGCTCAGCTGTACATCTGAAGCGCACACGTGCATCCTCACGGTGTTTTATATGCTGCAGATGCGCAGGCTGTTGAAACGCTGGCGCTTCCTCCTACGTGGTGTGCAGGGCATGCACGTGTGGCTGTGTTTGGGAGCACTTCTGATGGGGATCAGCTGTGGCCCTGGTGCAAAGCTCATTCCTGACGTGTTCTCTCGATCAGCTTCTCCATTGCAGGGGCAAGTCTAGCCCGTTGGTTTGTGCAAGTGGCAGCCGAAAGTGCCTGTCCCTATGCAAACCCTGGGCACCTTCTTCACGTTCTTACCACCACTTGCGAGCAACACTCTTGAGGCTGGTGATACAACATTGCTAGGAAAAGCAACTTTCAAACTGGCTATTTTAATCAAATGAGAAAACTGTAAAATAATAAGAGGGTCTAATCAAGCAGACGAGCTTCCTTTGTAATTTAAAAAGCATCAGATTTCGTGGTCACCTGCTAGGCTGGAAGCTGTGACAGCAGAGCCACTGTAACCATCCTTTTTGGAAAGCAGAGCTCCTGGACGCAGACCAGGGTCATTCAAGCAGTGGAATAAGGACCCTGGGTTTCCTAAGAGACTGTTGGTAATACCTATGGTGTCCACGAATGCTTGTGGTGATAAAAACAGGGTCATGCCGCACACAAAGACACTCGCATCTTCATCTCGCTGCACTGCAGAAGGCAGYCATTTGCACAAGGAATAAATTTTTTTTTGGGGAAAATAACCTTAGGAATCTCTAAAGCTGGGATTTCGGCTGGAACGTGGAGCCTGACACGAAATGAAGCCGCGCTTTATTTTCCGGCCTGAGGTGCAGGAGAGGCCCCTGCTGTGCGGCCTGCCCGGCGCCTCCCGCCCGCCCCCCGCGCCGTGGCCGGCAGCGCCGCCGGCTGGCGGGGCCCGGGGAGGGCGGCACGTCCCAGGGGCGCCCGGCGCTCCGGCCTCCCGCCGCAGCCATCCCCGGCCCTTCCCGGCACGGCCGTTCCGCGCCCCGGGCGGGAAAATGGCGGGTGCGGGGAGGGGGCGCGCGGGGTTTGCGAGTGCGTCACGGCGCCTCGGGGAGCCGCCGCGCCAGCGGCCCTCGCCTCCTGTGGCGATAAGGGGGTAGCGGTGCCGTAAAACACCCCCGGAAGCCAAAAAATGCCCCTCCTGGACCCTCTGGAACAGGGCTTTGTTAACCACCCTCGTGTATATCCTTCCTAGCCATGAAATAGCTTGAATTTATTAGGGAGTTAGGTGCTTCGATGGGCTTCCCGTTGAGTGATTTCAAATGGTGAAATTAGCAGCGTCCGGAGCTAAGTGGAAACTGGGGGAGAAAACAGTGTTTATGCTAGGTTTTTATTGGAAGGATTCATTGTTATTTAGSCTTTACTTTCTTTCCAGGTGCTGTTGTAAAAATGACTGTACGCTGTTTCTGTGAAGAGTTTTTCAAAGTAGTTTGTTGGAGATGGATGATACCCTTTAGCAAATATATAGGAAAGGGCATTGCGGCTCGAGATAAAAAAGATTTGTCTTGAAAGGACAGATTTGCAATAAAAAGCAATTGAGGACTATCCAAGCTAAAATAATTTACCACACGTTTTAATATTTGATAAAAAACCTTTCCTAATTTTTTTTTCTCCTCTCCATAGTAGCTAAAAAGCACTGGTACCTCATGGCAGCGAGACCAGCAGTGATATAATTTAGCTTTGATAAGGAAAAGATAATTCTCCCCCCTTCCATCTGCTCCTCTACTGGATAGTTTAATGCTCTTATGGTTGTCTTTTAAATGTCATTCAGTCCACGAAGCGCAGACCATATGTATGTTCACATGCGGTTCTTTTATTAGTGCTGAAATACAATTTTGTGGGCTCTCCGCAGGGAGGGGTTGCTGCTTTTCCAAAGGGGGCTGATGTGAGAGGGATACAGGGCACATCCCTAGAATATAGTCTCCTTTGGGCTTCGCCTTGCTCCCGTCTAGAGGGTGAGAACAGGTTAAAACCTCACCAGGGTGAGCAGGGAAGGGAAATGTTGTTCCTTTCGTTTAGGTCGACTAGGATTGCAGTGCTACTTAATGCCTGGCTGCTTAAACGTATATGGTTATGGTAGCCATTGCATTTGCGTTTGCAAAGCAGATGGGCTCATTGCCAGGAAAAGATGCAGCCTTGGCCCAGCTCGTGTTATCCCAAGAACAGCCACCAACAAGCACCATGAGGCAGTTTGTGTCTATAACCTCTACTGTTTAACCATCGCAGACTCAATGTCTTCTGCAGAGCAGGAGACCAAGGAGGGTGCAAGCCTGAGGCATCAGTTATGCAGAAGGAAGCATGAGTCGCTCTTCTATTTAAATTGGAGTATTTAGCAGTTTGAACTATGCTTCCTTTCCATTGCTGCAATCAGCAATCATGGGTCTGGAGGGTATTTCCATCAGTCTGAAAGACCGCTGAGCTGCAGATCTGCCAATAAAGAAGCCAGATCCAAAGGGCAGAGGGCGCATCAATATTCAAAAGATGTCTTAGTGCTGCATGGAGCAGTCAGGGTTATTGTATTTTTCTATTTCTGTGGCTGGGGAGATCTACTAAGAATGTTTTCAAAGTTATTCTACGCTACTGATGTAGTATTTGCTCTGTTTCTTAGCCCTCCTTCAATCCGAGTTGCCTGTGCAACAGGAGTAGGTATCCATGCTCTGTGAAGCTGGTGTTCTTTGACAGCCGTCTTCCAATGTAGTGAAAACCAACCAATTTTACTCCACATTTGTTATTTTTATACCGATTATTTGCATCTGTGTACAATGAAAGTATACAGYCCAGTAGCTGAGATGAATCACAAATGTATGATGTCCGTGTGTTTGTGTGTGTGGGATGCTTCAGTTTGYTTTCTTGCCTTTTCATTTTGGCAAAGAATTCCAAGTTGACACTAAGAGGCTGGGCTTCAAAAACATATCTGAGCAGAAGAAGTGAAAGAGAAGATAAAAATGGAGAGAAAATAGTAGCCCAGAGTGAAATGTGTGACTAACTCTGTGTCTGGGGCCTCTTGATACTGAAATTAYGGAAGGAAATAAATTATATGTTGGCTGCATGTTTTTCTTCCACTCTTAGAGCAATAGGAACCAGGATGTCTCCTATATAAAGTAACAGTGAACTTAACTGTGACCAAGGATGGGAAACTGTATTTTAGTTCTCGAAAGACTCCTGTCTTGCTACACAATAGAGCATAGCATTTATATTCACAGTACTGCCACTGTGTGGTTTCCCCTGAAATTCTGAGGGTAAAGAAAAGCATCCTCTACCAAACCATCAAGATGTTCGGTGCTGTTTATGCACAGGGGAAGGAGGAGAAACTGCAGTAAAGACTGTTACACGGTTRCATTTCGATAGACTTACTCTCTTATTGCACTTTGGCTTTTTGTTTTGGTTTGGCTTACTTGAAAGGGGGAATGCTAGTAAAATTTCTTCTCTGTAAGTATATATGTTGTCAATGCAAACTAGCATTTCAGTACCTTAATATGTACACTTGAAGCTCAGGTTTGTTTTTCTGCTTAAAAAATTGATRAAGAGTTTTAGGTGCAAACCAAAGTTACTGGTCTCTTTTTGATATTTTTGTACTTTAGAAGTGCATTGTGATAAAAAGACATATCCACTGACAGAATCTTCTGCTAATATAAAGAAGGCTGTTTATAGCTCCAGTTTAACACATAATTAATAAAAACAATTTCTCTTCAAGCTATCAAAACTGTGGATTAAGGCTTAGAAAACCGTCTGGTAAGTGAAGCTGAGATGCACAAAATACTTACAAACAGCATTTACAAGTATCACTAATACATTCTGCCTGACAGCATGAGCCACATGCATGAGAATTTAATAATGCTCACCAATTCCTCAATAAAAACTGTTTTCCTTGTTTTTAAGATTCACCTTTAAAACAGATACTTGCAGTTCTACTTTCCAACTGCAGTTCTGGGTTCACTTYTTTTATGTTCACTTTTTATGTACCACAATGTTTTGTGGTTTGCTTTTCCTTTAAAATCATTTTACAAATTTTAAAATGTGCTAAAATCTAGTGACACTTTGTAACACAATACACTTGGATGACTGAAGTCAAGCTTGGAAAGTTTTTTTTGTTTGTTTTTTTTTTTAGAAAAAACATTATCAAAGTTATTAAAAATATGGTATCATTTTACTATATTAAGAGTGGTAACAGACCTCAACCTCAAGATATACTGAGCAGGATTTCCGGAAGGCTATTCTGGATATCTGTCAGCTTGGTTTCAAAAATAATAGCTGGATTTTCATAATGGTAGTCAGACCATCAGTCATCTTTTGCAAAATATGAAACTGAAACATAAAGGATTCTTCTACATTTTTCGTAGCACGTTAAGTGTAGACAGGTGGGTCAGAGCCAGAAATCTGGATTCCAGTGAGGACTATTACATCTTTTACATAGTTTGACTTCTGCTTTGGGCAGTATATTCTTCAATGCAAGACATGAACTTCAGAAAATGATGCTTTGAAAACAATTATAGTGTATTGTGGACATGATTTTTTAGCTGTATTTAGAAACTGAAATTGTGTAATAAGCCAATTGTGATGTTTTAACTGTGAAGAAGAGCTCTCTTTTCAGGAAGGAAAGTTTCTGTAGGAAATGAAGGAAAAAACACCCGGATGCGTAACAGTGGTGAAGGGAGGCCCCTGAAAGTGGTACCCTGAAAGTGCCCCCCAGTCAAATTGCAGCCTTGGATGCAATATGGATGGAAACCAGTGCCTAGGGAGAATAAAGTGGAAGTCAATTGGGGCAGAATGGGAGCTTTGGAAAAAAAAGAGCAGACACTTGTGCACATTTTTTTTTGCCTGCAGCACGGGCTGTGAGGCACGGATTTTAGGAATTTGGCCAGCCGTTATAAAAATCTTTTGTATTTGGCTCTGGGTGCCATCCTGGTAGACAATATAGAAAATTCACCCACATATATATGTATTTATGACATATGTATAGAAGTACAGTGCTTACTGATGTTTATTACTGCATTTTACAGGAAGAGGGCTAAGGACAAAGGATAATAGAGTTCTTGAGGGTTGTAGTAAGAAACAATGTAATTTTTTTTTTCTGTTTTCTACTCAGTTTAGTGATCTGAAAGCAAGAAAACTTTATTATGAAATTCACTCTATTACTACAGTATTACTTTAAAATTTCACTAAATAGGTCTAACTGCAAGTAGGTCTAACTTGGATTTGTGTTTTCACTTATTTTGAAAACTTTTGAGAAAATTCTATTTTTAAAACATTATAAAAAAAGAAAATTTCCAAGCCTCTAGGATGCAGAAAAACATTTGCTGTTTTTCAGAAGCATATTACTGCTCCTATTGTGATTTATCACCTCTGTTCAGTTATAAATTAATATTTATATTTGCCTAATTTGGGAGCTGGAATTTGCCTCCTGTAGTATTTGCATAGACATTTTCTACCACAAGCTTGCTGAGAAAAAATCACCCATCAGCTGAAAATTCTTGCATGACTGTTTTTTAGTATTATTTTAAAGTTGTCTAAAAGTATAACCAATTGGAAGCATGGAAAAGGCTTCTCATAAGCTCCAGAACAGTTAAGCTCAGAACTCYCTTCTAAAGTCTATGGGTTGGGTCAGTAGAGCTCTCAGGGGACCAGTGTTCTTAGACCTCCTGTTTGCAAGACTTTGCAAGACAAGMTCATCAGTGCTGGTCTAGGAGCTTGTCTCGGTTGTTACTACCTAGAAAATCTGCACATTGTGTTGGATTCAGCTTCCACAAGTCTTCCAACTAAGTTTGAACCACTGCAATGAAAGTTTATTATAGAAAGGTTGTCATACCCTTCATTGAAATGGTGCCACTGTAATGTARCATATTAAATATTTAAGATAGTTTGCAGCAGATAAAAAGCAATTTTGTTTAATTTTTCCTAAATATTAATGCTATCATGYACCTTAATCCTTTCATTATAATAAAAATTTGTTCAAGCTCATTCTTATTAAACATTTTCTAATTTATAAGGATATGGATGTTATAAGGATGTGGATGTTTTGCTTCTGATTCTAATAAGTAATAAGGCTAAAATGCCATTGTAAAGAGAAAGACTGYGAGATGGGAGGCAGTCTCATTTTTGCTATTATATAGGAAAAGCTAGAAAATACTTTTTTCTTTTTTTTTTTTTTTTTTAACCCAAGGACACCAAAGACAATACCTATCTTCCAGATAACCAAACTCACAAAGTTTTAGGTCAGTTGGCAAGGAATTAAATGAAATACCTGCAAAACACTCAGTGAAATGACCTGGAAAGTGATTTATAAAGAGGTTGCCATTCATTTCTGAGTGAGGAGCATTTTTCCATCTGTATCTCTCAACTGSAGGAATTTTGAACAAAATACAGTAATTCTTGTATTGAAATCAATTGCAACTCAACTTTTCTGCAAGCSCTAGAACAAAATATATGGTTCAATTATATATAATGCTAATTGAGAAGCTCTTTCTCCAGACATTTAAAATTAATGAGGTTACTGAAGGCAGTGAGTGCTTGACATAATCCCAAATGTTTTCCATAGCSCATCCATCTGCACACACAGTCAGTAGCAAGGTGTGTTGTACATATAAATATTAACAACGGAGAAGACTTTACGTCATTACTGTTTAGAATTTGAGGTAATTTAGGTAATATTACATATACTCAGTCCTAGTACATCAATGTTGCTGCACTGACTGCTGTGAAAATACATTGAGCTGATGTCAGGAGAGGGTTTGGTACTGAGTCTGATGTCTCAGGTTTGTTTTAAAAATCCCATGTTGACTTTCTACTTCTCTTATCCAATTCTAATTTAAACAGAAAAACTGATATGGAAATGCATATTTTTTTAAAAAAACCCAGATTCTTCTTGTGTGGCTTTTCTTTCCTTATGGAAAGACTGTTTTTAATTTCCAATATCCGCAACCTTTCAGTTGCACAGAAAAAAAGTATTACTAATTTGCTTGTATACAGAAAACTTCATTGCACATCATAGATTCAATTTTTTAAAACAAAATCGAGTTTCTCTTAAATATTAAGCTGATTAAAACAGTCTTTGCATAATTTTTAGGCCTGCCGAATCCCATGTTACTTGATTTTGTGAGCCAATATAAGTCATTCCCAGAATAATTTTATACATATTTCTTGTGAGAGAGCAAAGAAAGAACTGGCAATATAAAGAAGCAAGTATAGTAGCTGTGGGGATTGTGAATACAATAGGTCAGTGCTTGTTTTCATGTCASTGTAAATCTGGAGAAACCTTTGGATTTAGCTGGAGTTATTTTAGATTTACATCACTGTAAGAWAGGCTACTTACCTCTACTCTGTTATATTATAGGATATTGTGGTCTCAATCCAATGAAGCACTTGCTTAATCTTGAAAATGTGAGCAGTTTTACTGAAGTCAAAGTTAAGCACAAATTTAATGCCTTGCTGGATATAGGCTTTTCCTTTCCGATGCTGGCAACACACAGATTGTAATCGACTGTGTCCCCCATTCGCTTCTAATCCAAGTAGCTCTGTTTACCAAATATCCCCTGCCTAGATGAGATTGGCACCGCTGAGAAGAGCAGCCAGCTGGAGCCAAACTCAAGGGGGATGGAGATGGGATTGTAGGTCCCATCACGCGTTCCAAAAGTTTAATTTTCATGAGCATTTCTAGATGCTGTTTTGCTTCTGGGAAATAGTGATAGATTATAAAAAACCTCAGTTCACTTTCTTCCTTCAYGGAACAGCTGTATCATCCTCTCAGGTCATATGCCTGTTAAGCAGTGTGGTACCTCTTCAGCTTCCCCAGATACTGAATGGTGGTTCCTTCCTGCTCCTTTCCTTGAGATCACTCAGAAAATGCAAGGAAATTCTAGACTTAATTTTACAGGCCAAATAAAAAGCACTGATGTTAGTCCCGAAAGTCCTCCTCTGTCTTGGCTTAAGATACTGATCACATCTTTTGCAGTTCTGCAGGTAACAGTTCTGTTCTCAACCCCTGTTGCCATATATAGCAAAGCTCAAGCTCATGGGAGGCATGGTTTCTCAGCAGGGTTTGTGGTTTCAGATTAGAAACAGATTAGAAGAGTGAAGAATCTCACTGTTCTTGTAATGATGTGGAGAACTTCTGCCAGCAACCGTGACCAAACCCAGCAAAAACAGTAGAAAGCTGGAAGAGAGGAGGCTGTAATGGTAGGGGGAGCTTTAGAAGAAAGAAAAAATTGTTCTAACAGAATTATCAGTTCTAACAGAAGCAAGATGTGAAACAGAGCTCCTGCCTTTGTGAAAATACTTATTTTATGGGATTCACTCTTAACGGGATTCTTACAGTGATGGACAGCAAATTCCCTCTCTCAAATCAAAAGAGAGATTCTCTTTTTCTAATTTCTGAGTAAATGATAGAATTTCCCCCATTTTAATGGGAAACATAAAGACCAACCTGCAGTACCCATAGAATGGTTTATGATTGGGTAATTAATGAAGGTTAAAGATGTGAGGGCCTTCCTCAGGTATGCCTGTGCCTTTGAAGAGATATATTAAGAGATATATTAACAGACCTATTTTGTCTGAGATAACCCAGAAATCCTCTTGATTTCTTGCTTAATTTTAAGTACTTAAAGTAAAAATTCTCAACAGTGAGATATATTAACTTGAATGATATTGCGAAGTGGCAAAAGCCTCACCCCATAGGTTATCTATAATAGAGCTAGATGAAACACTATAGACTATGAGGTATAGAGAAATCCTACAACAGCAGTGAGGGAGGTTCCAGCGTCGCTTATTTTTGTCTGCACATACTGTTATTTAGTTTTACGTTGATATGAATATGTAAGGTTTTGATCCTGGCCTAGAGCTCTGTGTAGTATAAAATACATGCCTTGAAAAGCACTGCTAAAGACTTAGCAGAGAGTTATTTGTGTACTTAAGATTATACCTAATTGCTTTGCTAGGTCAGTTGTATTGCTGCGTACGTTTTGTCTGCAAGTGCAGGAGATGATATGTCATGAGGATTGGTTTAATATTTAGTCAGAATAACTAACTGACTTCAAATAAAAACAAATTTCCACAAATAAAGGGGGAAATTCACCTAAAATATTTCTTATTAGGTAGTTATGCCTATGCTCTGATACATCAAGTTCAAAGGTTTTTTTCTCAAACCCATATAGATGTTTTGAGTCAAAGAGAAAAAGTATTTACAAGACTCTCAGCTCTGTACATGAAAAATACTGAAGTTCCATTTTAAGTATTGCTTGGCATATCAGAAACTTTGTACTGGTAATTGCATTGTCAATCATGCAGTGTCCCATTGCTAAAGAAATACTAGGTTAAAATCTAGCTATTCCTTTTTCTTAAATGTATACAAAATTGAGTTTTATAATACACGAAAAATAATACAAATTGCTTAGTCCAAGCATTACAGTGCATTTTACACAACAAGATTACTATAAGCAACCATTTAACCCTGAATACTGTGCTTGAAATCTGTCTTTTCCAGCTTTCCACAGTCTTTTCCTGACACAGTTCAGTGAGTTACACTATTTAATGCCCCCTGCATATACCTTGAAGCCTGCAGAAGGATTGATACCAGCTGATGTGCTGTTGATGATCTCAGCTTGCAAGCTGTTTAATGTTAAAAGTTCTACTGAAACTGTCGGTAAAAAGTCTATGAATAATTTCAAAGACCCTCCTAAGCTTATCTGTTCTCTTGCTTCCAGCACACTGCTTTTAGTGAAGGAGCTCGCAGCCTTGTGGCTGCTGCTTGGCTAGTGAAAAAGTGAGTTGGAAGCAGTTTCACCACAGCTGTGAGGGATTATGAGGAGGTGCTTCTCAGTGTCAGCGCTGGAGCAATTACCATTCGTCCCCAGCAGCAGTAGCAGTGAGACTCGTGTTTCAACAGGAGGTGCTGAAAAGGAGTGTTCTGTGTGTATGGGTGAACGCAGCCAGGTCCCCAGATTTTGATCTAATGCAAGAAATCTGCTTTTTGGAGCTGGCTTGCAGGATTGCTACAACCCAGGCATACACAGAGTGCGTATGGGTGTGCTTAACATGTATGTGCACAGACCTGCTATTTTAGAAATCTGCTAATGCTTTGTGCAACAAAACAGGGCTAGAAATAATTCCCTAATTCTCTGTATCACATCTTTATTGCTAAAAGTGTACGTGAAATTGAATGTTTTGCTTTGTGCAAAGTTAAGTTGGTTGGATGGTTTATTTCCTATTTCAGATTGCAGAGTGTATACACTTTACACAGAGAGATTCTGTGAAGAGAGTGGTCAGGCCCAGCCTGGCTTATCTTGCATGGTGGAAGTTTTGAAATACCATTTGACATCGTGATATTTGCCAGTATCTTGCGGATACCTTTATGCTTTTAACTTTCTGGGCTCATCTTAGCTCAGGGTAGATAATAAGCTTGTTCTAGTCTTGAGGTGAGTGGCAAGAAACAAGAATGGTGATTAGGACTCACTATTCATCATAACCACTGTTATTTATCTCTGCAAGTTCAAATCTATGTTCTTATTCCTTCTATGTAACAGAATAATACCTAGGAGAGCATAACATTCTAGAGAGTTCTGTGCATGGTTACTCTTAGTTTGGGAAATGCCTCATTTAATGGAAGTCTTCAAATAAGAAATTAGTAGGAAGCATGTACAGGGGCAGATATTTTAACAAAACTGTTCTGAGTAATATTTTAATAACAAGAAATTAAATGGAATAACCTGAGGTTCTTACTACACAGAATTCCTGTTAACTTAAAGCAGTTTGTTCTATAAGCATAAAATAAACATTTAAAAGGTGTGCAATAGGAGCATATTTGTCATTAAGGTAGATTGTTTCCTTTTTAGTAAGAGGGTGGTGCAGTAAAAGGTACTCTGCTGTCGTGGAGTGGTTACTTGTAGTGCTTACTATGGTACCATGGCAACATCAGAATTAGACACAGAAAATGGAGCAAGCAGCTTCGTAGAACATAATAAAGGGTACACATACAGGGAGTCACCAGGATGTTGCAGGAGAAATTGCAAATGAGCAAATATTTTAGGGTGCTGGGGAGGAACTGGGGAAAATGTAGAGCTGTTAAGGAAACATCTTCAGTATGGAGTTTATCACCAGCAGAAACAATTGAAGACAGTGTTGTGTCTTGGTGGTAAGAGAAGTGGGAAAATGACACATGTAGAGGGGTAAGTGACAGTTCCGGGATGAGAAGAATTAGAGGCCAGTTAGCTTTTGGAATCCCTGAAGGCTGCAATTTATTCTAAGTATAGAGAAACAATAATTTACTACTGCTGTGCCTTTATGCTCAGGCAGCAGATCGTCCTAATTAAGTCCTTCCAGTGGTTTTTATGCATCCGTTTTAAAGAATATAGGCTTCTGTGTTGTAGGAGTTGTTTAGGATAATCTGCTGTCCACATTAACTCTGCAGTCTTAACAGAAGGCAGTTATTCACTAGCATTGTTTGCACTGGAGAAAGGCAGAGAAACCTCAGCTTCAACAGGCTGTCATAATGAAAAGTCAAAGCACAGAAATACCATGAATATATGATTCCAAGTCCAAAATGTATGATGGTCATTGTATATCAAATCAGTATTGTTGCATGAGAAATCAGTAGGAATAGATTATAAACCAATCATGGGACGTGAAATGAGTGAAGAATCATGGACTTTATTGCAAACAGGACAAATTAAATTGCCATAGATCATTGCAGGCTATTGTATTTTAGATCTACTTTAATGTCATGGGGCCTTGCTGGGGTCCCCAGTTGCTGCCATTAGCATGGTTGGCTTTCTACCACTAGTGCAGCCAGCAGTTCTTATTTCAGCTGATCACAGATTACAGTTTGGATAGACTCAATTCAAACCGATGAAATGAGGTTTAACCAGTGTGTTTACAGTCTGTGATGAAATGACTGGATTTGTGAATTGTGAGAAAGTGGTGGATGTCATTTACCTCAAATTTAATAAGGCTTTTGATTACTGTTTGTCACAATATTTTTGCAAGATGCTGCGGTCTGAGTGGGTGGGCAATTGGACAGACTTCAGACACTAACCCAGGTCTCTGAGTTTGCAAAAAAGATGTCTAAATAGTGCAGGGAATTCAGTTAATAGTCTTCAGAGAACACTTCACAATTGTCTGTAATGTGCTCAAGTGACAGAGCAGGACGATCTCTGCAAGATTATGACCTAAACACAAGCAGTATCTGAGTTTTATGTAATAGAAAAAAGGTCATCCTGTTTTAATTTTACAAATAGTGTTCAAACCAACCAAAGATAATGAACAGTATGCATTAAAACTACAGTACTTATATTTAATAATAACGTTTTAGTATAATAATTCCTACTTGATATTCATGTTAATAAATACTGTCCTTGGTGTTGATTTATGGTGATAACTATTATATGCTAGTATATATGCTAGCTTATGCTGGGATGTCCACAGGACTGAGGAAGGAGGAATCTGACATCAAAGCTGGAGATTATCCTATTCTCCTCCTAAAGAAGTCACCTGGGAAGGTCGCAGGAGCTTTTGGTCTTTTCTGCCTTCCTCTCTCCTAGTACAATAGCTCCTTAAACATCCTTGTGGGGATAACTCTCTGCACAGGCTTTCAATCCTATCAGTCCAGATGCAAACCATTGCTTCTGAGAAACTTGGTAGCATGATGATGAGGATCAAGTGAGATGGGGACCAAAACAGCTTTTCTCACCTTTTCCTGGAATTAATGGATGCAATACATCCTTAAATGGCAGCTGTGCAGCGAGGAGTTCCTTCTCTTCCTGAAGTAGAGACACCAGCACATGTACACTAGCAGTTTAGCAGAAGGGAGATCTTTGGAAAGGATTTAGAAGCGATACAGCCTTAGTGGCTTTGGTTTGAGCTGTGGGAATTTGTAAATTTGTTTACTTTTTCTTTCAGCTTTTTCTCTTCCTTGTCAGAGCACTGTTGATCATGAGGAACATTTTGCAGTGATCTTACTGCTGCATTTTTCCTTGTGTGGGATTGCACATCCATAGCAGGGGACACAATAGTAACAGAATTTGACCCAGTTTGAGATTTTAAGTTTCTAGGGAGTTAGGCAGTAGATTTATATAAATGTCAGCGTGTGTATCTGTTTAGAATATAATTGTTTGGTACATGATTTCATATACTAGATGGATGCAAAATTTCTGATTCCTGGAATTAGAAATAAAAATGATGAAAATTGCCTCAGAAGGCAAAGGCAGGGGAATAGAGCCATGAGAGGAGCAGGCAGTGGTTTAAAGGATTTAAAGTCTGGCAAGCATTTACCCTGGAACCATACAGAAAAAAAAAAATGCCTGTGTGTGTGCTGAGTCACTGACTGAGCAGTTGATTTATAGCTGCTCATGCCCCCTTCTGCCACCGGCTCCCCCAGCTCAGGGAGTGACAGACGGTTGAGGCCCCACTCTGCTCGCTGCTCCCGTGGTTCACAGCTCTCAGTGCAGGCTGCAGAACAGGTACCTGAGCAGTGCAAACATCCGTGCCCAGACAGCAGGGCCTCGAGATGTGATGGGAGATTGTATCCTCACTACACAACCTCTGTCTCTTTTGGCACCTACCAAACATTTTCTGAGATTTCTCTCAGTTTGTTTTTAGCTTTATGCATTGCTGCGTTCTGGTATATATGGCCTTGTATACGAGTTTAATGCAGATATTTTGCTGTGTTTTATCAGAAGGGAACCTGTATAAAAGTAGAACATTGTGCAGTATAATATTATAAATGAATTATTGAAATAGACTAAGAGAAAAGGTGTGATACAGTCAAAGCATGTAGCATGAACAAAATGCAAGCCTTGTCTCTGCATTTTTATGTGAACTGTCACAATTTGATTTTTTTTCTTTTCCTTTTTTAAATTGCATTAGCAATTCCAGATAGACACTTAGTCTCCAAAAGAAAGGCCCTTGACATTAAGTGTACTGAAAGGTCATTGAACAGTCATAGCTTTCTTTTAATTTTAAATGCATTTATCTAGGAAAACTCGGCCCTGATGCAACATCTGCTTTTTGAAAGGACTCTGTCTTTTAGCAGAACTGCCTGAGGTTTACGGAGGTCAACTGAAATGCCTAAGGTCACCCAGAGTGTGAGGATGTAAAGGGTGGGGGTCTTGCAAACATACTGAAAAAGGAGCATGCTTTTTTGCCAAAACCTTTAAGATTCTCTTTAAACTTCCAGGAAAACACCAATGTCACCAATATTGCTAAAAAGACTGAAATCCTGAAAGACTGTGACTCCTGCTGTGTTGATTGCTATTGGTGCTGTGAGTTATTTGTAGAGGCTTCTACAAAATTCTTGGGCAGAAAAAGAGAGTGAATTAATATTGCAAAAGGAGGAAATATTGGTAAGGCAAAAGGTAGTTCACTGCATTGTTGCTACATGCTGCTTTTTCAAATTTGTTTGTATGTTAATGCTTTTGTAGAGGTTGACTTCAGTTAAATTACACTACACTAGCTGATGAGCCCACTTATAAAATCATAGCTATTTTAGGAATGAAAAATCCGCTGCCCCATCATTCAGCAGTGAAATAGTATGCAGTGACAACTGTGATTAGCAGAATTACGTGCATTCTCACAAGGTAAAAATGTTGCACTGAGAATGCACAGCTTTCCAAATCTAAAATTGTACTAAAATATTTGCAACATTGTAGTAATATTTTTTCACTTTTTTTTTTTTAACCATGTTTTGAACCCTCCCAAGCTAGAATTTTGTAAGGGCTTCACCTAATTCAACAAGTACTACTGAGAGTGAAATGAAGAAAATACAAATTATTATTGTTTTCGATGATGAGAGTTTTGCCAAAGAAGATTCTACTGAGGAGGCGCATACTCTGTGTAGCTGGTTTGTGCTAAAGAACTCAGAAGAAAAATTGCTGCAGATTAAAAATAATCAATGCCATTTAATTCTGCATTCTGTGCATACCTCAATCTCCCATTGACTTCCATTGACATAAAAATATGGGATGTGCAGACAACACAAGTTATAAAAATTACAATGTAAGAAAAATGAATGAAGTTGACAGAAAGTTATAAGATGCCCTCTTAACAATTAGCAAGTGCTTATTAAGATTACCAAGGGGTAAAAGCAAGGAATTGTCTTCCAGGTAGTACAGGCACATGTCCTACTCACCGTCATTGCTAACAAAAAAAGAGCATGCCTGTACTCTGATAGTAAAATTGGAATGTATAGAAAATATCTTTGTAAGGTCGTAAGGAGAGGGAGAGCATGAAGAAGAGAAATACATGGGAAGTACTGGTATGCTTCTCATTACAGCGTACTGAAGAATGATCAAAAGAAATGTGACCTTTTCTGAAGGTGATTGATACATTCATTGCTGGTTTTAGCTTATTTTGCTAATATTCTGATGTTTCATTTGCCATCTACTCCCCAAAAGACTTAATTTGTCACAGAAAATAGAATAGGCATTAGAATTCTGTGACTTTTCCTGAGAAATGTATTTTAACATTGTCACAGGTACTGGGGCGGGGGGAAAGGCATTTCTGAGAAGCAATCTCACATTATTTAGTGGGATATTTTACAATGTTGTTAGACATTGTAATTCACTGTCTGCACTATACTGCCTCTGCACTGCCCAGTATCTGGCCTGGCTCGAGTGTTTTTCTTCTACTTTTAAGCTGCGTGCATGTGTTTGAAAAATGATTTTGCTGAAGTAAAATACAAACTGATCAATCATACAAACAAGACAAAACTCCCACAGAGCACATGGGGAAAAGAACAAAGATTATTTTTGTCTGTCTAGTTAGAGTTTTGCATATGCTTGAGTATATCTGACAGGTTGTTTGTGCCTTTTAGAAGATAAAAAAAAATATATAAAGAGAAAAAGAAAGAGTTAGGTGGTGATGGAGAGTACAATAGCACTGTTGATTTTCATACACTTGGGGTGCTGACACAATTCACAAGTGGCAAAGAAAGTAGAGTGATGAGTAAGTTGTGTTATGTCATTCCCTGCAAATGAAGATAAATGTCTTGTTCTTTATCACTCTGGGTTATATTCCTGAGAGGAGGATTTAAAAAAAAAAAAAAAACAAAAAACAAAAAAAGGATTTTAAACTTTTTATTTGCTTTTTATTTTTATATGTACTTTAAATAAATAGTATCCGAGAGTTGCAGATAGAGCCTGTAATGCTCAAGAACATGCTGGGTTCCAGGTATCAAACTCTGAAATTCTGTGAATATCTCAAAGAAGACAAAAAAGAAAAAAAAAAAAGATGCTCTTCATTGTACAATATGTACAGTTCTGAAGAATGTAAAATTTCTGGGAATATCGCATGTCTATGGGAACAAAACCACAAACCATAACATGATTTTTCTTGCTTTGCTGAAGCTAAGAGTTGTGAAAAGACGTAAAGAAAGTTTCATTGCCTGATTTGCAGTACAGAAATGTACCTGCTGGTTTTCTTTTAGCTCATTTGGAATCATATGTCTTTAACATGACTTCATAGTAATGAACCATTTCTGTTATATTTGTGGGTTTTTTGTGTGTTCTTTTAAAAACCTTTATATGACATGGTTATGTCTTTGAACTGTTAATGGCATATCCATATTTCAGAAGACAGAAAAGGAAGTTTATTTGGGCTATTTGGGCTTGCTAGGAATAACTGAAATACTGTATGAGTTTTCTTGAATAGTTATGAAACCCCTTGCTGAATCCTTAAACAAAACTGAAGGCCACTCGTTAATAAAAGTACTTAGTCAAGGGTCTACTTTTTTGACCTTCTACCTCTGTCTTGATCCATGAAACGGCATTTCACAATGTATTCTAAACCTCTAGGTAAATAAAGTTTAAAGAAGAAAAGATGAAAACTGGAAATTAGGTGAGAGAATTCAGAGCTCCTTATTAAGATGTGTTCAGTAAGCAGACAGGATGGGTGAGGATTTGCTATGGGAACATATTCAGAGAACAGGAAAACAAAGGGACTGACTTCGTGGTCTGGAAAAGGGAGAGCAGATCCACGTAGTTTGCATCCGTGGAACAGGCCTGAAGTGGGCATGAAGATACGGTTCTATTCATCCTTCACCCTACCCTCAGGAAGGGTGTGGAAGAACCCAGAATTCTCGGTGTGTCTTGTGGCAGAAGGGAGTTCGGGTTTTCAAAGACTTGTGTCAACATTTGTCACTTGGGTGTTACCTTTGAATACTCATTCTTTTGATATATGCCTAATGAAATAAGAGTTTTTGCCATCGATATATGTTTTTTACAGTCTTGATACTATCTGATGGTAGAAATCCTTCTTTGACTAAATTCATATGTGACCCACTTTTATACTTCTGGGGAATATATGTGGTAAGACCAAGAAGTTACATGTGGTTCTTCTCATTAGCACTGAATTCATGCAGCTTGGGGAGAATACTTTTTCCTTTCTCCAGTAGAAGACTCTAGGGATACAGCCTTTATACGTTTCTGCTTGCCTGAGATTTGTGTTGATCCTCAACATTCAACAAGGTCAATAAGTGTCCCTGTGCCCCCACTATAACTGGGGACGTTCAGCCTCTCTCGGCCGCTCTCTCCGTGCCCCTGGGGAGACTCAACATCAAGCACTTCCTAGCTAGTGTGCATCTCCAGGGTGCTCTTCAAAGAGAATTTGCCAGTGCAGATGAAAAACAAGTGCTACTTGTGGCAGTATTCATTGTCCTCTGGCTTTAGAAGGGAACGTTTGGCAGCCTACCTGCCCGTGCCTGTGGCCAAACTCCTGCCCATTGCAGATCTTCAGACCTGCAGAGAGCCTTCTGCACAGTCCAGCTGCCTGAGCCGCGGGCAGCTGTCTCACTCCTGTGCAGAGGAACGGATGGTTGGGTGCAGGGAGTCCTTGTCTGGTGCAGTCCTTGGCTGATTTAAAACAAGCACATCTGTGGCAAAGAAGTTACTGTATATGCAATAATCCTTGCTTTTGCAGAACTAGCTAAAACAGAGTCAAATGTATTTTCTTCAACTTCAGTGAGGTTATTGCATGGATGAGTTTTACTGATGTTCTTATTACTAATGCAGAAGCATGTGTAAAGCTAGCAGTTACAAAGGCTAAGCTGTATTTCACCTGGGAATATTGTCCAGGATTTTCACAGAAGGCTAAAAGAGTTGAACGTAAAATTTCTGCAGTATTTCTGTTGCATTTGAGTGCGTATCCTTGAACTTATTTAAACATCCTACCTAGTCAAGTCAGCCAGTCACTTGACTTTTGAGAAGAGGGAGTTTCCAGAGTGCTGTCGTCTGCTGAGGAAGCTCTTGTCTTGCATTAGTGTTTCTTTCAACTTAAGTAGTCTGTCTGTGTTTCCAGTCAGAAAATAATGGAGGAAGCTGCTTTATGCATCTGTTTCTATTCCTGCATCTTTTATTTATGTGTAGCTGGAGATTTCATACCTAGTTCGACATGAGAAGGCAGAGTCCCCCTTCTTAGGTTGATGGGTTTGCCTGTCCTTTGGTTTTTGATCTAATTGAATCTGTTTATAGGATTCTGGAATTACGTTTTGCAAGTGTCTCGCAAACAGAGTCTTRAACTTGGCATGTACTGGACTTGCAGTATGGCTGGTAGCCACATGAGCTCTTCTACTCTGATGTGAGTCTGGATGACATGTTGGCTTCTCAGACGTCTAGTTTAATTGAGAGAAGAGTCCATCCAGGGCGCTGAATAGATAYCTCCCTGCCATATGCCTTGACAAAAATATAAGACTCCCATATGACCTGTAAAGGGGTGGATAGGCCAGACTTGTCATTTTTCAGTTTGGCACAGTTAGGTTTGATAAATTTGATTAGGGCTTAGATCCAGTTGGGTTTAGAAGCCTGAAAAAAACTTGGAAGTTTGRGATCTAATGATTTCTGGTGATCTGGACTCAAGCGGTATGTAGAAGGTCACAAATGGCATAGAAACAAGAACTAAACATGGAGTTCTCAAATTCCAGTCCAATGTCTTTACCATTAATCCTTGACTAATCTGGTATCTTGTCATCTAAGTCTCACTTCAAACAGCTGCTTTCATGAAGTCATTAATGTCATCCTACACTGGGACATCTGGCCAGAATTTAACGTATAAGTGACTGTCATCTGCTTCTCCTGTTTATACCCATGGCAGCATTTGATACCCAATAACAGTTCAACATAAATATTGAATACGAAATGGGAAAGAATAGATTTGTGGATTCAGAGAAAAAAAAATGCTAGAATTAGATCCCATTTATTTGAGTAATAGCAAAGTTAGGAGTAAGGGAGTTCCATTTAATAAAAAACATCTGCATGTGATGGAGAGATCTAGCAAATGGAATAAAGATACGTGTCCAGGGATCATTGCTATCATAGTGACCTGTGTGATTTCTGCCCCATTTCTCAGTTTTTGTTGCTTGGGTATGAACAGCTCTGGATGATTTTCAAGGAAATGATTTTAAAGTGATATTATGAATAATGAGATGTTAAAAAAAAMCCCCAAAACTATCAGAGTTCTTTTGAAAGACTTAAAAAACGACCCTGATATTTGAAAAGAAAATGCTAAGCAATAAAGAGAATGAATTTCCACGCCACATATTGCACAGGAAATTTGCACACACAACCTTTTATTTGTTTAATGGATTTTCTGTGAACATCTCCCATTAAATGTTTGTAAAACTTCAGCTCAAAAAAATTTGCTGTGGAAGGGAAAGCATTTATATTCATTAGATGAGAGCAGACTTTTTGCTCATGATTTGGGTGGAATTTAAAATGATTAATGCAGCTTAAAGTAGTTAGGTGATAGGAATTTTCTAAAACATCTTATCTGAATCTAATAAGCCCTCTGGGGGATACAAGAGCTTATGATGCATATAGGGAAATTTTAAGCCCGTTTATTAAAAACACATTTCCACTTACTTTAATAGTGATCCTCCATTGTTTCTTAAGGTTGCTAAGTATTTTACCACCCACTAGATCTGCTCTGCAGGGATTAGAACCCCTTATTCTGCCCATTCCTTTTGCCATAAGGGCTGGAGTTGTTAGTTGGCAAGGGACGAAATGAATTCAGGAGTGTATTGCAGCCAAAGTACAGCAAGTCTTTCACAGAAACTTAAGAAGTCATAAGATTAATATGTCCAATAAAGAACACTTTTTATTAAGAAGTATTCTAGAAAATTTGGAAAGAAAATTGAAGATAAAAATGTTTCAGATAAACCATAGACTCAATTAAGTGTTTTATGTGTTTTTGTGAGGAGGTGACTATAAGAATATTAAAGGYAGCTATTTAGTCAAATTTTATATAAAAGAGAAATTCAGAGAGCTCAAAATTGCCTAAAATTAAGACTTTTTTTCCCCCCAAGTTTACCTTCTACTTTATAGTAGTAGAACTATCATCATAGATGACTCTAATAAATCCTTTACTGTGTTTGTAGTGGAAATTAAAGTGGTGCACTTGCTTCTTTAGATCATTGGTAAAACAGCCTTTGCAAAATTGCTCTYGCAGCATTCAAAGCCAGACTAACTYGTAGATGGAAAAATAGTAGAGCAGCATCTCAATTATCCAGGCAATGAATGGGAAGGAGGCTGCAGGTACCAAGACACTCAGTCCCCTTCTGAATAACTCAGGTTAGCACTGCAGTGTCAAATGATAATACAAGCTCGTATGCCAGCTCAGGCGGGTCTGCACCAGCACTGACCTCTCTTCTCACCGTTTCATTCCTTCCATGTCCTTTTGCAGCCTAATTTACAAGAGAAGATTGACTACAGGCAGTGAGGTGGCAAGTTAGACTTTCATTAATCCAAACTATTTGTTGCACATCTTTGTGTCATGTCTGCTGTGTATTTCTGACTCACCAGGTATAATTTGACTGAATTTCTTTGAATAATATATTTTACTGAATTAAATGGGARCCAGAATTTAAAATTAGAAGACAGAAAGCATAAATAACCATGAAAATTATGAATAAGTACTCCATGAAAGTTATACAATAAATCAGTCTTCAATTCAATGTTAATATGCTGGCTGGGTATGCACTAGGAACTCTTTCCCAGGATGACATGACAACTAAGTTGCTGCACTTTATAGTAGTCTGCAAAATTTAGATTGCAAATATATTAGGCAAGTCTTCCTCATATAGGTATTTTTGTCAGGGATTGAGTGAGTTCATATCCATGATCACTGCAGCTATGCTGGCAGGAAGCTGTAGCCTTGACGTAGTCTTAAACTGTATTCACCTCCGTTCCTCTTCCACGTAGCCTCCCTCGCCTCACAAGGACTCTCTTTAATGTGGCTATAAATTTTCTGAAGGAACATTCTGCATCAAGTAGAAAATAAACACAGAAAATAAACCATTGTGATATAATCCGCTGCTGCTTTGTTTGCCAAACGTATGTTTTAGGTCAAAAGTTAGCGTTAATATTTGCTCTGTGGTCAAGGCAGGGAAAAACAAGACAGGAATTTTGCGAGTTAAATGAAAATTAACTGCCAGCGACACTAGAAAAGAACAGGAAGGAATTGGCAAAGTGGTACAATGTTGTTATTGAACTTCCTGATTTCAGACCTCAGTCTGCTCAGTGTCACGGTGAAGCAGTGATGTCTCCGATCCTCCTGATTGTGGTGATGCTCAGAAGTGCTCACTGTGCTGGCCAGCCGCGTGGTTGTGGCGGGTGCAAGGACATGGCTGTGGAGGCAGGTGTAGGGATGTGGCAGTGGGCCTTTTGGGCCAAGGGTAAACAAGTAGTTATTTTCACAAGTAATATATAGAAAAGTGTGGGGTTTTTTTTGTTTTTTTTTTAGGCTTTTTTTGTTTGCTTTTGAGTGGTCTGGTTTAGGTGTATTTGTTCAACAGACACTCTCTTGCAGAGCAGAAGTCCTTTACAAAAAATGATTYTGTGTTTGTTTGTTCTTAAAATTTATTAAAATGTCATCCATCCTTGGGTGGAGAGTTTTCTACCCACTTTTCTGCTGTCAAACTGTGGGATTCTAAATGACTTTTTGAAATACACACTTGGTATTTTTACAGGTGCAGATGCTTTTAAAAATTGCTTAAAATACATACAGAATGAAAAGAAATTGTCTGCCACCACATGAGTGAGACTTGGCTGGGCTTCTGTCTTCCCTTCGTCTATGTGTGTACACCTCTACATTAGTATAAAAATACCATTTGTATAAATTGCAAGAATCTACTGCCATTTATATAAATACTTTGCTGTTGTGGGGCTGTTTGTGACACTTCATAGCCATGTAGGATATKTTGTCCATAATTTTGCTGCTGAAGGAAGCAAAGGGGCTGAAGGGTAGAGACCAAACCAGAAATAATCTTTTACCAAAAAGTCAAAAAAACTTAAATGTTGCAAAAACTGTTGGCATAGAGGCAGAAGGAAAAGTCTGCCCATTTTTGGGTGTTTGAGGAAACGAACTGTATTTGGAAATTAGCAAAGCCAGCCCTTAGGCAGGGATTGGTAATCTAGAACAATTTTATAGTACAAATAGCAAATTATAGAAAAAAAAGTCTGGAAGAGATTTAGTTGACAATTCTTCCTCCTTGCCTTATGAACTTAGAGGAAATAAATTACACTGGCTTGAAGAATGGTGATGAATCCATAGAAGCAGAAACAATATGCGCCACAACTAGATCCATATTCACAACAACTCCAAATGCTCCTTTTCTTAGCATTCCAGCATCCCAGATGGCTCATCTACTTAGCACAGTTTAAAATCTTCAGCATAGTTTTTAACAGGCTTATATATACATATATATATTTTATATATTTATTATATATATATTTGTCTTTCCTTCACCATCCCCTACTCATTTAAAAGACCCCTTCATTTAATGAGTATCCACAAGGTCACGACAGAGAATGAGCTGACAGAATGAATGACAGCCTATATGGACAGGGTGAGAGACCTAACTCCATTTACAACCTTGTCGGCACAGAATCCATAGAATCCCTAATATAAGCTCATTTAATAAAAACTCTCCAGGTTTTCAATTATTGTTTTAATTTCTTTACTGTCTTCATTGCTTTGTCACAACAGGGGATGCTGCTCTCAGATTATCTTTAATGTAGCATRTTTAATTGTACAGAGCAATGCCTTATATTTTCATTCTATAGAACAGCTAAAATAGCTAAAGGGGAAAAAGGTGCCTGCCACGGACTTTCATTAATAGAAGTCCTCATCATCTTGATTCAAAAGGAAAAAGCGCAGGTCTATTCAGGTATCCTAGACCCACCAATTTGACTATTTTTCCCAGATAGAATGTTTAGTCTACTACAAGTCATTACAGAGTTCATCAAATCTAATCCAATGAATACTTTCATTTTAACTGAGTAAGGATTTTCTTTTTTTTTGCGTACAGACATAGTCTAAGTAGAGCAATTTACTTTCACGTGTACTTGACACTGAGGTCACTGGTGTCTCACATTGTTTCTTGGAAAGTCAGCAGTGTGTACAACTTTTTCACTTTAATAACTCAAGGTTCATTTCTCACAAGTAAGAGTTATGTAGTCCTTGTGTTCTGGCCCTGCTCCAAGCCAGATAATTATATTCTTCCAAAAATTCCCCTCAAAGTTCTCATTAATTATCTTCACTTCCTCTTCTGAAGCACTGTCATGTCATGTTGTTTCTATGAAATGCCTGATACTGTCTTGCATCTGAAGTGGCTGTGTTGCAATTAGGAATGAAGTGTTGCTGTAGATAAAGGGTTGTATCCACCACTACCATGTGACAGTGTGATATGCTGATTGTAGGGAAAGTGCCCTAAAATTAAGTAATAGTGAATTTGAGTCCAAATATTAATATTTGGAAATTGTGTAAAATGTGGTGCAGGTTGTCTCTTTTCAACAGATTTTTACACATTGCACATTGAAAACTATATTTTGACACCTCACTTATTGTGACTAGTATTTCTTCGCTAATAGTATAAGTATAAAAAAAGGCAGAGAAAATACCTCCATTATGAAGTAATTGAAGCTAGCACATTTATCACTTAGAGAGATAAAAGTGGATTTTTGATAGAACATTAATATGCATATGTGTAAGCCGGCCAATCTCATGCTGCTGGGATTTTTATTCTTCTCAGCTACYGTTGAATTTATCGATGGTACAAACTTTTAAAAAGGTAGTAAGAAGTGTTCTTTTATTCCTSCTTAAAGAAAATGGTTAAAACACTTCTGATTGAAATCGTTCAGAAGTTTGATATATGTAACTATTTAAAAGTCCTTCCGAATAGGTCTTGGAAGGAAATACCAGGAGGATTTTAAGTAATAGCACTAGAATTTGCAGATTGCTGCAAATATTTATTGGGCATTTGGTCTATGCTCTTTGACTGTTGCCAGAAGAGTACAGAATATGGGTATTAGAGATCATCAAAATACTTGGATACTGGAAAATGTTTATAGCACTGGAAAATATTTCACAGAATCAATATTATATTACTTTGAAAATGGACTGGCAAGTTTGAGAGTCACCTTCTTCAATTTAAAATATATGAAAATAAACAATAAAAGCAGAGTATAGTGTAGAGGTATCTTCTCTTTTCCTATATACAGGAAGTGAACAAGGGTAAGAATGTGAGGTGCATATCATTCTAAGCTGCTGATATATTAAATAGGTATCATTTCTTTTTGTATYTGACTTACATTGGTGCAATCCTGAACAGTATTTTGTGACGTGAATCTACATTTAGTTGAAAGAATGACTGGAAAAGAGGGGTTGTTGGTGGGAGATACTTTTGTCACTGTCTTTTACCTGCATATTGATAAACTGGTTTTGAGGTATCTTTCCTGTTTGTTTGCAATTGCAAATTCCTACTAAATTGCTAAATTGCAGTAGAACATCTTGTCTGCATTTTATAGATTCACAGCCACTCTACTTAAATACAGTTCTCACCCACACAGAGTTTCATTTGCACAAAAGTCATAGCAGCAGAATATCAGCAGTTCCCACGGAAATGACAGCCCAAGCCTTTAGTTCATAATATTGAGAAATTTCCCTAACTTGCAACGTTTCCTGAGGGAATGTCAGAGTTGGCATACATTTCTGCTGCTTTTCTCTAATTTTTAACCTCTTGTTACAAATGAAAGCTTGTAGGGCTTTTTAACAGGTGGTTTTTGCCTGGGAGTACATGACAGAGGTAGAAAGACAGAGAACTGTGATAAAAATTAAACTCAGCAAATCTAACCATTTCTAGTGAGAATGCAGCAGGGAATAACAAATCCTCAGCGAAAAGAGCTAAGAATTACTTAATTAAACAGGGTTACAGAATTAGATTTAACTTTAAACTTGAAATTTAAGTGAATTTCTTCAATGAGGAAACTGTCATGACTTCCTGAATGTCATCCTAGACCTTTTTATTCCCCTCAGGGCTGGCATGAAATGTCATTTTATTTTGTCTCAAACCAAAGTAGTAGTTGCTTCTTTGTTCTAATGCAGATTTTTTTTTCCTAAATAATTCTGAAGACACAGTTTTGTTTTTGTTTTTTTTTTAATATATTTCCATTGGTTCTTGGAGAAGTTCTAGTGACAGCTAGAACCATTCAAACAACTTTACCCCAAAATTCATCTCCAAGGGAAAATGAGTTCCTCAGTCATGAAAAATGAAACCTGTGGTCTTGCTGAGAGTTTGTTGTTTTCTTTTATTTTTAAATCAGGACTTTCTCTGATGGCAACTGTCCTTCCTGTAGTACCGCTTCTCTTCCCTATTTTTAAAAAAACAGCTTTTAGCTATGTTTTCTGAGAAGATATGGAATATTTTGAAACTTCGCCTCTGTATGAAYTGGGAATGTAACACTGTAAGGCTTAAATAGTAATGAACAGTGTAGCAGTATAGTATATTTGTCACTTGGGGAATGACTTGACTTGCAGTGTTCTACTGGCATTAGATGCACCCTAGGGGTGTCTGTCACCACTATTATCAGCAGTGCTTGTGTTGGAGGAAAGCTGTAATTCAGCGTTAAGGAAAGCTTAAAAATTCCAACAATTGTTATTGAAAAATATTAAAATAGTTTCAGCCTGCATGTAGCGATTGTCAAATTATTTCAGAAGATTTCAAAATCTTATGCATGTGCTTTTTACCCTCATGTTTTCTCTCTATATATATGTTTTAGAAGTTTAGAAGCAAGTAAGTTTGATGCTGCTTCTCCAAAGTTTGTGTTTAGCGTTTGTTATTCCCTTTGYGATTTGCAAACTGCATTTTTCCTTGCAAGTTATATTCCTATCAGTTACTTTTTAACACACCTGGCTTAAACCTAAGCTACAAGAGAAAGTTCGAAATTTATCGAATTGAGTTAATTCAATTCTCATGAATAACCCAATGGTTTTATGATTGATGTTCAAAATATATGTTGTGGGTAGAGGGTGAGCAGGATTAAGTCAAATGCATGTCAGCATTTAATATCATGTCGCTGTCAACTGGACCTACTTGATAACTATCACCTGTCCAAATTTTTATGAACTTAAATCTCTATTTACTTTGTGCTGAAGACTGACAAAAAATTTTAAGGCATTGGACTTCATGGATTTGGAGGTCCTTGGAGTAGATCCTCCAGTAAAGGGCCCTGAGGCACTTTATCTGAAATCACTAAAGTGATGCTGACTGGGGACATGGCAAGGCCAAGATGCCTTAGGGAAATGATGGTTCAGTGC
Organism: Eudromia elegans; assembly: GCA_003342815.1. Lineage (NCBI taxonomy): Eukaryota > Metazoa > Chordata > Aves > Tinamiformes > Tinamidae > Eudromia > Eudromia elegans. Next base: position 3,643,797 of record PTEX01000009.1, read on the forward strand.
TTCTGCAGGACAGCTTCCCTTGGATGATGCCAATTAAGCTGTAGCTGTCATTTAAAGTTGCTCCCTTCTAGAATGCATCTCCTGTGCACAAGCAGGAATCAGTCAGTCTTTTGTTCTGGTTATAAATAAAAACGAAGGTTTTGCAAATGCATGTGAAAAAAAAAAAAAAAAACAAACCAAACACTTAAACAAGATGCTGTTCACTTCCAACAGTGGCAATTACTCTTTGGACTGGTTCAGGAAATGTTTAGATCTGTTGTCTCAGTGAAGTTTCATATATTGGATGAATTACACTAAATCCACTACTTTAAAAGCTTTATAAGGTGGTGAATTATTTTTAAATGAAGGCAATATCATATCAATAAACAAGCATGTAAGAAGCTATATAGTATAATGAGGTTTATTGTTTCATAATAGGTTTATACAAATTATGAGTATGAGAGGTTTATTAATGGGACTTTTAATTATYCACTATAGCAAAGAGTGATGTAAAATATCTAACAGCTCTGCTAATTAATATGGGGATTCAATGGTTGTTAATTAAGGGCAAATGGGACAGGGCTCAGACAATCCACTTTTGACTATGATGAATAAAAAGTCAAACCAATAGCTTATTTCCAAATTAACATGATTGATAAAAAGTCAGCTCAGAGCACAAGTCATTCTTCCCAAGGGAGCAGCAATTTTCATGTTTCGACAATATATAAAAAGAACATGGCTATAGGCCTTGAAATAAAAGTAAAAGCTGCAAAAAGCCTGTATGGGCTGATATACATATCCGTAAAACTTGCTTTTAAATATGTAACTTGGTGCACAGTGAGTCTTTTCAGATTGCTTTCATTTCTCACAGATTTAAATAATGCTGACATGTGAATGAATTGCAATCTCTAATATATTCCATGAAAATATGTCCATGATTTGACTTTCTCCTCTATTTATCAGATATTCTGAACACAACTTTACATACTGAAAAAAACAGGCAGCAGAGTGAGGAGATGCGACTTGCCAGCAAATTGTTTATCAGTCTCTGTCTCTGCAATAATCTGAGTTGATCCTCTTTCCATCTGATCGCTGAGTTCCTTGCTCTTCTGAATGTGGCTAAATATTTGAATCTTACATTTAAAATCACAAGAAAGTTATATTTAGGAAAATAATAAAAAAAAAAACCCAAAAAACATTGAGTTAGAACTTCAGTTGACTTAGCTGTATTTACAAGGATCTATCGAGAGTTTTAATGTGCTAGGTAAGGTCTCAAGTGCAACTTCGCCTTTTTCCATGAAAAATTCCTTGCCACTTGAGTAACAGCCTCCTTGTTCTGGGACTGGCTGGGACCCTCTCTAGTTGTGCTGTCGCAGCAGTGGCAGGGAATAGGAGCAGTGAGTACTGAGTACAGCTGGCACTTGACTGTCAGCAAGTGGTTTCATGAACAAAGGTTTAGGCATATGAMTCTGCAAATTTGGTCTTATTAAGAAAAAAATATGAAAGCATTCAAGATCATAAGTGAAACATGCAGAAAAACAAGGAAACTGGAAAAAGTAGTAGCTGGAAAAGCGTTTTGTATTTATAAGAAGGAGAGAGATGTGCAAGTCTGCCGTTTGACACAGAGTGAGCATAATTTGCATAGCTGAATATGAATTTAGGAATTTGGGTTTGGAAGGAATCTCCTGAAACATATTGCCTGGTCCCCTTCTTTCATAGACATGTATTTCACACAGTCTCTTCACAAATCAACTGCACTCAAGATCAAAAGAAGGCATTTTCTGCTACCATGAGTATTCTTGGGATAATGTTTCTGTGCTTTGATTTTTTGGTGTTAAAAAGCCTCTAATTTCCAGGCTAAATTTATTCATCACTTTTTTTTTTTTTTGGTTTTGTTAATGACCTTTTGTTTCTGTTCCAGGAATGACCTGTATTTTCTTTCTCCCTTGATTTATATTTGTCAGTAAAGAGCCACTTTTTTTTTTTAACCTATTTATTCTTTTTTTCAGGTAGGCCATTTCTTACAGGTTCCCACTATTTGGTAGAATCTCTTTTCCTAATATATTATTATATTAATGTACTTCTCTGCATCTTTTCCAATTCATTTTTGTATACGAGAATCCAGATATGACTTTTTTTCTGACTTTGTAAAATTTGCTATTGGTTTCTAGCTACAGAGCTTCCACTGTATGGAATTTCATCCTTCCCCTATTACTTTGCTCCTTGAGATTTTCTTGAAATGTGACATCCTAACCCGCCTATGTGTTGGCAGTGTCTCCTTTAAGTTCATTAAGAAATGCCACTGTGTTTCCTCTTTTTTGTAGTGGATGTCATAATGAAAAGGTTGATTGCTTTAGTAATTCTCATTTTGGCAAAAGCTTGGCAGATTTTTTCTATTTATAATGTGGTAATAGGTAACTGTGTGTGGAGCGGGTGCCCTCCACTATGCTTTGTACTTCAACAGAGTCATAATTACTGTATATTTCTTAAGTCAATATTTACTGTGGTACCATGAAAAGTTATTGTTGCTGATAAAGGCCAGAAAGTATGTCATGAACACTTTAGTTTCATAAATGTTTAACTTTTACTATTGCCAATACATAACAGCACATATATGGAAAACTGTATTAGCAATAACGTTYTCTTTAATTAATTTTTCCATGAATGAATTCCTATTAGAAATTCATTCTTACAACATTGTATTATGTTGTGATGCACTTTGGTGAAATTAACTCGAAGAGCTGCTCTTTGCAATTTTAATATTCCACTGGGTTTTCCATTCTAGAAAACTCATTATTATACATGTACAAAGCTGAAAAGAAACAAGAGAGAGGCATATTGTGTGAATAACAGTCAGGGAAAAGAGACAGCTGGCATGATAATTTTCTAATAAAGCTTAGAAAAGGCTGCTGTGTCTTGAAAAAATGAAAGAGTTTTAATTTGAGTATTCCTTTTGTTTGGATTTGCTTTGTACTAAAAAGTTCTGAATCTTATTCACACCTTTTATGAATATTAACTGAAAAACAAATATATCTTGTCAAGTCCTTCTACTTGGTAGGTGCAAAAGAATCAGTGGTGTGTATCCAGAGGGGGATGGTATTTCTTGTTCTTCTTATCCACTTTTATTCTCCTCCAACCACACTGTACAGTTTGGATCTTGATAAATAGAGATCTTCTGAATTGCAGACATCTTATTAACACATGGAGCCCTTAACCATGTAAACGCCAAACTCTAGCCTCCTATAGATGCTTGTGTATTTCTTTATTTCTGTTCAGTGTTTCACCTGTGAACTTCAAAGTCACATGAATCTTACTACTTTTAAATAAAACTAATTTGATTTTTTGAACATATACAACATATCTCTGGGATTAGATATTAATAGTCTGTGAAACAAAATATTTGCATCTATTCATAACATTCAAGCATACTCCCACTTTAGAGTGGCAATTTAAAGTGAAATTTAAAATTAATATGGAGAGAGAAAACTTAATGCGTTACAGTGAAATTTGCAGCACTCAATTCTGTACTCTTGCTGTCTTTCAGGAGTGGATTGCCAAGATGTTAGGTAGCATTCACTAAACTGCATATTTCTAGCTGTTTTAGAGTTTAGCAAGCTTTTAGGAAGATAACAAGTATAGTTTTGAACACTTTTTTTATGGCAGAATTTTTAAATGTATTTGTCCAATAAAATATCTTTTTCTTTTATTCCTTGGCTTGCTACACTAYTACAGTATGTTGCTCTAATATTAGATTGTTCTTCCTCTTCTCTCTTTTCATCCATTCATCCTTTTTACACTATGTAATGTTATTGACATTAATGAAGTTACTGCTAATTTATGCCACATTGAGAGAGAAAGGAATCAGGCTCATTATATCTGGTATCACAGTTCATATGAGAATCAGTTAATTGCATTCCATTAGTAATTAACATAAAAGAATATGAAATCCTAATATGTTTTGTAAACTGCACATTAAACAGCCCTTATGCTCAATAACTATTGTGCTGTCAGTGGCAGAGAAAAACAGAGGTCTTCACCTAAGGATGGAATTTTTGCAATTATTGAAAGAAAAACACTTTGATAGAATTTTTGAAAACCGCTGTAGTTAATCATGGAGTATGATTAACTGATACTGAACTCCAGATACATTTCTGACATTTAGTTTAATGATGAACACTGAATTATTAATTTTCCTGTTTTCCTGTTGCATTAAAACATAAGTTAGAGTTGGATATTTTTTATCATTTTATATTTTATCAGGTTTTTTTTGCAGTGCTTGAACTTTTTTCCAACTCATTTTTATGTTCAACCTCATCAGGTGAACTGTATGTATCCCATTGGATTGCTGCTGCCATGGGGTTGARCTTCTCAGAATCCCATGGAGACCCAGGGTTCTTACAACTGATTCTGTGCTACAGGTGAGAGCATATAGAAAGAGGCTGGGTTATAACTATGGGCTTACCCTGCTGGAGGTAGAGATTGAGTGACCCAGCAGGAATAAAGCCTAGTGATGAAGTCAAGAGAACTCAGGTTAAGAAATCTTTCAATTTAAACCAAGCAGTGTGTGTTTTGTTTTGCTAGCAGTGTCTTGGAAGCTTCCCCACTTAGAGATGGAGCTGTGGAAAAAAAAAAGGGGGCACTTAAGGTGAATAAATATCAGTATGCTATTTTCTCTTCTTGTTCTATGGGACTGGCACATGTGGTTTCCTCACATGCAAATAAAAAACTTTTCTTTACATTTTAACATGTGATTGACATACCTGTTACATTTGTCTACTCATGTCCATTCCTGTGTTTAATGCTCTCTCAGTGACTTTAATAGGGCTGTTATTCTACTGAATTGTGTGGCACTGTGCAAGACATGGAGTTTGTCAARGAGAACATGCAGAAACCAACCATCAGTTTGCGAGTGGGGTTTTAGAAAGCTGAGTCTCGAGAGCCCACTTTGCCTGTGAGATCTGCTTTTTCTTTTGCATGCTGAGGGATGAGTTTCCAATAAATTTCTTCTCAACATGGTTGTTTTCAAACAGGTGTGCTTCCATGTCTCCTCTTCACTTGGTGCTATGATGTATCCATCAAGCTTACAACCATATGCTTGATGGCCTCTGTCCATACATTTCTTAGTCTTTCAAAGTATGTTATTCCTATCTACACAACAGAGAAAAATAGACTTTTTGTGTATATTGAATAGTAATTCTTCCCGCAGTAGATGATTGAGTTTTTGAATATGGTRTATAATCTGTAAAATGAAAATTATTTTTTGGAAATTAGCAAGCATTTTAATTTCAGTTACTTCTTAATTGCAACTCTATCAAGTTCTTTTGTATCTTGGAGAATGCGGAAAACAATCTGCAGCCTGTAGGAGGAGCTAGACCACTCAATCAAGAGAAAACAAGTTAATCCATTAGTCCTAATTTGGTTTCTAAGAGAATGCATTTGAGTAAAATACAGTGGACCTGACATTAAGCCTATGTCATCTCCCAGTGATAAAACTCCTGTCTTGTATGGGAAAGCAGAAAGCACAGTAGATCTCAAACTGTCTGCCAATTTTTTGAATCATTTTTGTTATTGCATCTGTTTTTATGARTTTGCAGAGGTGATGGATCATGTCTGTGATGTGTGGGGGGACTTAGCTTGCTGAACTCCAATTTGGGAAATCTTTTTGACTTACACTAAGTGTAGGCTGAACTCCAGTGTCCCACTTCAATGGCAGTAACGATGTGGGCCTGGGACAGGAAAGCAAAATGATGGCCAAAAATTGAATTTGGCTTCACAGTTCACAGAGAGCACTTGCAGCTGAAGTAATAGTTTGCCTGATATATGTCCTTCCCACTTTATGGCTTTGCTTTTTACTTCTACCCTAAAATCAAGCAGGAGGCMTGTATTTAAACAGTGTTCCTTTTTTTTTTTTCCTCAACTAATTTTAATCTCTGACTTTGAATGACAGTTTATTTGTAAATTAAGAATAACTGTGAGCAAGAAGGAATGGATAGCCCAGGTGATAGGTGGCAGATACATAGTCTTTCATTTGTAGCTTGCCAGTTCAAATTTGGCTCGAGTCTGTATTGACAGAAATTCATTATCATCTGATGGTTGTTTGGGAGTCTGTGTGAAAGGAACTGATGGTATTCATATTCAGAAAAACAACAACAAAAAACAAAACCTGTCACCATTGCATTCTTGTCTTGGCAGCCTCAGTGAGCAGGAGGACGAACTTCCCTCTGACATCTTAAAGCAGTCTTTCCAGATTAGGCCTGAGGCATATTGGCAGGAAGAGGTGGAAATTCAGAGACACTCTCCAAGTTTCATCTATCCTTTGGCTAATCAAAGGATTTTAAGCATGTAAATGATGAGAAACAGAAGCGGCTTCTACGTGGCCTCTATCTCTTACTGTTTCAGGTGCCCCTGAAATTACCAGGGAATACCACGCATCCACGACAGTGGCAAGAGGGGTTGTGGGTGAGCCACTGTAGCTTTGAAAATGTTCAGCTAGGGGGTTTGCCCTTGGGCACCTGCAAGTCTGACGGGCAGAACTGGCGCGGACTCATTTTTTTTTTGTCCCTTAGTCTTATCTTTGGTAAAATGAACTGCCAAATGCCAACAAACTGCCAACATCCTGTAGCACAGATACAGACCAAACCTCTCAGAAAAGCAATTTCTGAGTGTGATGATATTTAACTTAATTGGGAAATTGCAGTATGTCAATAAGAACTTTTTCCACCCTCTATTCTTTCTCTGAAGCAGTCGTACCATTTCATTTTAGCAACACAGAAACCTTCAGCCACTAAAGGATGTGCCAGCCAAAAATTGTCACTGCCAACAATTATATGCTAGATGTGTGTGGGCAATAGCATATGCACTTAAAAGGTCTGAAAAAGAAGGTATGCAGGATTCTTAGCATTTTATCTTGTCTTTAGTTTCAGTGTCTCCCTAAATTTAGAATTAATTTCAAACAGCAAAATATTCCCTGGGAACAGAACATGTAGGAGCTCTGTGATGAGCCATGAGATTTCAGACAACAATTTTGTACTGCTAGGAGGGAATGCATAAGCAGAGCTGACTTCATTGTTCCTTTAAATAATTCATGCTTCCAGTATATTTCAGATATTGATTATCTGACCAATTGTTAATGGACAAAGCTAGAGTGYCTTATGGTGTTTTCTTTCATTTGTGCTTGAAATCTCTAATAACCTGACCATATGTCTATAGACATAGGTTCAAGAAGTAGGATTTTAGTGTCGACTGGAGAGTAGATATGACTCATCTGCAATGTGTAAGAAATAGAAAAACTATTTTAAAGGAAGACTTGATGCAAAAAAAAAAAAAAAAAAAAAGAGCAAGCCAGTATACAGGATGCTCTTGCCCTTCTACAAAAGAAGGGAGGAGATTCAAGAGGTGGTTGTCTATAATGGTCTGAGGTATGGTATGGTGTCCATTAGGAGCACCGCAGGTCCTGAGAGGCTGACACCTGCAGTGCTCTAGCACCTGTAGACCATTTATTTATTCTTAAGAACTGAGTGTAGATGTTGCCATAAATGGGTCTTCCTCTACTCTTCTGAGTGATCAAATACATAGTGGGATACTTTTATAGAACTATTTAGTTGRTTTTAGCTCTGGTTTTAATGCCAGAGTCGTTATGAGGCATGTACTTAGGAAAGGATCCAAAGTAATAATCAATTAATAATCAGCATGTAATTATCCATAATGTTCAATGGGTTAGCATGTGCTGTAGATGATTTCAAGTTTTAAATATTAAGGTTCTTTCATGTGATATATCTTTGCTTCCTTGAGTTTTGGATATTGCTATTATGCACAGGGTTGAGCATTTTACATCTTGTAYTTGTGCCAGATGTTAGCAGAAGTCAAATCTACCCTTCTTTTGACTGATAGAAGTATGATAGAGATCAATGGATTTTATACGTGGCTTGCTATTGCATCTGTAAAGTAAAAGCAAAATACATTCAGATTGCATTTCTATATAGATATATATGACTGTTTGAAGGAAACACAATYTTTACAGATCAAGCAGTTTGCTATATAACCGGTAAAACCAGAGCTACAAATACGTTTCTTGAGACTTGAGAACAGTGAAGTAAGTTTTGTTCGCGTCATTCATCGAGCATCCGTCACATCAYTGAGGTTATTGATAAATATCTGGAGCTGTGAATAGAGTGCAACTGCTGTTCTACTCTGCTGGCTTTGATTGGAGGCACAGCATTTCCCGATAGATTATGTACTTGATTTTCCACTGCCAGATCAGATGATTCAGTCACTCACAGGCCCACTGGTACTCCTCTGTGGCAAGCAAATTTCATCCTGGTATTCCTCAGAAAACTCAGGTTTATCAGCCTCTTGTTTTATGCTGAAGTTGCTTCTAAYGATAGAGTCTAATCAGCATGGTATATTAGATCTTTTTTTCAGGGTTGCCTARGATGCTTAATCGGAAGGTACAGTTCTTGTTGGCTCTTCGCTTCAGACGAAGGCATAAGCCAGTCCCCATGTGGAGATCGTGCTCTGCAGCTCTTGCTTGTACAATCCTAATGAAATCAATCTGTGACCACCGGGTGGGTGCAAGRACATGCGTCTTTACAAATGTGCCTTGATGTGAGGCGTACTGAGGTCTGGGGGTTGGTAAATGCAGTAAGGCTTCCTGCAATCGTGTTTATGCAGGAGCTAGTTCAGAAATTTTTGAAAGAGAAAAACATTAGATCAAAACCCCAAACAGATTTTAAGTTTTCTTTTTGTTGAGCAAATATCTAGAGTTTGGGCCCTTGCTTATTTGTCAGCGTGGGCCCAGCAAGTGCTATGGACAGTGTGGAAACGTCCCAGGGTTTTTCTCGTTGGCACATGGTGCTCTGTGCATCACACGGAGCGGGGTGGGAGTCTCGGTTCCCAGGTCAGGCTGGGCCGCTCTGGAGGTTGCTGCCCCTGGGGGACCTTGGTGGGGGACCTGGGTGCCAGCCTGTGTCATCGTCTGCTGCCAGAGGTGGTAACTGGTTTGACTGCGAGGCAGAAGATTATGCAGAGTCCCCGTGGCTTTCCATGATCCATGTATTCTTAATTGCGTATTCTCCTTTGATAAAATCCTATCAGTCTTGCAGTCAAATATATAAAAAATATATATATTTTTCCTCTCCTTTTGACCACAGGGTCAGGAGCAGTGACATGTTAGCTAAGTTGATTCCTTCCAGTCACAGCCACATATTGCACAATTTTGTAGTCAAAGAGACCCAAGTACAGAGGAAGAGATGACTGCTTCTGTGCTTCCAGTCTGTGGGGAACCTTTAGTCCTTTGTCCTGCTGATTTCTATTTTGAAAATAAATTGGAAAGGTCTTTTAGAGGAAAGAATTTAGAATATGAAGCCTTTGGGACTTCTCAGTTTGAGAGAGAAGCATGGTTTTATTTGCCTTTAAATAATAAAGTTTATTTTTTACTCTTTAAGTATTTATAACAAGTGAGCCTGGGGTTTACAGGATGCAGTGCAGAATTCCATTTTCTAGTAGACCTTATTACTTTTTAATTACTTTATACTTTTAGAGAATGATAATATAGAATGCTTAATCATTCAAATTAATGAAACAAYATTTGTAGAACATTCAACTGCTTTCCTCAAAGATTGATTTAATATGTTAAGTATCCAACTTAAAGCTGTGCATTTCGTGGTTCTCCCTTTATCCTGCAAATTGAGGAGGAAGATAAGAATTAGAGTTACTAAATAAGGAAATATATTCTCCCTCTTTCTCTGCATTTTCACAATGGAGCTTTTCTCCTTGTCTGTTAATTTTTTTTTGAACTCTTCAGTCTAAAATACATTTTTTAGTTGACTGTATTTTCTGTCTTAATCTGACAGTCCCAAAGCACTTTATTAACTTTAATTAAATTTTTATATTACCTTAAAAAGTGACTTTTRAAAAATAGTATTTAGGGAATACTGTAACCAAGAGGTCATTTCACAAGATTATTACCACTCTGAAGTGCTTCTGAGATTTGGCTTTAAGTTCATCTACCTTGGGTAGAAATGCGAGAGAATGRAAAGTGATTTGAAATGTCAGAAACCAAAATAAGTTCCTGGGACTAGCAGAGTTCAAAAATACAATCACATATTTGCAATATCACTGTAATGAGTCATTTTTTAAAGTAGTGTTTATATGGTAAGGTGCAAAGAAATTGCTTGAATTAGTTTTCAGTATTTTTCAGTAGCAGTACAAGAACTTGCTCGCAGATGTGTAAATCTTGTCTTGTTTGACTGATGGTCAGTTGTTGATTTAAAATACAGAAAACAAAGCAAACAAAACAAACAAAACCCCCAAACTCYCTAGGCCCAAAATACTGGGAAAAAWTAGATGAATCTTGATTATTCTAAACAAATTCCTTGCACAATTAGTAAAGCTCTGGTATTTCATTTTTCTGGGGAGGGAGGTTGCGTCAGAGGAGGAACCAGGAGTCTGGATGCAGAGACTCCATTCACTTACTGKTTTTGCTGACARTGCCCACAAAATGTTCTGTTTCTGYTGGCTTCTTGGAACAAATTCTAATCTTGCTTTGGGCTCTTGATGCATGAGGGGGTTAATTTTAAAACATATTTTTTTGTGATTAATGATGCAAAGGAAACTAAAACTGAGTCAGATCAATTTAACCCATTGAATCACCTGATCCTATTCCTCAGGATCGTTATGTTTTGAGATAAGAAATAACGTAGCAATGCTCTTGTTGTCCTTTTAACTGGGGACACCACCTTTTTGGAGGTGGGTGCCCAACAGTGTCTCCCTCCTCCGAATGATAAGCCATGTGGTTGTGTGTTTTGGGCGGTACTCAGCGTTACCTGTCAGCCTGACGTCTGGTGTCCTCCCTCTGTGGGCGTCACAGAGTGGGAGCTGCTGACACTGCTGGATGCTCAACCTACCTGTTCCTGCTGGCGGCTGGTGTTGATGCTCAGACCACTGGTTCCTTACCCCCGAGTTTGCATTTCAGACAAAATACCTTGAGAATTTCCTTATCCCAAGGTCACCGCAGGAACGCGCTTCACCGTGCGTCTGAGCCTAACTTTGTCACTGCTTGTCCTCCGCCAGGAGACACGAGCTCCGCGACCCTCGCGGGGCCCGGGCGGCGGGGAGCGGCGTGCTGCCGGCCGCACGCGGCGAGCGCTGCCTGCGGAGGCTTCGCGCAGCCTCGCCGCAGAGAGAACAGATGCGTTTCAGAGGCGCCCGCCAAAGGGAGTATATTATGCTCCCTTTTTAAACTTTCCCAAACACACACCATCTGTTTCGCGCTAGATACTTGCAGGGTTTGATCAAATTAGAAGTCATGCTGAAAGGGAAAGCTAAGGTTAGCATGGGCAGCTTTCTTAAAGCTGCACAAGTCGCGGCTCTGTTGCACTGAGCCCCGAGTATTAACGTTGCAGCCCGGTGAGGCTGCTGTTTGCATGCGTTCACCCATAGTCTCTGTCAGGGTGAAATTTCTAAAAGCAAAATTGAATTATGTTCTATAAAATTACGACTGGCAAAAACCAGAGTGGTGGACAACATAAATGGCTGGTATAAAGGAGTTAAAAGTACCGGAGCAGGTGTTGACTGATTCAGAATAGCTACCATTAGATATGCCTGACTGCAGAAACAACCCCTGAAAACGCCGGAGCTCCAGGTCTTCCCTGTGGCCTAGGATAGAAGCACCTCTTCCTAAAATCTGAGCTCAGGATGTCATCTGGCAATGGTGTGACATTGTAYGGATGAAGCTGGGTCAAGCGAGGGGACATTCACTGCAGGTGAATAATTGTCACGCTCAGAAAGGAAAGGCARGAGCAGAGGAGGATGCTTACAGATCTTTCCAAGACCCTGATCTGGAAGGGGGATTAGTTCTTGCCTTTTTCAGCATTACACAAAAGGGCAATACGCAAAATTCCCTCCAGGAAAAGTTAATCACTTGTGAATCYGGGGCTTAAGCTCCTTTGGGTGGATCTCTTTGCATAGCTGTGCTAGGGTTTAAACTTAAGATCTTAGAGATAAGTCACTTCAGCTAAATTGGAAGTGAATTTTGCTGGATGCCCTCACATCGGTAGCTTACAAGAGAGTGACTTGGCTTGTGCTGGTCTCCAGTCAGCAGTAGCAACACGTGAGCAGTGAGGACACGGGGAGTTTGGACACGAGCTGCTGTTATGCTGTAGAAGCCAGGATGCAGTAACTGTGGGAGCTCCTTCTCCAAAGTCATCTTGTTTTCCACAGGCAATGCAGTATAAAACCTGAGATCAACGAAGGAATGCAGCACCAAAAACTTTGTTTTTAAACGTGTTAAAGTTGTTTTAGTTAAAACTCAGGCATAATCACAAAAAACATATGTCACAAAATTTCTTGTTTTGAAGTGTTGCTTGGTTTATTTCAGACAATTCTAAAATAGAACTATAGATGTAAAATATTTCTAAAATAATGCCAGAACACCATGGAAAAGGCTGTGTCTGGGATATCTTCAAGSCATACAACAGCAGGAAGTAGAGGAGTTCTTTTTTGAGCATATACCATCCAGTTCTCCTGGATGAAGTCTGGTCTTGTATGATGGTCCTATAGTTGAGCAGATGTGGGCATTTATTTAAATCAGACCTGAGAACACAGTAAAGCTCATCCATTCCTATTCATAGTACCCATTCATTTAATGCTTATTTCAGTAAAACAACAAGTTTCATATATACTTTTAAATCACTTCTAAATCAATGTTATAGGGACCRCTTGGACACATGCATGACAATTGGTAGGGCAAATCTGGAATAATATTTTGATTTTTGATATTGTATGGGAATTTTGCCTGCTTTTTTCTTTCTCTCCAGATTGGACAAACACAAAACACTTGGCAAGCTTTTTTTTTTTTTTAATTACTTGCATTCCGCCTTTTAATATTAAAAAAGAAGGGAACTCTGATACAAAGAAAGTTGTTCCTGTATTCACTGCACTTTTTTACAACAGGAGACACTGTAATTTTGCCTGCACCATCTTGATTCCATTCCTTCAGAGGATAACATTTTTCTAAAAATTAATTTGCTTTTTAAAGATCATTTCACAAGCCTACACTGACATTCCACATAAATGCAATGTGATATTGTGAAACCAGATAATCCATATCATGAATCTCCACAATATCTGCACRAACGACTTTCAGAGCAGAGCTGCTGTGGTTATTCCTGGCCTATGGGCTGAGGAGATTCAGACTAGCAATGTTCCCAGGTATTTTTTGCTGATTAGAAATTAATTTCAGATCCTCATTCCCAGGATACATTTTTTCAGTTTAACTGTATGATCTAGAATATATAAATGCTATTGTGACATGATGGAAAAAGGAATTGGTGAAAGAAYTGCACACATCTGTCAAATTTTTATCTTTACCTTGAATTATTTTTGTATTAACCTTTCTTTTAATCTATAAGCTTCTTGCCTGAGGCAAAACAGTCTTTGCAAAACCATCTGCCTGGTTTCAAGACTTTCATATCAATGGACAGACCTAGAATAAGGCACCATGTAGGCAGTTTGACAGGAGCTTTGACAAATTAGAGATAAATTACATGAACATAAAGAACATACCGTTGAGTCCTGACTGATATACTAATTATATTTTTATGCTTTATAAGTAAAAGAYAGCTAGGAAAGATGACAAAAAGTTACCTGTTAGTTGCTGTAGATGGGAGATGCATCGAGGCCATTTCATCCTCCATCATGCATTCTGGAAGTTTATGAGCTTTWAAGCTCATAAAAAGACAAGAAATGTGTTTACCGGGCTAAAACATTGTCTTTGCCTTCTGTATACCCTTTAGATAAAGCAAATGTGTGGAGTCTAAAATAGTTTTTCTATCCTACTGCAGTGCCTGCATAAGAAATCAGGTCTAGTCCAAATTTGTTACCACTGGTCATCCTTTATTTATTTATCTGTTTGTTTATTTATGGTTAATACTAATARTAGCTTGTGCAAAGTAGCAAATTGACCCCAAATCTAGTGCAGCATGTTGCAGCTGTTGTAACTTCCATTCTTAGACATAAATATGTGCTCTAGCATCCATTTCTGAAAGGCTGGGAGGAAAATATTCATGGTGTTTGCAGTGTTTGTGGGTCATTGCCTGACCTAAACTGGAGATAAAAAGCACTCATTTCTCAGGAGAAGCACAGTTTTGGTGGGGTCACACGCAGCAGGTCAGTGTGGGCCCTTCTGGTACCCCTGGTGACTTCAGTGAGACATTGGGAATAGCTGGTATCAGACAAGGAGTGTCTKAACTGAAAAATGTTAAATAAAAATGACAAAGGTGAGCACAGTTTGTCTRCAATGTTCAGATTATCTGTCCTTTGCAATTGGGAAAGTCTCTGCATTTGTATAGCACCTAGCATAGTCTATATTAGGCATTTCTATGTGCATGTAAATAACAGCAAGTATTCCTATTCCTAGCTGAGAAAATTTAACTAAGACTGCTTTCTTTGGAAATGCAATATTGAGTGTACAGACCATGAAATCTGTCACTGGGCTTTTCTTTTAGTCTATCAGATTTTATGTGCTTTTACTATAGTGCTGGGCTTAGTTGTAATGTCTCACAGGGGTACTTTTCAAAGATACACCCTGTTTTTATTTGCAATTAGAGCTGTGGAAAGTCTCCTTAAATAATACATTTCATAATTTAAAACAGACACGGAAAACTAGGCAGTCATGAACTTATATGTATCTTTACAACACTCCTGCTTGGAAGCTTAAAAATAATGTAGACATTATTTTCATTGCTAAGTCAATGTACCAAATGCAGTAATCAAAATTTAGATRTGGGTTAACAAAACACTTTTCACTGAAAATTGGTTTGTGTTTGCTGCTATGGGTTTGTGCTTATCCTATCAAATGGCAAAAYATTAGAAATATGCCTATTTTCACAATGTCTTCCAAGTATAACATTTTTATTAGATCAGTGAATTTGGCAAGTTATTCCCATTAATTYTGGAGAAAAGACAGTGATGGAATGAAAGGGAAAGAGAGCAAGGACTTGCAAGTCTCTCTGCATTCAGAAAGGTATATAGGCTTTCTCCAAAGATCCTTAAGGACACAAAGGAAACTTCCATTGTTTTCATAGAGATTTGGGTTTTGTCCAGAAACAAGCTAGAATTCTTCTGTTCAGAAGTGGTSCAAAGTCCTACAAAGGATAAAAGGAGGCATGTCTAAGTTCAGATCCTATCARGATCTGCTGGGCAAAAGAAGCATCATTAACAAAATACTATGTTAAAATGCTAAAGATCTTTGAGCAAGTTTAACTTTGGGTGTAAACACTCTGAAGAGCTTCTTGCCTGTATTGATAGTAGTTGAAAGTATAAGTTKCTTTTCAAGAGGATCTCTTTTGATCGGTTAGACTCTTTTGATCTGTTCAGGAATCTTATTCTGGGRAGAAACAAAAATTAAATTATATTTAAATATGTATTTTATTATACACRGCAAAAGGTCTAATTCTGTAATGCTTACGTGAACATCATTTCTGCGCTCAGTGTTTAATGATGTTAGATATTTTTACTTGAAGAAATATTCAGCATTTTGCATGAAACKTGCTTTTTGAGGTTTTGTGAAATATGTTGACCTGATGAGAGTTCYCTTAAGATTACATTTCAAATATTGTTTTGAGAAGCATTCATAACAGCAGGCAGACTGTACATAGTCTGTATAATTTCTTGGCTTCCCTCCTTATTTATTGCCTTGCTTGTAGATTGTAGAGCTTTGGGTAGTGTAAACTGCACTCTTAAGAGCTGCTGGTGGGGTTCAGTGTCAGTGTTTTCCATAGACCAGCTAGAGCCGGGTTAGGATGCATTTACCTGGTCTGCAAGTAAGTTATATAATGCTCAGTGCATATATATCTGATATGCATTGCACTGACATAGATAGATGAATATAGTAGGAGCTTCAAGAATTCCTGTTACTCARGGAAATGTATTCTTGCTTGCTAAACATATTCTCACCTTCTTAACAACTAAAGCAATTTAAGTAGTCAAATGAACTTAAGTGCCTTCAAGAAAAAGATCTTTTTTTTTTTTCTATCTGAGAACCTGAAAAAGAATTTGGGCATACTTAATATTGTAATCATAAAAAAAAGGGATTTAAATAAATGCTAAGTAATAGGGGTCTGGGTAAGGACCTTAGGATTTAGTTCTGTAGGTGATCGAACAATGTATGTTTAATTATCATGCACAATATTTCATTGCTAACAGAATTGGCTTGCATTATATGAGACTAATAAACATCTGTCTGGTAGTGAAGCTTTTYTAATGTCCTTTCATTCTTTTCAAATCAACATGATCAGAGTATTTTTTATCTCTTCTAGCAACGGCATTGCCATGTAGATCTGCAGTTTGCTCCTGTGGGTTGTACGGAGGTATCAGTCCGTTTCCATTGCCCTTCATCCTGTCACAGGGCTGCTAACTGCTGTGGCCGCTCATTAGGCAAACCTGGCATCTGCAGATCCCAGATGCCGATCTCTGGGAAGAATTTTTCTTATGGTAACATATGGACTTTAGCATATTCCTGTCTGGTTTCTTCCCTCCCTTTTGTCTGTACTTGTTCACCATATTCTAATACAGCCTCGACTTTATTTTCCCAGGGACTTCTTGCCCTATTCATTTCTTTTCATGTGCACCGGCCCATGTTTTTTGTATATTGCTTTTTTACTATTTTTTTAAAATATGTGAAGAATTCTTTAGTAGTGGGAAATGTTAGGCATGATTTCTTCTTGCAAGGTTGCAGGATCTTCATACCAAACCACACCTAATGCAGCATGTCCCACTTTGGGGTTATTGAATGCATATGGGTATAACAGAGCTCTTCCTCCTCTTTGTCATGACCCTGTATCAATTCCTGCTACGTGTTRTGTAAGTGTAAAGGTAGCCTGAAGAAGGCAGACACCAGTGGTGACTGAAAATAGCCAGTGAATCTTATAGACAATGTGTAGCAAAAGAGGTAGATGCAAAAGTTGCCCCACTTGCCCGAGTATACAAGAGTAATAGTGCAACTAATCTGCCACTGTAAAAGTGGAGGTAGAAGAGTATAGGGCATGTGTGTGTGAAAGGAATAACTTAAATTTATGCTCGAGGGAGTTAGTGCAATTCTTCTAGAACAGTTTGTTTTATGGAAAGTTTCTGCTGGTGCTCGTGCTCACTCCTTTGTGAGAGCCGTCATTTCCACTACAGTGCTGTATTTTAACAACTCTCGGTTTTGTTACGCTGTGAACCTTTCATAGCTTCTTTGTCCTTAGGATGTCAGACATGAAAGGGAGGCAGTGTCATGCTGCTCATGAATTCTAGGTGCCTTGATCCTTGATCACTTTGTTAAATCATTAGAGGGAGGTCCCTCTGGGAATTATCAAAAGTCTCTGAAGAGTCACTTATGGAAATGAATGTACCTCTCCCATAACATACATCACTTCCAATCCCGTCTAGAGGCAGGCTTCTCTCTGAAATGTTTCTGAWCGTTAATCAGTAATCAGGGCACAGATTGGCACATGCTGCTGGGCTTTGAAGCTATTGCTATTGTATGATTTGTCACATCCTTAGTAACACTTTGCATGATTTTCATACATACCCTATTAGGCTTTCTTGCTTAAGGACTTCAGATTTCTGCAAAATGCTTTTGATAGCACCCAACTGTTGGACATTCTTGATAGTTTCACATCAGTGAAGTACAAGGTGCCACTTGACAGCACCAATTGCCTGGAGGATTGAGGAGCAGGTTACACTGCTTGTCTGTTGTAGTGGCACTGCTGGGTAGGTTTTGCAAATGTTGACATATATTTATATTTTCTAACCTGACTGCTTGTTAGATTGTACCCCARCTCTTTCTATTTGTTTGACAGAAATGATCCTGATGTCTTGTCCTGTGCTGTGTTGAATTGAGACTCTTTTAAAGATGTTTGTAAAAATGAATTTATGCTTTTACTTTTCGGTTCACTTTGTAGGCGAGGCTAAGTATATTAGAATTGCTTAAGAAACAGCTTTACAATACTTTTTGTCAAGTCTGGTTAGAGTCACTTTGAATGAGTAGATTCTATACAATTTKGTTTTTCTCATCTCTACAGTAGAAAAAAAAATCGTAGTAGAAGTTACAAATTATTCTAATGGCAAGTCCAGTACTTCTRTAGGTTTAGTTTCAGAATGTTACTMTTGAGATTAGAAAAGGAGTCCCAGTGGTTAAAGAATCTAAGTATTGGGCAGAATCTTTGCTCTGCCCACTGASTATAGTGGATAAAGGGGGGAAACAACCTTAAAATTGTGATTGAAGAACTTGTAAGTTAAAGAAGTGGTACAAGAAATGGAATGCATATGCAAATATAATGACTTTATATTAATATTATTCTGCCTTCCTGCTTTACTAGGGAAAAGAAGGATCATTTGGTTTTGATGCTTAAAATTGTAAATAGAAATGCAGCTATGAAAAGTGATGTGGAAAATAGCACAACATGAGTATAAAAAGTTAGTGAAGGTGGATAAGTATTGGTCCTCTTGCAGAACTAATTTCAGTATATGCTAGCAGGAAAAAACTGTTGAATTAACAGATTAATCGTAAACCATKTATTTAAGAAACTGCTTCTGTCACAAATATAATTAAAATACTTTCAAAAATTTCCAATCATACTAATTATTTGTTGGAGAAATAGAGTTTTACAAATATCCATTTTGAAATTTCAACTTTCAATAGAATTTCCACATTTTTGTTTTGGACTTTTATTCATGTCTTTAATAACATGCCACTGAAGAAACAGATGAGACCACCAGCTGTAAATTAGTGTGTTTGTGATGATTTAATATAACTGAGAAATCAAATTAGACTTTTTACTACAGTCTAGATTTTAACAGTTTGTCACTGTATTTGCAGCAATTACTTTCCCTTACTTGCTGTTTGTGTGTATGCATGGTGCTTCAGGATATTTTTAGCAACAGAAATTGGACTTTTTATTATTAATACAACTGGTTGCCTGAAGTGTATAATGRATACACTTACTAAGTGGTAGTAAAATTGCTAAGTGTTAAATAAATAGTATTTGATCATTTGTAGAGTTAGGATAAAATAAAAAGAAGGCATAAATAATTTTATTTGAATAAAAATGCCTAAGCATTGTGCAAAAATTATTTAGAAGGAATAACTGGATCTGCCATAACATCTATAATCTCTCAGAGGTTTATACCTCTTGTCAAAGCATCTGAAGAATTTCTTAAAATATTCTGAWATTATTTATAACTAGATCTGAGTTTACTGCCCACTAAACTGCTCTGATTCAGGGTAGTCTGCCTTATTTTGCTCCTATTCTCCCTTTAATAGGAAAACCCTTTTGATAGGTTCCTCTCTGGTTGACTCCCTGCAGGAATGTACAAGAATATTGCAGAAAGAGAAATTATAGCAACATCTGCAGYGGGGTTAGCTGAGCTCCTGTCGAGGAGTGTAGTCGCTTTGTTTTGGTGCCAGGCTAGCCAGAAGCTGAAAAGGGAACGTGTGGTACCATTTCCTAGCACATTCAGATAAGGAGATTGCCTTCCACAGTTGGATAACAGGCATTTACTGAAGAAATTATTCTGTAAGGAAATAACTAATGGGAAACAGACCTACAGTGGACATAAGAAATATCTAAAGATGCTCTTGGGAAGAACTTTCATCTATGCAACGCTAGCAGATACAATTATAGAGGATTGTGAAACCACATCTGCCAAGTGGAATAACTGGCAGTGAGCAAAAGATGATGCACGAAAGAAAATAACCATTGGCATGGTTGTTAAATGCATTATCTGGTCATTTCCATCATCTATAACAGCAAGAGTGTTCTTATTTTGTCTGTGGAAACACATGTAAGGTTCAAATCTGGTGGTACTGCAGCAAATTAATTTTAAAGCTACAATATTTTCCTTTACCAACTTGAGTGGCAACTCATAGCGTAGAAAGGATCTATGAGAATTTCAGGCGTGGTGGCTACTAGCTGGAGTTGCAGCCTACGATGACTTTTATTCTCTGGAACACATTTTTYGTTCCCTTTCATTTCCTGGAGTATGTATTGAAGAATAATGGCTGGAGCGTAGTTTTATGTCACAAGCTAAATCTGAGCAGACCTGACTGCTAGGGTCACTTTCTCTATTTAAAGCACCAGCTCCCTCCTAGTACTAATAACTCCCAGGAAGACCTAGTGTGTGGGCACACTCGTTTTCTTTATGCCTTAAAAGATAGATACTATAGCCTGAGATGAACAGGACACAAGTAGCATAATGCATTTTAGAAATGTRCCTGGCTAGGCAGACTAGTGAGAGGGATGAAAGATGGGGAAACCAACTGAATTTGCTTGCAAATATGTTATTGTCATTCATATGTAATTGTAGGAGCAGGACACCCAGAAGCTATTCCTAAAAAATATTTGAAAAGACAAATCAGTTTGCAGAGCAACTGGTATCTGTGAGTACAGCACCACATCTCTGCATATCCTACCTGCAAGTGAGTCTGTCTTATGCTGGTCACTTGCTACAGGGAGGTCAGTCAGGTAAATTGGAATTTTAATGTGATTTACGACGTCAGAAGTGGATATGCATTAGGAAAAACAAGTTTCCTTCCAGGCTGGAGCTTTAATCTGATGAGTGTGTCTGCCTTTCACAGAGACATGAAAAACATGAGCAAGCTTTCTTAAATTACAGACCAATCTACTTTCCAGTGACTCTAAAATTTATTACTGAAAGTACAAATAGCTGTCAGCTCCGAACTAATTAAAATGTTAGGATTAACCTTAGGTGTGCTGTTGCTCAAGCTCTCAGCAARTGAGAAAGGCATAGAAGACATAAAATGGACATTTGACTGCTACTGACCTAGAATGGCTTTCTCARCTGAAGCAAAATCCTTGATGACTGCACGTGACACATTTACCTTCTGAAAGCTTCTAACCATTGCGTGAGAAGTCTATTCCTTCATGATAGGTAAATGTACTCTGCCACATAACCTGAAATAGTGATGTACTTGGCTGGTGGAGTGAGAGTCTGATACTTTTGATTTGTAAAAGTAAATCTATTTTATATTATAACATTTTCTGCCAGCTGTGGTGTTGAAGATTGCTTCCTCCCTACCTGATACATATGGGGTAGATATCTACTGGATGGTCTGTATGTATATATAAAATTATAACTACATGATTACTTCAGTGCAAACTGTGAAGTTTAAGGATGTTTAAGGCAAAACGTGTGCATGCAAATTCCAACATCTAAGTTGTATAAACTCAGACATTCTAACTRAAATGTTTCTCAAACTTTTCCATTAAGGGTAAGTGAGTCTTTAAATTCAGTGTGCTATCTGATATGCCTGGATGCATATGGCACATTAGTAATTGGCTAATAACTTATTAGAATCTGCARTGCATTTGGGAAAACTGGCAGTCATTTATTGTTGGTCTGAGGGGCACTGTAAAACAAAGGGAAAATTCGACATTATTTCTAGAAGGATGGGCAATTGAACTTCACTTTACACTATTGTATTATTACCACAATGGAACTATCAGTCAGCCAGACAGACATATTAAGCAAGCAAACCATAAATTCCACAAGATCTTGCAATTGTACTTTTCAGTTTTTTACTTCTTGTAGCTTTCTTGAAAGTTATTGCTCTTTCACTGGCATCTTTGCGTGTATATAAAGATTCTGTCAGTTTTGACCTTCAAAGTGGACTTTTTTCCAGGTGTTTTCCATCACTTTCTGAAGTTGCTGTGCTTATCATATGCACAGAGCAGCCACCATCAGTCAAACACGTGTCACTAAGTATTCTTCCCAGCTACAGCCCAGTATTATCCTGGCACTGAAGCTTTCAAAATATGCACATTTGACTTCCAGTGATTTGAGTTTCAAATCCATATTTTGAAAAAGCCCTGGATTTTCCAAARCATGAGATTTTAGTCATTGCTTGCCACCCTCCCTGCTTTAGAAGTGCACTGGCTACTGGTGGTGCTCTTGCTGAGCACCTCAAGCCTGGGATATGGTGGAGGCTCCCACCAACACATGTTGCTCCCAATACATTGCTGCTCTTGCTGTGAGTGCTCCCATGAGGTATCAGCTGTGACATCCATTGTTTTTTTGTCCCAAACCCATCCTTATAACAGAGATTTTGCTGCTGAAAGAAATATCTCCTGCAGTTGTGCTGTTCACCAGGCGCTATTTGGAGCCTTTCTGTAGTAGAGGGTAAATTTGGAACACACATGCATAAGCAATAAATGCATTAGTAATTACTTAATAACTTATTAGAGTCTGGCTTCTGTTGAGACACTAGGGAAAAGCTACAGCCAATTAGTTGTAAGAGGGCRGTGGAACAAAGTTAAAGTTTAAATTATTGCTGGAAAGGTGAGCTGATAAACTTTGGACTAAACTAGTGTAYTAGCACTACAATGGAACTATCGGCTCTGTATAAAACATTAGTATGACAAATTAGTGCTTTGATCATGCTAGATATGACCATATTCATTTGTTTAATTAAACAATCTAGGCTTCTCTTGGTGTGGGTCATTTTAAAAAATGTTAAAAATAAAATTAAACACATAATTAAGCTGACAAGAGATAAAGACCCTTGTGCAGCAAGTTGAAGGCAGTTAATTTATAAGGAGCCTGGTCCCTGAAGGCTGTGTAGTTTATTAAAGTTACTGAGGCAGAGATGTGATAAAATATTTTATGTAGTTCTTTAAAGGCTAAATTGCTCTGACACTTTTAAAGTCCATGGGATACAGTCAATTAGGATATCTTGTTATCATGTTTTTTCCTCCTGCAGTAATCTAAACAAAATCCATGGTTATACTGATAATTTCTTACATGGTTTTCAGAGTAACYATTTTCAAATATTTTCCTGTTATAAATGTAATGGGACTCATTGGATGTTCTGGTCCTGAGAAAGATAATCTGGAATATTTTATTTGTCCCCAGAAGAGAGGGAAAGGATGACTGACTAACAAAAGAGATGGGGTAAGCTGGAAAGCCAGCAGCCTCTTCAAAGCCACCCTTTCCTGCAGGTTTCCAGGTTCAAGTCTGTAGAGATCTTCAAAGCAAAGGTGAAGGATATGTAAAAGAAGCCCTTCATGCAGGAGGGGAGAATGTCTGGAGCTGGGAGAATCTTGRTTGGGCCTTTTCCATTACTTTAGTCTGTTTTTTTCTTTAATAATAATAATAAAAAAGACATATTGAGAGAACGTGCATTTCGGTATCTTAGATTCTTCTTGCAAGCTGATGAGTCTATTTAATTTGCAGTCTGCTTCCTTGTAGGATTAGAAATACATTTTAAAAGGTAACTAAAAAGGTAATGGTACAAATACTCTTGCTTTTTATGTTTGGGAGTAGGCAAGTGTATCAGCTTGGCTCTGCTTTTTCTGATGAATGCAGGGTTTTGCTTTCTAATGGGATGCTTCCAATTTCTGTTGCTATTRCCTTTAAGCAGTTTTATGTCAATTCTATCCTTGATCTTTATCAAGGTCATAGGGGCAGCTACTTAAGTTCTGCTGGACTTCAGAGCCTTTTTTATATAACCTGCAGCTTCTAAAACAAACAGGAAAAGGAAAAAAGKATAACAAGCTGTATACAGGAGAAAGGTAAGGACAAACACAATGATAGAACTAGAGAAAGGGGTTTAGACCAAAGCAGCTCCTGATAAAATTGTCTAATTTTATATAGTCAAAGATTGCCGGAATATGTGCTGCTTCATAGAAGAGAAGTCAAGTGAAATAAATCCCCAGCTTCCTCTCTCTAGGTCATCTCGCCTCCTAAAAACATTTCTTTTTCATCTGCCAAAGTAATTCTGAATTCAAAATCCTGTATTTGTCATGCAGCATAGTGTGACGAGGTGGGTTGGATGGTGTCCCCTCTTATAATTTACTGAAGCATGGGGCATGCTTCAGCGCCCCRTGCCTTTATATGCACATGAATAGCTGAAAGCATCTTTAATGTGAAAAAAGATACATGCATCTTTTTAGAAAACTCTTGAATAAATGGAGATTTTTTTCCTCTGGATTTTGCAACAGAAAACAGTCATGTGTCACTGTGTGTGTTCTGAAAGCATCATTTAAATCAAAYTTATAAACTTCTGGAAGTTTTACCACTCATCTATAGCAGTAAGTTTTGGAACTGTCAAAGTCATGTTGTGAAGAACTGCAGCCAAATACTCCATTATAAAATAYCCCCATACAGAGGGACAGAGAGTGAGAGTAGGTTACTTCTTACTTGCTCTGTGATGAACCAAAGCAAAACATCGCCTTATATCTTTCTTTTTTGAAACTTGAATAACAGATCAAGTGTGACTGCATAGGGGCTCAAGACTTGCTTCTTTCAGATGTCTTAAAACATGCCTCTCCAGCACTGGAAAGGGGAGGAATTTTGTGCTAGTCTTATGGGGAAAAAAAAAGAAGACATGGGAATGAACTGACAGTATTAATGTAGAGTTCCTGCGTGGCCTCCTAGCCTGTCTTGCTCCTGATTTTGGAGATCTGCATTGCAGATCTGAGGGCCAGCCCTAGATCATAGGAAAATAACTAGCAATAAGGGATTCTCAAATGAATTTTTGCTGTGTCTGCACATTCTTTAGTTTTCTGACCTTTTATTACTTCTGTCTGTAGGTCAGTTTTGATTTATCATTTCTACTGTAGCTTCTACATGAATATGAAAAAGAATATGAATTTTTCTTCTGCATTGTTTCATCCTATAATGAAAAAACTCTTTTTGACTTAACGTTTCTTACTAGTGCTTATTACATTCAAGTGTTCTGTGAGGTTGTATCTGCTAACACATAAACACAATATTTATGAGAAAGATTATTATACCATACTGCAAAAAGATGTATGCAGGACAAACAAATTGTTATGAGATGAGTAAATTCTCCTTTGTTTAGCATATGAATTTTGAGAGCATTGAAAGTTCATGCTTGAATGCTTCTGCTTTTTCATAAAAATTACTATTGCAGATGAAACTAAATATTCAGTGTTTGAAAGTAAAGGGAGAGATTTGGTTCACTGTGGGATAATGAAAACTGAAAAACAATTATGCTGCTGCAATCAGGATCTCAGCTACAAATAACTAATTTCTCTCCTCTTCCACTGCTCTGAAATATACTGCTTATTGTTCTTAAAATATTTATATGTCTTTGAATTATTTACTGAGGAAAGGACGTTTGCACTTCTTTAACATAGAAGGAGATGAAAGATTATTTTGTGTCAACATAACAGAAGACAATAATAAATCCATAATGTAAATAATATGCCTCAGAAAAGAGCTGTGTATTAGTAGTATGTGACTAGATTGCAACTGGGCTATACTTCTGAGAATTTTTTTTTCTAGAGTAGGGAGATATACTTTGAGTTAACAAAATAATCCGAAAATCCTTTCCTCAGCTTCTTTTGTAAAGATATTTGAGGTAGGTACCTTGTGACTAGTTTTGGATTTGATGGCAGAGAATATCTGAGATTATGAAAAATAGTAGACAATGAGATAATTTCCATTATTTTCTATCTCCGCGATGTGGATGTGCAATAGTAAAGTGAGCTGCATAGATTCTCTTTTTGCCTTTGAATCATTGCTCCGGTTTTGTCCTGTGGCCTGTGGTACATATTTTTTGAATGAAGACCCTTTCAAGCAGGGATGTCTACATGGGATAATTTTTATTATCAGGATGTTGAGACTGAAGATTTTGTTTTCCTGTTTCCTGCTTACCTCAGCATGTCTGAATGTTATGTATCAAATTTGTGCTGCAAGTGCCTTGTAAATTCCTGCAGAATTTTAGAGGCCATTTGGGACTGRCTTTTTGAGAATGTGGGAATTGGGAAATGTAAATAGCATCCCCCAAAGGRAGCTGGCACCAGCCACCTACAACTTGGCCCTGATTTTGCAAACCTTTAATTTTAAGCAAGGCAATCTGTAAATGCTAAATCCTAATTTTAGGGAAAATCAGGATGGCCACACCGTTTTCAGATATACTTGTGTGTAAGGCTGGAGATATGCAGGACTATTTTTGTGATGGAATAACCTAGAATGCTGTAACAGACTTGAGTTTAGAGTGTGGGGAGTATGGCTTGAACATATGAATTTGCCTTCCAGTGCTTTCTTCCATGAAAATCTAACCCAGTTAATCTAACATGTTGCCTCTTCAGACTCCTGTATAAAAATTAGCTCTATTTTTAATCCTGAGGTTAAAGATAATTTGGTACATCCTTCCAAAAATGAACAATATCCAACACAGAAATTGACATTGTGGAACAGAGCAGAAGTTTAATCTCTAAGAGCTAGCAGTTTAAAATTATTCATAGGCATCTCTGGAATACATTTCCCACATGGTAGTTTCTTTCTAGACCCAGCAATGATGACTAACTATGCTAAAAATTTGAAATATGAGACAAAACAAAAAGAAAAGATAATGTTMGTGTAGGGAGAATAATGTTCACGTGTTTTGCTTGTGTCTCCTCCAGAAAGACTCATGAATGGGATCTCAAACTACATCCTGCTGTCATTGAAACCAATTAAATTTTTTACATTATCTTCAGTGAGAGCAAATGCAGGCCCATGAAAATGAAGATTTCTGTCAATATAGTATAAAAACTGTTTTGTTTCAGGTCATAATGCAGACAAAGATATGATTTTGTCTTCTACTTTGGTGTAGGATTTATGTAATGGAAGGAGAAAGATGCTTTTTTCTGTGGGTTTCAATGATTATGTTATGTCTTCTAAAAATCACACAGGAATTGTTCTATTTTAAAAGCTATTGAGAAGTTTCCTTTACTAAAAGAACAATCCCATGATCTTTGCAATTACTGATTTGTACAGTCAGAGTACTGGAGCATATTCCTTCTTTTCTATTTTAGGGAGAAGAGATACTTCAATGATACTGCCAAATATTTTTGGCARTTTTGGGGGATTTGAGATTTGACATGCAGTAGGACTATATTGCAAACCTTCATCATTCATGTTGCCCTTTTAAATCAGTGGGAGTAAAGATTATGTGCATGAATTAGAGTAGGAAGGTAAGGAAGATCTATGAGCAAATATCTCTATGGAAATTGTAGGAAAATTAAAGAATCTGTTGTTTAATTTTATATATTAGATATATATTTTGGCGTTCTTTGGCAAACCTGGCGTTCCTGCMCATAAAATTTTGAACTTTTGAATATTTTTGTAATACAAAATATTAGTAGTCTACCCTGAATTCCAGTGTGGAATTTAAAGATTACTGAAGTTGATCAGACAATGAATATATGCAAGGCAGTTTTAAATTTAAGTATGCTCTAGAAATATTTGAAATTATGATGTTCTATTTTTATGGGAGTCTAAACCATGTTTGCATTATTGATTTAATGCTTTTATGGGAAGCCATCAAACAGTTGATTATTCAAATGTAAAATTCTTCGATAGCAATGAAAGAATTCATTAGGGAATTTAAAGGTGTATATAGATAGTCATATTTTTCTTATGAGGGAATAGTTATCAGTGGAAACATATAAATAAGTTATTGCCTTGCTGAAAAAAATCCGAAGTCTTTATTCTGTCCATTGACAACTTAATGGATTTGGTTTTAGATATCCTCCTAATTATGTGATTTATTAAACTATGTAATTAGTAACTATTAAATCAAATTTAAAAATCAGATATGTACAGCTAAGAGGAAGGAAAATGAAAGTGTTTTTCCGTGCTTTCAGTGCACAGCTCACACAGAAAGTTCATTTTAGTTCTGCAAGAGAGCTTTAAGTCTTTCTTGACTACTGTTTTTCTCAAATGCGGACCAAAATTTAAAATACAAATCAAATCGCTCAGTAGCGATTCTACATTGGTTTTCAAAACCAATCAGGCCTGTTTCAGAAGTGACAAACGTACTCTTCAGGAAAGACTTTGACTTTGGGAATTCTTGTAACTGGATGCTGCAGGTAGCCCACGTCTTGCATCAGAACGAGGGGCCAGCCTGCTAAAGAGGTTCTTT
Organism: Eudromia elegans; assembly: GCA_003342815.1. Lineage (NCBI taxonomy): Eukaryota > Metazoa > Chordata > Aves > Tinamiformes > Tinamidae > Eudromia > Eudromia elegans. The sequence goes on from PTEX01000009.1 coordinate 3,671,710, forward strand.
AAAAYAGGAGACTGAAAAGAGCTGAGTCGGGTTTGGTGTGCGGTTGCCGGAGCATCCAAGACCCTTGGCTGCCTGGCGGCTGAGGGGTCTGCAGGAGCCTGGAGAGCRCGGGTGGCTGCTGGAAAAGCTTAGGGAATGTCGGGGTCCGGCTGGCCTGCAGGGATCGGCTCTGTTGCCGAGCTGGCAAAAAAGGAAGRCTTGTTTCAGAGCTGGTAGGCATGACCCAGCATCCATCTGAGTTCTGCCTGTATGTAGAAAGCTTTGAAATCCRACTATTTCTGCAGTATGTTTATTTAAATATTCAGAGGGGAAAAAAATTGAAAAAAAAAAACCAAACCAGGTTTTTTCTATGGCTTTTATTTGTGTATTCCTAGATCCCTTATAGAATCCCTGTGGAAGGATGGAGCAAATACCTTAACCCTGGCACATACAGGAGTAATTTATGTCATCCAGTGGTGATGGCACAAACTGAATCCATTCTGAATTGTGTGTCAGAGGATGCTGATATCCTGCCCTGGTCGTCTGCCTTATTTTGCTTACCAAATGAAAAACAGATACAGCAACTGTAAAATCAAATAGCAGATGAAATTCAATACAGATAAATGATGCACATGAGGAAAAAAACCCAAAAACTTGATATACAAATAATGATGTTTTCTGATCTCACCCTGAACAATTTAGGAGCAAGCTAATCAATTACAATAGGTAAATCCAGGAGGGTGTCTGTGTTGTGCTCAGTAATGGTCAGAAGGCAAATGAAATCTTAGAAATCATTAGAATGAGAACAAATAACAAAATTGAGGCTATCATTATACTACTATATAAATCCATGGTCTGCCTTCATCTTGATTCTGTTGAGTAGTTCATTGCCTCTCCAAGAGAATATAGTAGAATGAAAAGGGATCCGTGGAAGGTACAAAAAAATAAGCAAAGATGTGGAACAGTTTCTGTATTAGGAAAGATCAAATAAACTAGGACTTTTCAGTCTGGAAAAGAGAAGGCTGATGTAAGCTATGATCCTCTACAAAATCATAGAGAGTAAAAATAAGAGTCAGTTGCTCACATTCTCCTCACACTGTCTTGTCCAAGAGCCGAGGGAAATCAAATGAAGATAGTAGGAGCCAGATTTAAAACAAATAAAAATTTGTAGTGGGTAGCTGGTCCTGCCAAAAGGGTGATGGATGCTAAATTTTTTTATTGGTCTGAGGGGAGAGATGGAGGAGAAATTTCCTAAGGGTTATCTTAAACACAGCAATACTGTATATAGATCTGGAAGTCCCTAAGTTTGAAACCAAGTGAAGTCTAGGTGAATATTAGAAGAAAATAATATTTACACTTGCCCTCTTCTTACACTTTTCTCTACTTACCTGCTTATGGACATTGTTGGAGACATAATACTGCACTAGAAGTATCTCTGGTCTCACTCAGTAAGGTTGTTTTGATGTGCTTAATTGCTTTCTAAATTTACCTGAATTTTAAGAATTGCCTGCTCTATATCCTCAAAAATAGTATTAATCTCTTCAGACAAGGAATTCTAAGCTTAAGTCAAAAATGCAGTTTCTGACATTGTTTGGAACGTTTTGCTATGTGAATGGAAAAAAACTCCCTATTTGTGCAGATATTGTTATTGACGAAGCACTATGTGTACTGTGCCTGATGGATCAAAAAAGAGAAGTATAACTCCCCCCAAAAATTCAGTACTCTTCTCCATCTCCCAGTTCTCCCATGTTCCCATGCAATCTATTTTCAAGATTTTAAGATATAACGGCAGTAATTTACTGGTAACTGGTAACTCTAGATAGCACAAATTAAAAGGTCGTATTTGGTTCAAAATTGTCATGTCAAGAAGTTCCAGAAATGAATGAATGGGAGATTAATTCTGTCTGCAATTCTATCTCAATTTTGTATCAGATAGGTGTATGTCCAAAGGTGCATATAGGCAGATATATGCTTCACTATGCCCTGTGTAGGGTAATTTTACTGAACCTTTAAATGGGGTATTGTTTCTATTATTTTTATAGGCATGTTTATCTTTCAAGGCATATTTATTTATAATTTGAGATTGAAAAGCTTTAGGGACTATACACAATAGGCTTACAAAGGTAAGCCTGTATCTTAGAATTATTCTTATGCATTTGACTTGGGTAAAATGTGGATGCTGGGAAAGGGGAAATTGGAAATTGTTGGCAATAATCTTTATGGCATGTTTTACGAATTGTTTATGCTTGTTTTATACCTGCACCATACAGAGTTCTGCAGTGATTCTCACAACTATTGAGAAGAGGGAGTGCTCCTGATGAAGGGTATCTGAACGCTAAGCAGTACATGCAAGCATAAACAAGGAAAGGCAGATACCAAGTAAATTTGAAGGACAAAACAAAGACTTTCTAAAGGTGCTTTATTAGCAAAACTAGTGATCTGTGATGCAAAATGTTGATCTTTGACTGCTGTGATAGGCAGTGTGCTGGGTGTGCCCCAATTGGAGGGTGATGGTTAAGGAATGGGCTGTGTAGGGGATGAGCCCTGCTGGCTCGGGGACGTGGACTCCAATCTGTAGGGCAAACGCTGCCACTTGGGAAGGCCATACGATGTGGGAGCCATCAAACCAGACCTGGGGGAGTGTGCTGGGAAGAAAGGGCTGGCAGAGCCACATAATTCGTGTTGCAGGATCATGTGGTAACCGCCATGGCAGGAAACGCTGCAAAGATTCTACATGTCTTTAACTGCTTGCTCCTGGTTTTCCTGCTATCCCATGAGGTTAGGTGATCATGAGATAAGTAACCACAATGTTATCCTATTATATATACAGTTGCTTTCAATATTCTTTCTTTTAGACGACTGCGTAATTAGTTCTCATCCATTTCTACCACTTAAATAATTATGGAAACCTTCTCTCCTGATGTCCCTGAAGCATTGCATCCCATAGGTATGATGGCACATCTTGCGCTGAGAATGATTTTCCCCTGTTAAGCTTTCAAAGCTTCATAGAAGCTCATTTTTTCTAATCAGCACTCTGGTTTCTTGTGGGCTAAAATTAGGCTTCCTGTCTCTGGCATGCGAGGCGTCAGTATGTGTGACCTTCAAGCTGCCATCCGGCCTTGAAGTGCAATTTTTGCATCGGGAAATCTCGAGGCAGCAGCTTTACCCTTTTTTTTTGCAGTAGCAGCAGCAAGATCATCAGAAACAGTCAACAGAGCAGCGGCTGCAGGCGCCTTGCTCCCAGGGACCTGGGTAGGGTGGGCACGGAAAGCTCTGCCCTGCTCGAGTGCCTACGTAAAGCAGAGCTGAGGCTCCGCTACGTTCTGCCTTCTGCAAGGTGACCAGCCCGGGGCGTTTGCATGAATATTAATGGCCAAAGTATGGAATGATGAAGAATCAATATTTTAATCTGCATACGGATGATATGCATTCCTTGTGCATTGTAAAACTGCTGCACTACAGTGTGTCTGAATTTCCCTTGCACGCTAAACTCATCTACAAGCTCTCTCCTTTTGAATTATGCATACATTACACAGCCTGTTGCCTGCAACAGATTTATGACAATCTCATTGCACCTATGCAAATCTTTGGGGGTTTTGAGAATCAAGCATTTAATGCCTTTTCTCTATTGAGGGAGAAAAATCATTGTGCAGAAGTGGATACAGAAAGGTTTTATTACTCATGGTTATATGCTGCTCTTACTAACTTTTCATATTAGTTCCACATTGTATCTGGTCAGTTAAATGGCCGTATTTGTGATGCTCTCAGCACTTTATGTTCACTGCAGCTACAGAAAAATACTTTTCTCCTCTCGTTTCATATACCAAGTGCAGCAGCCGATAATAACAGAGCTGAAGTTACAGCTTGGTAATCAGCATTTTAGGTGATTTTAATTATGATGGATGAAGAAGAAAAATGGCAAAAACATGCTTCCAGTAGTACCAAGCAAATATGACATGGAGCTGATACGCAGAGCCTGTATTACATATCTGTCAAATTACCCAGGATAATTTGGGTAGCTGGCAGATTCCCAGCTCATCAGTTCGGTAGCACAGACAACACATGCTRGTTAGTTTTACTTGGGCTTGACATAGCCATGTCTGACCATCACCAGAGCAGCCTAATTGATAATGGACATATGATTTGAAAATAGGTGTGTTCCCCTTTAAACGGTAGCTGTCACATCACATCACGTCATGTCACATATGTCACGTCACCTTCTATTAAATCACATTAAGTGCTGGCGTGATGCAAGAGAGCGCGATGAGGGGCTAATGCAAGGTGACAGCTGATACCTGCTAACGATCTGAGTGGTGGGCACCAGGTCTGAACGGGAGCCAGGACACCTCTGCCTAAAGACATGGGGTTTCTTTGGAGGGTGACGTTGGTGGTCACCCATCTACCTGTCCATAAACAGGTTATAAAGTGACTTGTAGCACCTGAAGGGATGTGCTAAGGGTGAAGATGAGGGTCTGTCAGAAGCAGGGATGCGTTTGGCAGATATGKCTTTCATTTGTCAGCTCCTGGCTCGCTTTGGGTGCAGTGCACCGCTTTTGCGTGAGGTCAGCAATGCAGACTTGGGGGAATCACGGTTGTTGCTAAATCACAAGGGAAATTCCTCGTATGGCTCCTCCCAAATAGTGATAGGCCGTCTTTGAAACCTGCTATGCAAAGAATTCTTTATGCTTGCAAACTGCAGGGATGCAAAGGTTTCCAAGTTAAACAGCACATGAGATAAAATCGCTCCTAATTGGTGAGGCTTTGCTGTAGGTTTATTGTTGTCATTTTCTGCTCTAAGTCTTATTAAAACCCGGAGTAATTCCTGCATCCTGTGTTATCTGTTTAAGAACTGATTACATTGTGTGTCTTTTTTTTGTCCCTAGTCCATTATTTTTGGACTTTAATTTGATGGAAAAAAAAGACCAGTCATTTTCTGGAATTGCCATGACACTATCATTTAGAGTATAATTTAAAAACCTGGAAAAGTCTGCATCAATCATGCGTGTTCAGTAATTGCTGTGATAACTGTTTCTGGGTACTTAATTATTATGAAGCATTAGSAGGACTGCATGTCCTTTTTGTAATGCTGCTGATAGCCTTTTAGCGTACACCATATCTATGCTGTATCCTCCACTTCGTGGAGCATATCAGTCTCTARGCAGGTGAGCACTTCTGAGCGCTCTTAAATCCCGGTTACCTTGGTACTTTAGGATCCGTTAGAGCGGTCATTATACAGAGAATAACCATTTTTCACGTAATTAAGCTGATTCTGATAACGCTCAAAATGTCAGGTCGGCAGCTCCCCGGAACCGCTTGTGGGAGGCGCTAAATTGACGGTGATCATTAATTACAGATTTTCACCCCTTGSTGGGGTTTGTTGTGACGGAATCTGTTTGGGGTTATGTCTGGACAGGAATGTCCAAACAGTAACAGTTCAGTAACTGAACACGAGCTGCCCTCTCAAGCAGCCTGTGTTATATCTGAGACGTGGCTTGGCTGCTCCATCCCAGTTTGGCTATGTGAGACTCGTCCCTGGCATTACGGTTACACAGCTTAGGAATTAAGCTGATTTTGGAGCTACCAATTGCACAGAGCCTTTCCCAAAATTAGTGCAGCTTGATGGAGGAGCTGGAGGAAGAGGATTTGTGCCTTCCAGATGCTGTTGGGCAAGAGAATGAAAGCAGCATTGTGGGTTTAGGAAGAAGCCACGTCTTTCTCCTTGTGTTGTTGCATGGTGGAAGTGAATGAGGGCACTTATCTTGATAGTTGCTCTATTCAGATGGGGTGAATTTCACTGAAGCCTCCRGGTGTTCTTGCTGTTGACTTAGTGGCCCTGGAAGCCTTGGTCTGCTGAAGAGGAAGCCCTGGCTGCTGTGATGGGAATGGGCCTTGGGGTGCATGCGGATACATGAAGATGCCTGAGATGGCCATGAGTGTTTGGTGAAGCCTCGGGACCCACCTCTGGGTGACCTGCAGAAGTGTGCACAGGGCAGAGCACATTGTTTCCATGAGACACTTCTATTACTTATTACTGGCTTATTACTTCTAGTATCTTCCCTCTTCAGCATGCCCAGCATAATTTTTTAATTTTATATATACATATATTTTTTATTTTCACTTTTAATTTGTTGTGTTCCTAGAAATTATGCTTTGTGGATGCGTCAGATAGCTGAAAATATGTTATCACAGCTGTTGTGTTACGGCATAAACAAAGAATGAGAGAAYAGTAGCTTGTTATTTTAAATATATAATAATTTTTAAATATATTGGATTTTATATATTCAGTTAACAAATACTAATAAATCATTTTCAGACTGTAATGTAGACATGCAGGGTGAATAATATTTGAGTTTATCAGAGGAAATAATAGCAGAGTGTTCTGGTTCGTATCATCAGCTGTGTTTTATCTGTCTGTCTCCAGTGTATAATTTTTCTTAGTCTCCACAGCTCCACAAAACTTGCTATCGCTCATCTTCACTCTTACGTGCTGCTATTCAGCTAGGTCCTGGTCCTTGCTGCGTATCAGATATGGCTCTCCCATCAGCCTTTTTCTCCAGGTTCTTGAAATCATGTGGGTTGATGATTTTTACATCAGTTCCTGCTTTCATTCAATCCATATGTGGCCAGACCTGACGCTAACGCTTGTACGCATGCCATAGTACAACATAAAATTTCTTTAAGATATTCTGTCAGTTTAAGTTGTTTAAATTTGTGCCTGGGTAGTGAACTGATCCTGGAAAAATTGGAAGTGTATGCATGGTTAAATTAGAGAACCTTTCGTCCTTTGCATACTCAGCAATACTGGCACAGCATATATATGAGCATGTGTTCACACATGCACAAAACTTTTAACGAAAAGTGATTAAACACCTTAGTCTGCAGTGTGACTTGAGATTTGTTCCTTCATTAGGGATGTCAAGAAAATGGTATCTGCTTTTAAAATGAAGCAAATAAAACATATGTGTGGAGAGGAATACTCGACAATTACGCTGCCACCTTTTGATTGTATCCTGCATTTACAAGGAATTGGGTTGCAAGTCATTTAACCCAAATTATCAATACTGAATAAGGTAAATATATCTCGGTGTTAGGAAGTAATTATTTAATATATTGATGGAAGAGTTTTAATGGGCTATGGCTATTGTGGACACTGCACTTGATACACCATTTTATTAAGCAGTTTTGTTCAAATTGTGTAATAACTTATACATTTGAAATGTGAGGATTGGTAAAAATGATAAATAAGTAATGAATTGCAGCTAAGTTTTGTTCGTTTTCTGAACTTAGCAGGTCCTTACAGTCATATATTTTTATTAAAAGTGCCTTAAATCAGGATTGCCTACATACTCTTTTATACACAGAGTCTGCTTTCCTAGAGGTCTCTTGGAGCCAAGTGCAACCTGCGCTTCCCCAAGCGGCTGCCGGTCACCTGGCCAGACTGAAACTCCCCTGTCCCACATAACATGGGAATGTCTTTGTGTCATGATGGATCATAGGGCTCCTCCTGGAATGGACGCACATCCCAGGCAGCAGGAACACCTCTGTTTTAATTAGGTAGCATATACATGTCCAGGCACGTGGTGCTGTATTGCCTCCRCATGCCATAGTAAGGTGCTATATGGCCCATCCAGATGGGAAATTCGGAGTTTGTTGTCTTCACCAGTTTACATGGGCATGTCGTCAGGTGCTTTTTAGGGCTTTTGAATAACAGGTTCTGAATTTGAGCTCAGAAGGCAGGCATGATTTTTAGGTCTGACTCTGACCTCTTGGTTGACCTTCAGTGTTTTTCTAAATTTCCATATTGTGCTGTGCCGGAGGTCAATGTAGTCTTCAGTGACTTAACAGTCTAGCAGTACGGTGACAGAGGCCATAGAAATAACTACCCGTGATAGAAAATATTATTTTTAAGACAATTACTTTTTAAATAATAAGTAATATTTGGTGACCCGTATTTGAAATGCTTATTCATTCATTAAGAGGCAGAAATGTGTATTTTCCAGTTGCTGCTAAGAAGGGGAAATAACCAGGGAGTGCTGAAGGTTACTTGTCAGGAGTGATTGCCAAGAGCTGTGACCGTACAGGGAGATGGTTTGAGAAGGATGTAGGTAGACCACGTATAGACCATGGCAGTGTCATGGCCAGGTTGCATCATCATGCTGAGCGTTACGGGAAAGTAGTGTTATTAATGAGGTTAAAACTATGAAAGCAAAGAGTTGCTGGCAGGGTGAAATGCAGGGAGGGAGCTGTGGGAGAAGCTGGAATAAACTGAGGAGCAGAGGGAAACTCTCATTTATATGGCCTTTTCTTCCAAGGTACGTTTTCTGCCCAGTGCATGAGGAATTAGTTTTGTGATTCCTGATAATGGGTGATGCATTTGGTTTCTAAAGTCGATGCTAAAGCATAGTGCACAGCAACACTTAATTATTTCATAAGACTTCTTCAAGAACAGATTTTGCTCATTTGCAGTTGAGTTGTTTGTGCTTCTGTTTATCTCAGATACCCGTTACACTTGCATTTACACTGTGACAGTGTTTGGCTGTATCTGATTCTCACCAACTCGAGGCAATTAAAACTGCTGGCCCAGTGTCACTTGTCTCCGAACATGCTCAAGCATGGGATGATTACTATATCCTTGCTCTAAACACTGAAATGTGTTTCTTTAATGGCTTCAGATACAATACAGAATAGGCTGATTATAAAAGGACTAGAGAAATGCAGTTGTTGAAAATAAGATAAAAAATTAGCTGGGGTGTTATCATCTAGCTGTAATGATACCTACACAGAGATTTCGTGGGATGAAATAATACTAAACTCATCATGGGAAGCTGTTGACCCAAGTGATGAGCTTGCAGCCAATTCCAGCACCCCATCTTCACTCGCCAATATTTGTCTCCTTTAATAGACCAAATGTTTTAAAAGACAGCAAGAAAAGGTACTAAAATTCACAACTACCAGTTTTGAATCTGCAAATGCCCAGCAATCTGTTATTTGTCACAAAGGGAAGAGGAGTTGGAATTTAAATAATGAAGCTGAGACACAAATGTATAGAGCCTGTCTTGCTTATTTTGTTGAAAAATATTGTGTGTCTGAGTGAGAAGTGAATGATACAGGGGAAAAAAAATAAAAAAAGACTAGTAGAAGAAGAAGGTCATCTGAGAGAAATGCTGACCTCCTCCTTCTTCTTCTGTCCTCCTTTTGCTTAAGCCAGGCAGTTCACTTTCTGATGTTTTCAACTCACTGTTCATGCACTACCTTGTTCCTTGTGGCAAGCTTGAATGGCAAGCTCAAATATGTTTTTGCCATGCCATGACTGGGAAAGGTTGCAGCATGTCTAGTCCCTATAGTTGGATATACCTGTGAGGCCTACCAGGCCTGTAAAGACAGTGGTACCCCAAGGGTTTGCCTCCAGCACTCAAATTGAATGATGTGGAGTGTCCAGAGGGCAGACACCTAAGGGGCTTAAAAAGAAAAAAAAGAAAAAAGAAAAGAAAGGATGCTAAGAATGCTTTACTGCTTAGATATTTATCTTATTAATCTGCATCAAAATTAATGACTGACTGTTGAATAAAAAATAAGCATCATCTTCATTAAGTGTGATTAGTGATGAAACTTTCTGATGCCTCCTGCCAAATGTGTTGATRAAGTTATTTCCAATTGACTGTTATTGATGCTGGTCCAGACTTGACTCTCTCACCAATGGGTTTATTGAGGTTAAAGCTGATGAGCTACCGTAGCAAGAGGGAGAGGGTGGAAGATAATTGCGGACGCCTAATTTTACAGGCACAGCTATGAATAAATAAGACTTYTCAGAATCTTTCATTAAAGTCCAGCAAAACTGTTCAGAAAAACTTGTAAGAACCCAGTTAACTTTTWAAGCATGCATTTAAATTCCAGTATGTACGTTTTAAAAATATTTAGATTCTATTATGAACAGTTGGATTTAAGCATATGCTGAAAAGTGGCCATGTCTTCATTTAGCAAAGCGCTGAAATAGGCCAAAAGAAATGCTTGGGTTTTTTTTTTTTTTTTTTTTTTTTTTTTTTTTTTAATAGGAGCCCAAGAAGAATGATTTTTTGGTGTTCCAAATTTCAGGCATTTGATCCAAACTTCAGATATCGGTGATACTAGATTGCATTGACTACAAGATTGCCTGGACTGTAATTGCTAGTTTTAATGGAACAATCWGAGTTCTTTCACTTGAGTCAGACAAATGTTTTCTACTTTTTTCTAACAAGGAAGGAAAATGTCCATTAAAGTATCTCAGTCATGATATTCTTTAGTTGCAACCCTTAAATCTTTCAGTGTTCTGTTTCCTAAAGGAGAACTGCCTGAACCAATGTTCCTACTAAAATTGCTGTTTTCTTGTCATTCAATCTGGGTGTTTAATACTGGTGTTTATTTCTAACTATTTAATGTTATTGCACAGGACTTGCTTCTTTTATATCTAATTTTTGCCTTACCTGTCTTTACAGGCTAACATTGGGAATACGATCCCACATGCTTGTTAATGAAAGCTCTCACAACACTCACACAGGACACACTCACAAAACACACTCGCAAATGATTTAGTTTAGGAGATGATGACTCAGATGTATAAACCACTTGTTTCCTTTCTTGCAATTACCCAGCTGCCAGGCCATAATAGGATCATTCTCTGGGATGTTTCATTTTAGCTTATACCATGCTTTGGCAAAATAGCCGTATCACACTCTACTTCATTTCTGAGAAGGAAGCCGCTAGGTGACTCATTATAAACTGAAAGTTTTGCTTTAGGACACCTGTAACTGTTGCCAAGTCTTTTTTGGGGGTGTGAGCATGTGTGCGTGGAGGCCAGTGATCCTGTCCATCAGCTGCTTGGGGTGATTTAACTGCTTCAAGATTAAACCCGAGCTCTTGATTCCTTTCTTCAACACGGGCTATTTGTTTTTATTTTATAATGGAGTATTAAAAAAGGCTYACAGTAAAACTTATTCTGACTGTGCTGTAGTTGAGGGTAGGGCAGCCCAGCCTCACACCATCCGGTGTTCCTGACTGTGCATGTCACAGTCATCGTTATTCATCATTATTGGGAACAGAGGCATCTTGCTCAACTCGGGGAAGTGTTGAGAGGTGCATCTGTCTCCACCGTGTCACTTCTTTTAAGAGCCTCCTCCCAGCTTCATCCCTACTCAGTCTGTCTGCTCCCACACCAAGACAGCAGACAGGCCCAGCTGAATTTTGGAAATTGCATGCTTGTTCCCAAGGGCCTCATCTCCAGTCACACAGCCCCATTGTAGAGTGCCAGAGACTCAAGCAGGTATTCYGAGAGAAGCAGTTATATCCCAAAGCCTTATAAAATGAGGGAAGAAATTTAGAGGTATTGGTAGCTACCTCTCTAATATCTCYCCATMGSGTAATATAATYCTGCTGAAGCTTTGACTTGTCACAYGACAARTCTTTTTTTCTAGAACCCAAYATCCAAATTGGCATAATTTGGATAAACAGCTATCAGTTATTTCACATGAAGAACTTAGGACTCCAATTTTTTTGCCTGAGGAGAGAAATATCTCCTTGAATATGTCCATGGAATTTTTCTTTGTTTAAATKATATGCTTAGCTAACTAGAGCTTTGCTGATACTGTTTTAAACCATTTATTAACCCGGGGAAAAGTGTGGAGGTACTTAGTCTATCTGCTTCTTTTTAAATGTCCCTCTGAATTTTCATATGTTAAAAAAGGTCAGAGATTCTTAAATTACAAATSTATATGATTTGTCTGGTTCTTTCTTAATGAAAGACATGATAAATGACAATCTCTAGGATTCTTTAATTTTCTGTTTTAGATTACAGGGAGAATACATTTAAATGTAGAAATATGAAAGAATGAATAAATTGAATAGCTTTAAAACAAGTGCAGTGGCAGGAGTTGTGCACAATGTCTATTTAATCATATATGGCAAAGGTCATGTATAATGTATAACCTGTTGGGACCTTTTTTGTACAGATGACTAGTTCTTAAAAGTGATTTGTTTTCCTTTGTTTTTCTTGCGTCAGACTTGCTGGCATCTGTCTGCACACTTGGCAAGCGCTTATGCTCGTTTGCTCACCCCAGCAGTGCCACCCATGCCACCCTTTGAAAGGAGCATGGAAGTACAAGTATTTGCTGGGGTTTCTCTATTTCTCCTTCTTTACAGCATGCAGTCAAGGTCAATGCCATGACTTCAAGAGGACCAGAAGAGTCCTTTGCAATGTACAGCTTAGCACGGTAGACCTGGTTTCTGGGCAGGTCTACATTAAATTAACAGGAGTTACTTTGGTTTGTGTCCCTTTAMCTTAGCTAGTTAGGAACTAGTTACTAGTCTGATTCAAGAGGTAGAAAGAAAACCCCAGGCTGTTTCTCCAGCAGATCTCACTGTAGCTGCAGCGTAAGCAAACATGAATTGTGCCTTTACATGTGTAATCATTTCAGTAAAGGCTGTAGTGTGATGGGTGGATATAAGGGAGCTAAGCTGATTTCTCTACTTTTCAGTGTTTAATTTTCCAAGCTGCTGATGCTTTCCGGAGGGGATTTTAGGCATGCACTATGTAATTGGCAGATATGAAATGCATCTAAATAAAAAGCCTGCTACTACTACTGCTTGCAATGCACTGATTTGAGGTATGAAGTGTCACTTGATTAGGTGTCTTTATATCAGCAAGATTGCAATGTCAACAGCAGCTTGCTGCATCATTAGRGAGCTCCCTGGAGCTCATGGTTATATTGTCCACCTGTCTTTCAGGCTCCATGAAATGTCTCCTTGTCTAGAYGTGAGAGCTATGTATGTGTGTATRTGTATATATTATATATATGTATACAGAAACTGTATTACACTGCAGGGAGCAGYGTGCAGATGCAGAACCTTTTGAGGTTTGAGACAATACTGATGATGGGTTGGGCAGCAAACTGTTTTAACTTCAGCCTTGCTGTTTGCTGACCAGATCCAACATGAAATCTAAAGCAGCGTGGATCTGTCCTGCCTGCTCTTCCCAACTCTTTTTTCCTCTTGCCCACGTCTCTGTTCATCTTCTATTCTGACGTACAGCAGCCCCTGCCCTTTGGGGAGCAATGCGAGGATGGCACAGGAACTCAGCCATTCCTTATAGCAGCCTCAATAGCGGGCATTGCTGTAATTAAGAAAATAGGATAGAAAGTTGTTGTACAATAATAATCTCCTGCTGCTGCATAAGTGTTGAAGAATTTCTTTTCGAAGCAGGAKACATTGATCCTGTGGCAATGTTGTGTTGCCATAACTTTGTTTACATYGTAAAGGAGAAATGATAGATGCAATCATTTAATTTATGGTGGTACGAAGTGTCAATTGCTCACTCTAGTGGTATCGATCGAAGGCAGCCTGATTGGTTTATGCACCAGAGCTGTGTAAACGTTTCAGATAACTAAAGATCAAATTMAAAGTACAGTTTGGTAAGTGCGATGCTGTCCAAATACAATTGTTTCACTAGTTACATTTAAAAAAAGAAAAAAAGTATGACCCATGAAGTAGATCTCACGTTGTGCAATAAATCAGCTTTAAAAGGAAATATTAATGATAACATTGGGCTGTTTGATCTCAGTTCTACCCAAGACTTCTTTTAAATTAGATGTACTTGAATTCTGTTCAGGTGCAAATGTCCAACTGGGAAGATTCATTTTCAGAATTAGGATCTTGAAGCTGCTTATTTTCATTTTAGTTTGCATATATGTATATATATATTTATACATATAATGAATAGTTTCTCTCAAGGTATATGAATATTTCTCATCCATCAAGAAGGGAAAATAATTAACATTAAAAGAATATGCATGTGTAAAATGAGCAAGAAAATGAGTTACAAAACATGAAAAGGAAAGCCTAATATTCATAAATTCAAATTAGTGGGATCTAAAATTAGTGAAAACACTGTTTAGATAAAGTTTGATTAAATGCAGCAGTATGGGAGCATTAACCTTCACAAAATTTTAAATTTGAAAAGAAAGCCCACCCAAACTAATTACAGACCATTTTACTTCCCACCAGCTTCAGTGAAGAATGAAGAAATTGCTCTCTTTAGGCCCTTTTCTATAGTTTATTCCATTAAAAATAGATCTTTCTCCCGCACAACAGGAAACACTGAAAGCCTGGTTTAAATTTTCAGGAAACTCCCTTTATTTTTGATCCTTTGAAATTATAATGTTAATACATTTTCAATTAAATATGAACAACTCTCTGTGCATCTCGGCATGAAATACAAAGGGATTTTGGGACCTTCCAATTACCAAAGCTTGAATTTTTTTCTTAATTATTTAACTTATACAGTATTTCTTTTTATTTAAAGTAAAAGTTACACTGTAGAGCTACTTCTAACATGGAGACAAATATGAGTATTTCTTTTGCCTTTCTGTTATTTATTGTATAAGTTCGAACTGAGTTTTTAGGCAGATCCTTTATACTGTAGTGTTCCTTTGCTATTGCTTTTAGTGCCCAAGATAAAAGCTTTTTGTTTGTTCCTGAAAAAAAAGATCAAAACCGTAATAAATGTATGTTCATTTATTTCATCTGCTGATAAACATGTTGATTTGATTTCCTCAAAATGACTTTGACATTTCCCCAGCAATTTGGATAGGTAGAATCCTTTGTACRACACCCAGACCAGCCCCAAATCTGCACTACAAAGTGCCGATGAGTGAGAAGAAGGTGTCTCGTGTGTTGCAACGTCTAAATACGACTCAGGGTGACRACAGTTCTGAGATAACCTCTGTATGACAGACTGGCTTTGTGCTCCCTAGCTGTGAGGAGCAGGGTGGGAAGGAAGCTAACACCGAAAGGCAGGTGACAGCAACACTAATGAGCCATTATAGTTGACTGATATAATTTAGCAGCTATTGCTTTCCCTCAGTTGTATGGAAACTAATAACAACCTAAAACAGGCTTTGTACTTTGTCCTCCTAAAATGGTRTCTCACTGGGGAGCTGGCTCCTGTAGAGCTGGGCAAAGCTCAAAGTTCAGCAGCAAAGTTGAGGGTGCTGCATCCACCTCCTCCTGTCTCCACAAAGCACCGTGCACACGTTGCAGAATGCCCAGCTGTGGATGGGCTGGACCTGTTTCTTTCTCCATCTTTTTCTTTCTCCATCTCTTGGATTACTGTCCTAAAAACCAGAGAACAAAATGCCTTTTTTCATCTTATCTTCCCTCACCTTGTTTTGTTCCCTTGTCTTGACAAACGTATTCTGCTGTTTTACAGAGATCATCAGAATTCAGTTCTAATCATAATGGTGATAGGTGTGTTCCTATCTCAGCAAATTGAAATAGTCGCTGCAACCTCCGTGCAAGAAGGAATACAGATTAGTTTCGGTGTCCAAAGTGTCTGAGAGGTTGACTTGATTAAAAAAAAAAAAAAGAAAAAAACCCCTGACATTTGAAAAATAACATGTGGGCATATATCAGCAATATTGAATACTGTCACTGGGGATTCGTGCCCATTTTGTTGTTCATAGTGGTGAAGGGAATAGTGTTACGTCCCTGGTGGTGGCCCATAGTGTTATTAAAACCATAGWATAATTGAGAAAACAGGGTGTTGTTTCCTAACTTACATTTCTAAAYTGTTACTTTATAGCTACATCTGTGGCTGGTAGAAAGTACTGTGGTTTTTCATCAGAAAGCCTCATTGCTTATCATAGATTTAGTATTCAGAGTCTTTGGGTGCTCTATAATGGATTTATGTTTCTGACCTTAGACAACTAGGTGTGAAAATCAAGATAACAGTGTTGGAGCTTTGACATTTTTCAAACTGTATTTATGTCACTGGCATCTGTTGTTTTAGGGAGTCTCAATATGGAAGTCAACATTTATCACATTCAGTAGTAAACTTTGCCACTGTGTATATCCCATTCTTTAATCAGAGCACTGAAAATATCATAGATATTTTTGTAAATACAAACAATACAGATATTGTAATATAGCTGTACTTTTTCCATTCAATGGAAAATGCATGGAGATGGAGAACAATCCAAAGTGGAATCCAGAGCATTTGTTTCTTGGTTTAGGAGCACCTTTCTTATTTACTTTCAAGTGAATTAAAATGACAGTTTCTGAGTTATGGGCTGGCAGAATATGTGCATTATGTGCTTGGATATTCTGTCCTGTCCAGGTTTGTATAATGCTCCCGTTATCAAGCATTTGAGTTTTTTTTCTYGAGTATAAAAGCTTGTTAAGTGAGGTGTATAGTCAAAGTAACATTTCTATCATGACTATTTCCTTACTCTATTTCAGCTTAAGGGAATAAAAATCTAGTTTCTGTCCTTCTTGCACAAAGGCAGTGTTACATTAAATTGAATAACTTTGGTTTTGCACAGAAAAGATACTTAATCTTGTGTTGCTCCGTACCTGCATGGYAATAAGTTGGGCTGTGCTGTCGCAGTGATGGGAAGCGGTGGTACCCGAACGTGCAGAGCTCATTCCACGAGCTTCACTGCTCCTTAGAGAAGCAGCTCTTGGAGGCAGAGAGAGCAGAGCAGGGAGTGATTCCTTGGCAGAGTCCAGCAAGGGCCGTGGGAATAAAAGGCCCTATTTAATATTTTATATGCGGCTTGTGGAACAAGCACCATGAAGATAAGATGTGCTTATTTCAAACTGTGATTCTGGGGAGATGCAACAGATGCTGGATGCATCATTATGCTTTTTATGGTGCTTTCAAAGAAGAGTTTATTCTGCTTTCCAGTAGCCCAGTCTTCAAGTAATGATTTGGTGTGCATGGCTCAAGTCAAGTAGTTTCTGGATAAGAAGCATCTCATAGCCAGAAGTGGACTATAAAATATGCTGCTGTCATTTTAGCCTGATAAGTCTATAAGGAATCTAGATGGACATACATCTTCAGWCTTTAAAACTCTCACATATGCATCATTTGAATGGGCTTGTGGGAACAGGAGGACATACATTAAGGGAACTAATCTTATGTTTGTATTTGCATGGGAGTAGGTGTTTTGGATTAGTCTCATGGTAAGGAAATCTGATTTGTAGTACTTTTTGTTTAATTTCATGTTCCTTTCAGCAATAGTTTATTCTTCTAAAATTTTTGCTTTGAAGTCTTTTATTTCCTTGCRTATGAAGCAGTGCTCTAATTGCTGTTGTTAGATTTCACATTAACAGTTTTAAGGACTGTTTAAGGAAATTAAATAGGGGTTAAAATATCCTGTTAAGACTGGGATTTTTAATCCAGCATTTTTCCTTAAATGATGTATTCTGTGGRTTGGCTACTGTACTGCTATAGCTCACATGTACTGAATATCCTTGAGTTATTCTTGAGAGCTTTCATTGATGACAGTTTGGTTTAATTTAGCAACTACTACAAAGAGATTAGGTTGTCAAAAAGATACCAGCGAAGGCTTAGGGATTGCTGAAATCCTTCTGAAATGAAAGGTAATATACACTATAGCTTTCTTGGGTAGTTTTTCTTGGAATTTTCATCTGTGGATGAAAATCAACCACAGTGGAACCTTTTTATTTTTTTTTTTTCTCCTGGACAAAGGAGAGAGAAAAATACTTCTCATGCTTAGCCATTAATAAGAATAATATTTTTTTTTTAAAAAAAGAAGATGAAGCTATAGCTACTAATTTCACCCTTTAATGGCAAAACGTAAAACTTCTGGCACTATAAGTGATCTGATAGTTGTGGGTATCCTGCTGTCTAAATATCATTTTGCTTATTTCTGTCTACACAGATGTAGTCACTGAGGTGTTTGTTCAGTTAATTTCATCTGTTTTTTGATACTTGATGCAGGTAGGGTCATAATTATAAAGACAACCAAAACAATATAAGAATATTATACAAAAGGACTTTTCTATCTCACTTAATGAAGTCTACATTTTGCCAAAGATCGGAAAATAGAAAGCTTATAAGGACAGTTTTGCATGTCTGCTTTAGCAGCACATCTGTAAATTAAATCTCGTCAATAGTCAGTTTGCCAGGCTCAAATGTAATCTGCCACTTTGCTGTCTTTGCAAATGCTGCTGGCTTGATTCTTCATTTAAATGTAATGTGAATTTACAGATTATGCGCAATGAGCAATGGGTAGCTTGAGAAATGCCATTTAAAATAGAAAAGTGCAAGATGGAAGTGCTTCCCAAAGTGTCCTGTCTGGCTGGACATTTAGTGCAGAGATGTGCAGAAAGCTGTCAGTAGTATAGKTCTGTGTGACCCAGTCTTTGTACTAAAAACTTTTCTTTTTTTTACGTTTATGTCACATTTTTAAGCCACAACTTTTGATTAGCACTACATACAATTAAGCTGTAAGATGGATATGGCTGAAGGCTTCCTTTTGGGTTTGAGTTGGCTCTTTGTATTTGTCTGAAGAAATCTGACTCAATTTCCAGGCACTAAGATAAGCATAAGCCTTTGTCTCCCAAAAGCAGGCTTGGATTCAAAGTCATCTGTTGCACTTTACTTGGGATTAGCTAATCCACCACAAAATAGTTTATTCTGGTTTTGCACTTCAAATCGCATTTTATTGTGCTGTGTATGAGCTCAGGGTAGCTAGTTTTCCAGTGTAGACGCTGTAATAAGATGCAGTTGTAATTAATTTGACCTCCCCCACTGACCTTGTGCTGTGCTCAAACACAAAGTCCTTCAAAGTGGTAAATATGAAAACTTCTCAATATGAGCTCCTCATCCACAGAGATGGAGTAATTTCTAAAATGCAGCTGGAGAAGGATATGGGCCAGCAGATGGGAAGGCCACTGAAACTCCCAGCTTCTGACCATTTTTTTATAACCTCTAGCAACTTTATTTTTCTTGAGTAGCACTTTAGAAGCTGTTTCATAGAAAATTGTTTACTCTATGTTTTCTTTTCCTGAATAGCTGGGAAACTTTACTTATATTTACTGCTAGCCGTCTTGTAGAGTGAATGTTTTACTTCAACCCGTCCGTTTCGGCAGGTTGGTACCAAACAGCTATCGGCTGCCATCGTTTCAGGACAGTGGAATCATAAGTGTCTATGGAGAGTTTCTCTCTCAGGTGAAAATGAGTGAATTTGCCCACTTCATCCCTACTGAGYAGCCTCCTACCACAGCTGTTTCTGCTTTCAAATGGCATTAATATGCTGCCAAGAGCAGCRAGAAAGGTTGATGTTCCTTGTGATTGCTCCTGGTGATATAAAAACACCAATGTTAGCCAGCTACAGAGGGGAAGCCCCGCTGTGTACTTGCACTTGACTGATCCTTTTTAAGGAAGAGTTTGGAGTATTTCTTACTTTGCTCCTTTTCAGAAAGCAGCTCAGATGGGGGCTTTTGCCTAGGAAAAAGAGCCAAATGAATGTTAGTTTGTTGATAATATTCCTCAGGGGGAGGAACTGCATTGTTATTTTCTTGCTGATCAAAGAGAAGCAAATGGGTTTGCTTGAAGGTAGGGGTAAATCGTGTTGCACTGGGAGGGTGGCCATGACCCACCACAGAGCCATATTTAGCCTTGTTGCTTCTTCCATGATTCTTGCCCTTAAGTTTGCACAACCTTTTAGCTGACCCAGGGTGGTTGGTGAGCCAGTAATTTCCAGCACAAAACTTGTTTCTTATCTGCTGGGCCTGCGCAGCAGAATTTGAAGTCTTTGCAGGCTGTAGTTAGTGCCAATATGTGGGGGGGAACTGGAGGAGACATCATGGGGCTCAGTGGTTGCAGTGCTTGCTGCCTCAGATTTAAAGCCCTGAGCAGCACAGGRGATGCTGGAGAAATTCTTTATTGCAACCGGAACACAAAATGAGCTTTCTTCCTACATAAGGCAAATCCCAAATCTCCCCGGAACTGTAATTGACTCGGAATGTGATTAATGTAACTTAATTGTCTTGACTGTACATGCATCAGGCACATCACCGCCATCTGAGGCCAGGGTGCGYTGAGTCGCTGCCTGATTTCCAAAGGCACTTTAAGGGATGTCATCTGCTCTGTCTAGACACTGACACCTTTTCGGATGAGGAATCCCGTGCTCGGCAGGAAGGCCCGTGTTGCACCGTGTTTGTACCTGCGATCCGATCGCAGCCTACAACACGCGACGCACATCGGGATGGCATTTCCATTCATCCATTCCTATCTCCACTGTCACTTGCAGAGAAATTGAGGAGGCTGAAAAAGCCTTCTTCCCTTTTAATGTCAAGTGAAAATATATATTAAAAATAYTCTCCATTAATAGCAGCATATGTCAATACATTGCAAAGCTGTTCTCTAATACAATCGTAAAGAATAAAGCAAATTTGCACTTGATTAGCTTAGAAATTTTCTCTGTGTAAGCTCAGCCATAAAGTTTGGAAGTGAAATTTGTTCTTCTATTACTAGCGATCCAGCTCCAGGTTCCCCTCGCCTCCTTTCAGGTCGTTTAGTAGATGATGGGGGTTTGTTTGTTTGTTTTTGTTTGTTTTTAAAATGTTTGGGCAATCATAATGTAATAGGTTTCATTCTTTATCAACTTCCCATTGAAATGGGATATAAAAATATTGCACCGTGAGGTACAGTATGTTATGGGGTTCAGCTAAGTGCAAAACCAGCATATAAAAGCAAAACATATCCACGTATGCATTTTAAAAGATATTTGAATTTTGACAGAAACCATTAAAGACCTGCAGTTCATGGCTACAAGTGAAATGTACCATATGTCCTGCAGCATTGAGACACAAAGAGCACATTAACAGAGTAATTAAAGGGCACCCTGTTGTGACTAGGTGGTGGAGGACATATGGTGCATCATGACTAACCATGAATTTTGAAGTTCATATTGTTTTCAGTCATAACCCTCTTCTTTGTTTTTAACATTATGTAATATCCATGGGTTAGGATATGCTTCAGTTACTACAGTGATGGTTTGGTGGTTTTAATTTCACCATGAGGTTCCTTTGAAGTTACCAGCCTGACAAATTCATCCAGTCTGAGCATCTCCTCTATTAATCTGAAATGATATCTGGGACTTTAAGGTTGCACAACATTGATTTTTGATAATGGGGCAAAAGTGGTTCTTTTTTTTTCTTGGCTTCCCTTTGCAAATTTAGCATTCCTTATTATTAGTGCAAAACATAACCTGAGATACTCTGTATCTGATGGAGATACTTAGAAATTGACAGTTGTTGCAGACACATTCTGCAGATTCCACCTGCTGCTGAAAAATCAAGCAACTCCCTCTCTTTCACTTTGCCCTCTTCCTTTATCACTAATAGCAGAAATTATGCAGTCAAAATTCAGCTGAGAATTTTGCTGATGATGTGCAAAGCAAAACAGGATCTACTTTGCACAACTTCAGGTGAAAGATATCCAGCTGGAGCATTACAAAAGCATTGATTTGTCTRTAAACATGTGTTATTCAGAGACCCAGCCAGACTTGTTTAAGGCACTGTATTTACATAGTTGAATTTTTAACCATCACTATCTCTGGCAAACCCAAGCGTCTGTTAGAGACAGAAAATCTGTGTATAAATGAGTCTTTTTTCTTCAAGCAAACAGAACAACTCTGAAAGTTTTACTACAAGACATCAAAGTAGCTCTCTCAGCATCAACTATTACTTGAAACTAGACATTGCCAAATTTCTTTTTCAGGTGGAGGTCTCTAATCTGGTTGAACCCAAAGTCTGACTTGGGTAAACTACAGTGAGGTGTAAGGTTCTTTGTTAGATTTAGGTCTACTAAGTCTTATGCCTCTGCTTCAATCTAAGGTCCTTGAAATTCCTCATTTCAAGGCACTGGTCTTCAAGACCCCTAAACCCCATTTTGGTTGCAGTGCTTGTTCACACCAAACCCATCAGTACCAATTGCACAACAAACTCCTATCAGGAGGCAATTTGACAGATGCTTTCCAAGCACTTCTAACCCTTTAATAAAGCATTGCTTTGCTCCTTCTTATTCCTCAATAGCTCAGAAATTAAAGCTGTTACTTATGACATAGGGCATTGAAATTCTTTTCGTTGTTGCTTTTGTTTTTTTTCCTCATAGGTCATTGAAATCTTGAGAAAGTGCCCAGCTGAACTCTGGTGATACCCTCAGCTCAGCATCAGTTGATCCACAGTATTTCTTTTTATCCAATTAGGATCTTTAGCTATATGATGCCAAATAAGATACAGGTGCCAAATGCAGAGTTCTGATTTTCTGTATGAGCTGGAAACCGCAAAGTAGGAATCATAGTGCTGAGCACATGTCTGCATTGGGATGTCTTGTGAGCATTAGGATGGAACTTCCAGGTAGATGTTTCTGCGTAAATGTATGTCTCTGTGTTTCTCTTAAATGAAAAATAAGAGATATCAGCATTGCTAAGCTTCAATTCACTTTTTCAAATGAACTATTTCAATGTTGCATTAATACTGTTCAGAACACAAAAAGAAGATAGGGAAAGGTCCTGTATTCCCAATTAAAAAAGTTTTCTGTATAGAGCATATGCAACATGCTTTTAGATTTGGCAGTACTGTCAGTTTATAGCTATGTATCATGGTGGGAATGGAACTAGCAAAAGTTTTTGGGGTATTATGTTGGAATTCAGTTACCTTTTTTTGTTTTCTCCTTCTGTTTTAGTGGGTGTTGAGCCCTCTATCTAAAATAGAAAAATGCTTAATTTAGCTGTGGGATATATTTTGCAGAAAGGAAACATTTGCCTGGGCCTAGAACAATAATAGGCTGTAATATCTGGATAATGCAACATTGCCAACTGTAACCTTTAATTAGGTTTGTCTTCTGAACATTGCCAAGTGAGAAGCTGAATTTGAGTAAGTGGCCAAATCTCCTCCTTGGCACCTATTTTAATATCTGTAAGAGCTTATTTTCAGCTTGTCGTGCTGTTATCCTTACATGTTCCATTACTGTTGGTGGAAGTTTTACAGGAAGGATTTTATTTTTGAAGGGTTGTTTTACAAATTAACTTTGCTGAAATCCAAATTTCCTCAGTTACATTTTAAATAAAAATATTTAGCCTCCAAAATGATGGGAAGACATCTCACTTTTTTTTGGTCTGTCTTCAGGATGTCTCGTTATTCCTGGAGTTTTGTATGCAAAACTTAAATCTCTTTTGAAGGTTTTTCCATAAACAAGTGCAAATTTCAATTTTCCCACTGCCTGTTGTCATATTTCATTGAGTATTTATGGAGGCAAAGAATACATCTTCCTTTATAGCCAATGCTTTCCTCATCCAGGTGCTGACAGGAATGTAACCTCCATTTTGTAGCTGCCCCATCTAGGCTATACTTGAACATAARTAGTCTGGCATCAGGTGCTAAGGCTTACTGCCTTTCCCTTCCTATTCTTTCTWATTCCACCCCAATAATCTGAACTAACATTTTGGAAAGACTTATTTGGATTTTCATTTTTCTGTAGGAATAAGGAATGAAATGTACTTTTCATTGGAAAATCAGGAGTGGTAGGTACACTTGTAAATTATTTGTCTAGTTAACATTCTAACRACACATAAATATGGAAAAACTGACATAGATAACTTCAAGGAAAATGCTCTGTAAAAACTCCCTGTTGAATGTGCAAGGTAGTGGTCAAGGTTACGCAATCTGCATATTCAGCTGATGCTGGAGTCTAACCAAGGAGAAATAAAACATGAGAATATATTTGGATGTCCCTTTGGYTTAGCAAAGAAATATGCTGATGCTCCACAATAAGTTTCTTCTTTGGGGTCTAATCAAGGATAAAACTTGTGAGAAGCAAATAACATTTTGTTTATGGAAGTGTATTTTAGAAACTACCTCTTTGATCTGAAAAGTCCCAGTCTGCTTTCCTCCCTCTGCCAAAGTAGTAAATACAAAGTCTTATGGGTAGAAAGGGCACATACTAAGGATTGTGTTCTCAGACAGATCAATATTCTCATTTTGGCAAATCAGCCATGCTGAAATTACAAAATTAAGTCTACTTCTGTCCATCTGGTAGCAATGGCACAGGAAGTATGGCAGATTTTGGCATTACTGAATTCTGATGCTGATCTTGCCATTTCCCAAATCTCCCTCTGAGAAAATATGAAAGACTATTTTTGTTTAGTAGTGAGATGCCATTTCAAAAAGTAGTTTTATTGGATTGGCATCTCTGGAAGAAGCTGCATTTACCAACAAAATTAATGAAGTGCTGACATATTTTATTATTATCTATGCATCAATTCCATTGCAGTGCTCACCCTCTTCCTTGCAAATCCAAGGAAATGTATGTCAGAAGATTCAAACCTTTCACACACAAGTTGATGTTCCCTTCAGTACCATTCCACTTAAATTAATGCCTGAAAGTTTACTTTTAAGCCCTTTGTACCTTTGTATCCTTTGGAGTATTCATGTAGGCTGTCAGGGCACCACTAATATTAAAAAGGAGAAATTGCGCCTGCTTTGAACAGAATCCTAAAAATCCGGCAGAAACTTTGCAATTGCTCTAAGTAWTCAAATACAATTGTCTAACGAAGATGTTAAGCTTTTTTTTTTTTTTTTCATCATGGCTAACTTAATTTAAATCTGCATTATTACTCCTCTATCCTCTATCTATAAACTCCTATATCTATCCCAGGTATCTTATTGCAGCAAATAAAGCTAAAACCCAGCATATGTTATCAGTAGGACTTTGAYAGGTAACTTTGCAGATGGTCCAAAAAAGGATTTGGAGACAAGGCAGTATTTAAGACAACTTTGATTAGTTTCCCACTGGCTTCATTTCAAGATAAAATTAAATATTTTTCCCATTCAAGTAGGTTTACACAGCTCTAAATATTAATTTCATTACGTGTATTTAGGAAGCAAGTCCTATACCATAAGTGAACAGTGGTATATTTTGGAATAATACTAGTAAAATATTTTGGAATAATACTGGTACATTAAGGGTTTTTGTGACTCTGTTTATAGTACATTTCTTCTCTAAGGATTGGATGGATAGAAGCTGKKKTTTTTTTCTTTCAGTGAGTGTTAGTGACGCATATTTGCTAACACAGTTTGACATACAATATATTTCAGTGTTTATGGTACCTTATGGTATAGTACTCCTGGTACAGTACCTTATGGCATTTTATTTAATGTTTGTAGAGTTTTCTGATTGCTTCCCAGATAATTTATTATTACTGGCAGCCAGCTTTGTTCCCTCACTTGGAAATGAAGCTTAAGCAGGATGATTCTCTACATCTGTAGAATTTCCAAARTGTTTAAAAATTATGTGTTGTTCAGTTGCTCTTTTCTTAAAAAAAAAAAGAGTGCTTTTAATCTATTGCAAAGGGAGAAATTCCCATCTGGAAGTTACCTATTATTAAATAAAGATAAAACCAGTAAGGTGTCGTAAAAATTTCTTAGCTATATATTTTAAGAACCTAATGTTTCTGTTGTCATCTTCACTCCATATGCGCAGCTCAGAAAAAAAATATTTTCTATTAAAGTGGGATGAACCTGGCACCAAATGCACAGACACTTTTTCTTATGGTCCTTTGTTTGCAAGTGTCTTTCTTTAACGTGCCTACATGCACCAGTTTGCCTGGGCTCCCGCCCTTGTCTCTGTGTGCCTCCAGTAAAACTGCAAGTGCTGGAGCCAGCAGCAGTTTTGGCTTCACAGAACCTCATTTAGATCACAGTAAAAATCAAATCAGAAGCAACAGTGGTATTTTATTTTTATRGTATTATGTTTATTTGATGATAAAGAGTCCTTTACCACATACAAAGCACACCTCAGCTTTCCCTTGCTTTAATTTAGAAAATACTTGCAGCATAAMAAGTCAGATTATTAAGACAGAAATTCTTCTGACTGAAAACATTCTACAAAGGGGAAAAGTGTAGAACAGCCTTTTTCTTCAGCAGATGTTTTGCTCTTTTATCCCTGATGTTAATTAAGAAGCATGTGYTTAGCTGTTGTATTTTATATGGTCAAGGCACACAAAAGGTCAYCTCTTAAGCTCCTTTGCTCCTGAGGAGCAGATGGTTTGACAGCCACCATCTTGCTTCTTCCGTTGTTCAGGACCCCAGTCTTGCTCCATGCACCATGATCTGTCTATCCTGCTTTTCATTTGCCCAAATAAAGTCCTTTCTGTTGCTGAGCTTGGAAAACCATGTTAGAGACCATATTGGGCTAGTTTACTTTTAGACATAAAATCTTATTTCCTTTCTCCTACCCAAAGTTGCTTTGTACCTCTTAGTATCTCATTATATTCTAAGTTATTGCCCAGATTCATAGTAAATCGCAAAAGAGATGGAAGAAGAGAAATAACAGRCATGAAGGGAAGATAGAAAGGCAAAAATGAGAGGAGAACAGCAACCAAAATCCCCAGAMATAATAAAATGGGTCTCTGGGAGACCATGGGCTCAAATGTTGGAACAAAAGAGGTATTGTGTGTGCTTTCTTCCTCCCAAATGTGCTTTAAATGCCTAAAAAATCTCCTCTTCTATCCTTATACAATTGATTCTGGTTTGATAGTCAAAGATTGTGATTAAATGACTCAAAGAAATCGTAGTCTTGTTCCACCAGGCAGTTTGCTACGGTGCCTTTTTATTAAGTATATGCAGGCTGCAAGGGCTGTCAGAAATGTTARAATTCCAAAGGGTAGTTTGCCAACATCTATCACTGGATTAGAAACAGCTCTGCAAAACCTTCAGCAAAGTAGATAATATTCCATCATAAAATCAATAAAACTAAGCATTGTCAGCATAGTACTGACAGTTCYAGCTAAAACAATTTATAAATTTTAAAGAAGATATATTGTAAATAGAAGATAAGAGGTTCTTTTCCCTTGATCCGTGCTGAAAGATAGAGCCAGAAAGCAGAACCCATATGTAAAGATTTTGCAACTGGTTTGAGCTTGTTGTTGGCCTTTGCCAGCCTTTTTCAGAAGTTTTACAGTCAGAAATGCTGCCATCTTATTAAATGTGGTGATATAACTCCTAACTACATGGCAGCTATTGCAGGTCATGTAGATGTGTACCAGGACCAGCTAGCTTGAGTAAGACCAGSAACATAACAGCCAGGGCAGAGAGCTGCTAGGACCAGCCATCAAGCTGGGGCTTCTTGGGCCCTTGCTGCTGCCTGACACAGCCACCCTGCTTACCAGAATGCAAAGCTAAGGCTACTTTTTGTATGCTGTAGTTATTTCATCTTGTTCAGCATCTTCTTATTCCAGAATGAACTATTTTGCATGTGATTGATTGTTTCTTCCTAGGTCTAGGATCTTGTGTGTTTATATTGAAAAGCTCTGTTTTGTTCTGCAGAACTGGCATTTGCAGAATCCAGAGATGGAAAACTGAGCTAGATTATTTACTGGTCTGACCTGTTGTAGTGTATTTTATATTCAAAAATATGTATCACTGATTTTCCCACATAACTCCTTATGAACATTGAAGCCATCTGCAAATGTTATTAGGAATAGTACTGGGKTTTTTTTTTTGCGTGTTTACTTCATTGGGTAACCTGTCAACTAAGAGTTGACCATACTCACCCATCCTCTGCCAATCGTATAATTCACCAGTAATTACAACATGATTTTCTTCCTGATTTTTGTCCTGTGTATTTTGAGGGGTGGGATTGTACATGAGAAGTAATGGTCAGTGGCTTGAATCTTRTTGCACTTTGACAGTGATCATAATACAGTAGTAGTTGTTGTTACATAGACCCTTTTCCTATTTAGCCTAAGCAAATGGGTACTAAGACAAAATTTTAGTGGACTCAATGTAAAAGCTGTCTTACAAATATGTGCTTGCACAGTGTCATATTTTCTGTACTTGATGCTGCTGGCTATTTGGTCCAGCTAGCAGCCTAAATCCATTATACCTGTAAGATTCATCCAGATTCTAGAAAGGAATGATGAGTCACTCAAAAATCCTTCCTTTTGTTTGGATTTTGACTGTACTGTGTGCAGTTGTTGAAGTAATTTTCTTCTGAAACTTAAGGGCTTATTTTTCATAGCATCTTCTGAACAAACAGTTGGGAGCAATGATTTGCCAAACTGTAATTAAAAGGAAATAGGCTCATTCAGAGAAGGGTAAACAATGTGCTAAAGATAATAAAAATAGGGTCCTTAAACTGATGAGTCTTGAACCCAGAATATGACTTAGGTTTGTGAAGAATTGAATTGATGGGGTGAGACTCAGCATCTCCCAGGACTGTGCATTTAGTGTCCTGCAGTAACACGTGAAGTTTCTATGGGTTTGCCAACAAATTTGTGGAATTTTTATACTCATCTCTATCAGCTCCCCATYGTTTATTAACATTGCCAGCAATTTCACAGCACTTTTAGGCCTTCAGGTGTGTATTAATCAACTCCCTGTTGCTTGTTAACATATTTTCATTCTCTCTCTGATCACATTTTTTTTTCTTTGCTTTCTGAATAAAATTTGAAACTTAAATCTTGGCCCATCTTATATTAAAGTCAAAACTTCCCTCTCTTATGACAAAGCAATAATGGAAGCCTGTGACTAAGAATGCCATGGATGCTGAATGACGCTGTCCTTGGAAAAAACTTTGTGGAAGCTGTTTTTATCCTGAGTCTGAGATCTGTGGGTCCATATTTACTTACTGAGCATTCATCTCATATTTTTTGGCTGTCTCCTCTGGTTTTGAATTCTTTGTATGCAGTTTCTGACCGTATCCTTGTTTCTTCATTTGTCTGAAAAAAAAATCATCAGATATAAGAAGTGAAAGCAGGGACAAGCGAACCAGGAGGAACACAGACTGTCCACAATGCCCATGCAGCAGGGATGGGTTTAGAAGAGCCAAGGCCCTTCTGGAGCTGAGCCTGGCAGGAGTGTAAAGGGCAGCAAGAAGGGCTTTTATAGGTATGTCAGCAATAAAGGAGGGCAGAAGCAGCTTTGTGGAGAATGACCTGGAGGTCCTGGTGGATACCAAGTTAATTATGATTCAGCAAGGAAGGCCAATAGCATCCTGGGCTGCTTTAGGGTAGAGTATTGCTATTGCCAGCGGGTGGAGGGAGGTGGTCCTTTCCTYGTGCTCAGCACAGGTGAGACACCTCTAGAGTGCTGTGTCCACTGCTGTACAAGAATATACTAGAACGAGTCCAGTGAAAGACCATCAAGATGCTGCTTAAAGGATTAGAGCATCTTTTGTAGGAGTCACTGAGAGCACCGGGAGACCTGGAGAGGAGAAGRCATGGGTAGATCTTATTAATGTGTTTAAAGTACCTGATGAGARGATGAGAAGGCGGCGGAACAGACTCTGTTCAGTGGTGCTCTGTGATAGTACAACAGGAAAAGAGGCAATGGGCACAAATTGCAGTACAAGAAATTCCTTTTAAAGATAAGAAAACCCCTTTTTACACAGAGAAAACTCAGGTTGCCCAGAGAGATTATGATTTTTCCATCTTTGGAGATATTTAAATCTGACTGGACATGTTCCGGCTCTAGCTGTTCCTGCTTGGAAGCAGGGGGTTAGACTAGATAATCTCCAGAAAGTCCTTCTAACCCCATCTATTCTCTGATTCTGTAAAATCCTGGAAGTGAATGAGTTATAAGTGGAATGTTTTCTTGGTTAAACTAACAGCTTGCTGTTTAATTTAAAATATGTGCAGTCATTTTTCTCTGAATCACTTTTAGAATTATTTTGATATATTTTGTCATRTATTATCAGTTGGAAATATTGCCTTATTTCAGAGACAACTTTTTGTTTAAAAATGTGTCTTTTTGTTGTATTTGCAAGATATGCAATGAAAACATGAGAGAGAAAAATTGTCYATGTAGTTTCTAAGTATCTCTCATATTTCCTTGCACTATGAAAGGAATCTAATTCTTTCACAGAGAAATTTCCATTAGCAAATTAGTTTTGGAGTAAAACTGTCATAAAATGTTTTTCATAAATTTTCTGCAATGCTCTATATTTAATTTTTATTTTATGCCTCATTTAAAATGAATGTTGGGCTTTATAGAATTTTTAATTCCAATTTTCTCATGCCAGATATATTAGAAATACTAACAGGTTTTCAACACACTTATGGCATAAAGTATATAGGATTGTATAGCAGGGAAAAAGTTGCTGCAGTTACTTTAGAGAATGGTATATCTTGGACTGGAAATRTAACTTTTGTTGTCTATTGCTATACAGACCCAGAAGGCTCCGTGTGATGATTCTTTGTAGGCAAAACCTGTTTGAGAGGTTTTTCTARTAATTGTCCTCCTTCCTGACAGTTTGTTTCCTCCTGTCTCTATTTCTGCAACTGATTTTGAGATTCCAAATTTTGGGATTCTAAATTTTGAGATCAGTTTTGTTGTTCTTTTATTTAGGCTTTTATTGTGTTTTTGTTTTCTAAAGTTGTTTGAATTCCTGACYACCTCATGGCTTAGTTTTGAGCCCAGCCTACAAACAGGTATGGGAAAAGCATGGTTGGAACGCCTTAAATAATTCTTACTGCCTGAAAAGTTAGGGCATAAATCACACTTCTATGCTAATATATTTCTGTGTGCTGCATGAATGTATGCATATATCTWTGTATTCCTTGGTAAACTGACCTGTAGGAAGAAAAAAAAGTGCTTTCCAACAATTCATTTTTCTTCATGTGGGGAAATCCATCTTCCAAGCTGAAATCTGCACTTTGCTAGTTATGGTGAATAGAAATGGCCACACAAAGTGCTAAGCTGCTGTCMAGCCCCATTAAAATGAGGAAGTTTAGCACTTTGTGTAATGGCACCCTTTATTCAGCAAGTGCTGCTTTTCCATTTAGGTTGACATTCTTGTTTTACTCTGTTAGCTGGTAGTAGAACTGCTTGAATTTCTTTCTGTAAGAAAATGCTTTTTGATTCAGTAAGATTTTTTTTATTAAAAATAAAATGTGGATTAAATGTTCTCACTTGCTGACTGGAAAACTTGAGATGAAAAGTACGCTTCATGTTTTGTATCCATTCAAAATATCTTTTTTTCTTATTATCCCACTTTAGTAGAATATATTATAATTATTTCCTTTTGGCATTTTTGATTTAGAATTTGTTTGATTTTCTTTATATCTTGCCATACTTTTTATTTCACAATTTTATGTTCAAAGTAAGAACAGAAACCAGAGTCAAGATCTTGACACTATTGGTTCTTAAACATTTTCTGTAGAGGTATTAATGACTGAGTGGTGTCAAAAGTCAACATGAAACTTTATCTGGCCAACAGGAGATCCCCCTTGTGTAACAGGAGACCATGATTGGGTTATTGAAGAAAACGTGCCCCTTGCCAGGGTAGTTCATGAAATTGAGTTTGGGGTTGGAGAAGATATTGGTTTAAATGCTTTTATTTCCCACCTACTATCTAGAAAGCATCAGAGTATACTAGTGGGGTCTTGCGGACCTGGATAGAAGATGAGATTTCTGAACGTACCATCCTATAGTCTGTTTCTTTTTTTCAGAGATCTGTAAATGATAACAATGGCTGTGGTAAAAAGAGTGAGCATCAATACCCGCCATTATTCTTGATAATTGTTATTCACACCTGCAATTCTTCTGTTGTGAAGGTGACCTAGGCGGGACTGCAGTCATTTTTGGAGCATGTTAATGTGCTGTATTGCTATCTGTATTCTTTTTCCAGGTCACTGTCTAAGCCATTCCAAATACCTTCTGAATGTCTGGATTTGCCTACTAATTAGCCTGAATCAAGTATTCCTCACATCTATGTTGATGGTATTGGTTGAGGATCTGGTTAACCTTTAAGTGACTCAATCACTAAACACAGATTCTTGTCTCACTGATGGGCTAATTTCTCTGCTATATGTTTTTCCTGTTMCTCAAATCTAAAGTTGTTCCAATAAGTTGCCCGATTCCCATCTGAGCTTTTTTTTGTGCAATATAAAAGTTTTGTCCGTAAGCACACTGAGACCTGTAAACATAATTTCCTAGAATTTATGTCCATTGTAGGTTCCTTTTATGCAATTCAGATATAAAGAGATCATTTTCTGCGTAGCTCTTATTTGAGTCTAAGCACACTCAGTGTAGCGGAGAATGAGAGCGTATAACTCTGGTGCATATAACACAATCTGTACTCTTCTAATATTGCTAATCTGAGTTTGCATTGACCGTCCTTGTGCTGGAACCATGTATGAGTGGTATTTATCATAAGCGGTATCTTTCTTATTGGCAGGAGACCTTCCCATGGCCATATTTTTCCRACCTACTCCTAGAGACCCATAGATAAAGAATCCATAACTTGGTCTTTCTCATACAAGCTCTTTTCCATGCAGGTAACCAAAGGTTGAGTCTRCCTTAGCATCTGAGTGTACCCTAACTGTTAACAAAGATTAGGAAGTGCGGTCAGATTAGGCCTTCCCCAAGGAAAACCTCTCCCTAGTGCCTCTTCTATCTGTCTTGGGTTTGTGGTACAACTGCCGCTCTACAGATTTGCTTTGAGAGGGCTTATTTTATAATGCAGACATTGCCAATGTGAAACGGAACTTACCTGTTTTTTTACCTTGTCTTGATACTGAAGGGACAGTTGCTTTCAGTAAAACCCATGATGAAGTTACATTATTCGAATGTTCAAAATTGGCAAAATGAGTAAAGGTGAGCATAAGTTCTCATGTATATTCCTAAGCAGACAAATACAAGTTTTATAAAGCTTAAAATACCCAAGCAACAAGGCACAATTTGTTTAATAAAATCATTCAAAAAATATTGTAGCAGAATAGCATTAACATGCACTTATCAAGAAAATGTACCTAAAACAATAAGCTTCTTTCAATAAACGAGTCTTTAATATCTTTAAGCATTAGAATATTTAATTTCAGTTTTTGTGTTGTGGTGGGGAGATGAAATTAACTTGTGAAATTAATCATTTTATTTTTAATGAAAAAATATAAATACAGAAGCAATTCTCTATCTATAATATGACTTGAGGGGATGATGATTTATATTAAAAATACTGTTCWGCTGGAATTTCTTCTACTATTTGAGATAATTTAATTTGTGTCATTTGCATATGAAATTATGCAGTGAACTAGCAGCAAAATAACCTTTACCCAATTCTATAATATCATAAAATACAGTACATTACACTTTCAGTTTTTAAGAACAAAAATGCTCATCTAATTTTGCAGAGAAAACACTTTTTTTTTAACTATATAAAGAAGTTAAATAGCCAATAAGAACTTGTGTCAGATCTTTGCAATTTGTCTTGCTTTGTTATCATTGAGAGATCTGAACTAGTTAAAGGTATTCTCAGGTATTTTATTTGATAACTTTTTCTTTCTTTTTTAAATTAGACTTAAATTCATTTTCCTGATACGTAGGTGCATTCTGTACTCTATAAGTTTTCTAGCAAGGTGTGTAATGTGCAATCACAATAGCACATATAGACTACTAGAGATGGATGGGATAGATGTGTTTCATACCACTGTTAAATGCAGTCATGCACCTGTGGAATAGACATTTCTCTACTAACTATTCTTTGTGGCCATATGAATATGGCTGGTAATAARTCAACATGTTTTATTAATACTTGTTTTACTACTGCTGGTGTTGAGGACTCTCTTTAGTAGTTGATTAATAGATGAGTTCCATTGGAGTGTCTCAAGAAAAGGAGATTCTTTTCAGCAATTGGTATACCAACAGCAGGGCTGTTTTTCTTCTTGATATTAAAAATGTTTTTCCAAAAAATGCTTTCTGGTAGCCAAAATCTCTGATCATTCTAAAATTATATATCTTGTTTTCTSTAGTCTTTATCCTGATAACAAAACGCAGACCTACCTTAGTGACTCYTGCCATGCACTGATTTCATCTTACCTTCCATTCTGAAAACTACTACTAAAGATTTCTGTCATGCAGTTCTCCTCCATTATGTTTATTAAATCAGTATCTTTCAAAAAAATTGGCAGTCTCCTTCTGTGTTTACAGAAAATTTCTCTAAGCATTTGGCCTAMATTTTAATTGGCTTCTGGAAGTTGATATATATATTGAGATATATATATATATGTACATGTCTTTCTGAGGTGCTATAGCAGCATCTCTTCCCTAGTGATAMCAGGGAAATTAGGGGAAAAGCCAAGAGAAAGTAATGTGGGATAGGGAGTTACTTCTTTCTCCTCTTGCTATTTGTTTGTGACTCTTCCTCTTGTTATGTAGCCCAAAGCACCAAAACTGCCTCTTTAGTTAACCCTCTGTCTTTTGTCCTTTAGGGCGGGCAAATAGCCCAAATCTGTGCTGAACCCACGGAGTGGAATCAGCTGCCATCACCGTCTTYCCGAAAGGGTCCTCTCCCCTTCCTTTGGCAGTAATATATTTTATTCTATTAAGAATAAGTTTTTAAAAAAGGGATAATGATCCTTTCTTTACACCTTTCTCTTTTTTCCTGCTCACTTTATATCCTTCAAGTATCTCTATTCCTCCTTTTGGAACTACTCCTGTTTCTCTTGCAATGCGCAATAYAGGCAATCTCCTCTTCTGACAGAGGCCAAGTATATAGGTCCTTCTCAGAGGGCCAGTTCCTCTTTATTGCYTTGTAGAGTTGCCCAGCACTGTGTTTACAAGATGAGCATGCACAGTAATTACTTTTTGCAGTGCTTGCTTTGTATATATTTATATTTGCTTTTTAGATGCTTAGATAAAATGTAAGAGGAGATATTCCRTGTCCTATTCCAATGTTGACTCTTCATCTTCCTGTTTTATCTTACAGGAAGATTTTATTCTAATCATGACCCAGGCACTTTACCCCTGCAAAGGGAAATGGATCAAGAAACGCTCCCATTTCTCATTTTTTGATAAACAAGAAATCAGATCAGAAGATGAATTAGCTTAATTTCCCTATACTTTCTCAAAATAAATGCGCACAATAAAAATGCATTATTGGTCCCAAAAAATGATAAAATATGAGTGCTAATCTTTTAAGAATAACCATAAAGCACCATTTTCTATACTTAATTTGTTGAAAGTACTAGAATTTTAACTGTATGAGTAGTACCTGTCTGTTTGTATTTACCATACATTATCCACCATAGAGAAGGAAACCTGTGTTACAATATATATGCATTTTACAGCAATAGAATGTTTTTAACAGATCAGCAAACCCAGAGGTAGAAATAACTGTAAAATATTTTCCCTCAACTGTAATTTGTATCAATTTTAAATATTAATCAGATGTGAGATATGTGGGAATAAAAGGATCCTTGTAAGGGGGCAGAGGAGACAAAATTCTGACTGATATTTCCTGATATATCTCCAGTGAAACCCAAATTAGCCTCAAGAGTTCAGATTAGAAGTCTGAAGAGCCTTCCAGGAAGAACAGAATAGTTTTGCTGTAGGTTGCAAAGTTGCCACCTCTTGGTAAATCGCTCTGGACCCAACTTGCCCCTTGCAGTTGGTCTGTGGGGTGCGTGTGCTGCCCTCAAGTTTCGTCTCCAGACAGCCTGGTAAACAGATTKCTTGTTTTCCTCTGAGATGTCCCCACCTCCATATTCCCTGTTTTATAAGCCAGTAATTTCATGCCCAACGTGTACAGAATCGTGTGTGTGTGTGTAGTTCCCATTCAAGTTTCAACCAATCAAAGATTAACCCATTCCTCTTTTTTCACATCTTGGGTGAAATGTTTTCTTCTCATCTCAATCTCCATAATTCTATAAAAATACTTATGTTTTTCTTCGATWCCTGTTATGACTATTTCTTTTGTGAATTAATCTATATGGGTATACTTTAGAAGTATTATGACTAGCAGATTTCTTGAAGGGAAAAAGGTGAGATCTAGGCTGAAGCACCAGTATAGTGGTCCTGGCCTCCACAGTGTACCTACAGAAAAATCTTTGATCTGAAGTGAAATGAGTTTCAGGGATGTCACTGAAGAGGAGGCCATCTTATTGTAAGATCATACATATTTATATAAGAAAAAGCAGGCCTTTTTTTTTTTTTTTTTGGTAAATACACAGCTTAATAAGATGCAGTTTTTTTAGAGGAAATGCCAGCAGATGAATGCATTTTGTTGTTTGTGTTTCCTTCCAGAATGGCATCAGAGATAATCTATAAGTTGCCAATGGTGCTGGAATCATTTCCATCCATGGCACTGCGCTGGTGGCCGGCTGCTTGCTGGTGCTTGTAACCAGAGCAATATGGTTGTGGCTGTAACATGTTAGTGTTACCTTAAAGGGACCCACAAAGACTTTTTATTGTTGTGGTTGTTTGCTGTYGGATGGTATTTTCTTCTGTGGAAACACCCTGTGTATTAAATGCTTGAAATTTTATGGCAGGCTGAAACCATTGATGTACTTACTCTCCATATATACGTTACATAGGGTCCTCTTGACCCCTATGGGATGTGACACCAAGATATGCTTCATTTTCTCACTTGCATTTGAGGATGAGCAGGCCAGATAAAGGTTCCTCCTTAGCTCAGTCCAGCAATCAACTCATATTCATGGACCAGAAACTGAGAGCATGGYCTTCTTCATGGATATACAATCAAATATTCCATATACAGTCTGTACAGCTTAAAATGCGCTGTACAAGGCAAGAGCAGATTGCAAGATAAAAGCAACTTTAAAGTCCCAGAGTGAGGGTTATTGGGTTTCTCCTTTGAAGCTGTTGAGGAGTCATCATATGAGCAGGTTGGTGCCTGCCCTCCTGCCTGGTGATGCCGTCTCTCTGCAGCCCCCGTCTGTCCATCCGTCAGGCAGAATAAAAGCATCTGGCCATCTGTATTTACACCCRTCTCTTTCCCTGGCTTCCAGAAAGCTCTTACATTGCTGATATATACACAGCACTTAATTATATGGAAATTCACCAGTCACAACTTTAATGAACAACTTTTCTTGTATTCAAATGAAAAAGATGCTGATGGCTGTTCCTTTGTACACAGCAAATGATACTTATATAAAAGACGCAGTAAATCAAGAGCATAAGCTGATTTAATTACTGTTTTGTTGCAATGACTATTCCCATACCTATCGTAACAGTGTATATTTAATTATCTTTTACCCTAATGCAGGTATGTTTTGGGGTTATATATCTAAGGAGGAATAGTGGATTTGAATTTTTCTGGTTTTTTTTTTTTTTTTCTTTTTGTTGTTGTTTCTGCTGCTTGAGGGTTTTCTTTATTCTTTTCTTTTTCCTTTGCAGCTGGTAAAACTAGCAGCAACTAGCATGTGTCTAGTGATTAAGACTTTTTCTCTTTGTAATTGTCAGATTGATTGGGACAATTGAATGATAATGAAAAACAGCTTGTTCCCTCATTTCCAGAGGTGACACTTTCTGCATAATACTGCAAAATATAACAAAAGGGTTTTCTTGGACGCTGCTTAAAGTTAATTGACAGCATCTGTTGTTTGGAACAATGGAGAGAAATAGCGTTCCCCTGGCTCTTGGGCACGTTACTCAGGATTAGGCTCTGTCACGCCAGCTGATATCTGAATACACTGTATCTGTCCACAGGGTCTTAGCTGGGCTTTCTCTTACATTAGGGTTCCCCGTCATACAGAACTGAGTTGAAAAAATTGCATCCATAATGTTTACAGTTCAGTAAATTAATGACTTAAGTTGTGAAAAATACACAGCTTTAATTTTAAAAAATAAGGGATAGGACAAATTGCAACAAACTATGTAATAAATAAATTGTTCTTAACTGTCTTTTTTAGAAACATCTTTTAATTTCAAAGTTTTTAGCCAAAGACTTCCACTATTATTTTACAACTGGCTAAAGTCTGTATATWTATAAGAGTAGTTATCATTGTGGGGGCAATATTTATTTGTTCTAACAAATAAAATTTTAAATGGACCTGAAAGCATGTGAAATATTTTCAGTCTGCATTTGGCTGTATGTGTTCCAAGAGCCTGAAAATCATTAAATATGTAGGTCCTTTTATCTTTTGGCAAACTTTTTCTTTCACTGCTGCTCTTTAATCAGATGTGCATTTTTCTTTATGGGATTTAATATTTCTCTTTT
Source organism: Eudromia elegans (assembly GCA_003342815.1). Taxonomy (NCBI): domain Eukaryota; kingdom Metazoa; phylum Chordata; class Aves; order Tinamiformes; family Tinamidae; genus Eudromia; species Eudromia elegans. The sequence continues at coordinate 3,709,484 of PTEX01000009.1, forward strand.
AAAACATTGATCAGTGTCCAAAGTCACTTAAGACCAGTGGAAAAATCAATAGGGAACGGCGATTGGCTGGTGGGGCGGCGGCTGCTGCTGCAGCTGATCGCCCAGGAAGCGATGATTTGATTTGATTTTGCATTTTCAAGGCATCCCCTTTCTCTGTACTCTGTGTCCGTACACTTTGAAAGTGCCGATTAGAAAATAAATGAGCCCACGGTCTTGTTTGAATCCATTTCTTTTACTTCTTTTTGTAATTAGCACAAAAGGGCACAGAGAAATAGCAGCATTATTTTTGCTTAGATGGCTGCAGGTGTGTGGCAAACTCCACACCGAACTCAAGGTCAGATGCTTTATGATCTAAACTCTTGAAGTCTAGGTTTGTGTTTACGTAGAGGTTTCATCAATCAGCGTATRTTAATGAGGCAGATTTTTCATGTAATTCCGGCAAGTAATTTGACATTTTGCTGAATTACTCCTACATTGAACTCAGCACCACTGACAGGTACTAAAATGTTTGTAATCAGTGCCAAGAGAAAGTATTCCGTATTTGCTGGTGTAATATATAACATATTGTAAAGCAAGGTGTATTCTATAGGGCAAAATATATCAATTTACCTTTCTACTTATTCTGATATCTTTAGATATCASTACAAAAACTGAGTTGAAATAGAAGTAGCTTTTTGCTGGGTTTTGTTCTCCTGGTGTATTTAGGTTTGATTATGCCCTGTATTTTATRCCCWCTGTGTGTGTGTGCATGTGYATATAATGCTTTGGAGAGGAAAAGACTAACAATTCTAAACATTACAATAAAATACRGACTTGTTGACAWACTGTGTTTAATTATTTAATTATTTGACTTTAAATTACACCTATCCCTTTGAAACAGGTTTGCTTTTAGGTATTGATACACATWAATGTGCGGCTATTACTCCATAGTGTGTATAATAACCTTTCTMCTGATGCTTATTGGACCTTTGTGATTAGGAGTAACTGTACCAAAATCAAGCTGTGTCCATCTCAGAATTAAGCACAGGTACAGAGGCAGGGTGTGTTTTTGCTGACAAAAGTCTCATTTTTTAACACTTGTTGTAATACAGATGATGCAGCGTGCACTTTCCTCTATTCACACCTCAGCAGCAGATCCAAAGGATGCTTTAAAGAGGAACTGTAAAGATTTTAAATATTCATATGACGKTAGCGACGCTATTACGATATTGAGAAACATAGCATTAAAATTATGTGATTTGGAAGTCSTTAATGCAATTGAAGCCTATCTTAATGCTATAAATACTAACRCGAAAGTTCAGGAAATGCATTCCTCCCATATTACTTTCCCTTCCCTTTTGGACTGGTTGGGGCTGATCTCAGCAGTGTCAGTAATTATTATTCTGATGACTTGCCCCTGAAAGGCATTCGCTTGTACCTGTGGGGACACAGAATCCATTTGCCTGGCGCCGGGGAGTCGGAGGCACAGGCTGGCGCCAGCAAGGAGAAGGGAAAGATGATTAATATGTCTTATAGATTCACTGCCTCTTCACTTGTCCTAGACCTGCCAGTAATTCCACTCCCCTGTGGTTCCACCTTGATCACAGATAATGGAGGCAGATTGAAAGTTTGAAGACACGAGCCTTTCTCTCCTCCCGAACTGACATTACTCACCCGGGCTAAATGAGCTACACAGCCACCGGCACCTGCCTATGGGAAGGCATCTCAGTGCACTTAGCAGTAATGCTGCAATAAAGCAGCAACTGTACTCTAATTAACCAGGCTCCTTTCCCTTCCTTTTTTTTTTCTCCCTTTTTTTTTCCTCTTTTTTTTTCATCTGCACAGCAGGCTGCCATTAGCAAAGCTATGATATTGCAATGGAAACAGTAACATAAGGGTTCCTTCACCTTTGTGATTTATTACAAAATACCTTTTCCTCTCTCTTTTTTTTTTTTCCTTCTCTTTCCCTCCATAGAGAAATACAAGGTTGTTTTGTAGCATCGTGCTTGCTGTAGCATACTAAGGAGCCAACTGCTAAATGACAGTGAAAAAACAACTCTGTAAAACATTCTGATTAAAATATTCTTATATAGGTATGTCTTTTTAAAGATAAGCTGCTTTGTATTTAATTTTTTTTTAAAGCAAATTGGGCTTTGCAGACCAAATGTCAAAGTAAAATAATCTTGGGAGACCATCAATTAAAACATCTTCTAACAGAAATGTTTTTATATGTGTGTAAATATGTATTTATATAATAGTAAGAAAACGAGCTTTATTTTAGTGATAATTCAGCAGCAACAGCGAACACAGTGATTGCTTTTAGATTTATTAGGTGATGCAGCAGTATAGTGTAAATTTATAAATACATGTGTATATATTCACTTTGCATGTTTAGATAAAGACCTTATTATGAGTTGCAATATTAAAAATAAAATGGCCTTTTTTCTTTTTAGAACCAGATTGAACAGAACATATTAAAGGTTTTTCAGGAGGAAAAAGCATTGTTTTATACAGTCTCCAGAGAGATGAGCCGTAACAAGAACCTCTGAACATAAGCTTTTTTATTTTTGTGTCCCTGAACTATTTGGCTCAGTACTTCTGTAAGTGTTTGAGGGATAGTGCATTTTATATAAGACACTGGGTATTTTAAAAGGTTTTTGATCTTCTGGGAGAAAGTCTGATGATCCTTAATGGGCATGGTAATTCTTATACCTTTGTATACCTTTGACTTGTTTCGGTTTTGAATGTTTGCAACAGCACATCTGTATTGAGTGGTGCTTGACTATTTAAGTCAAGTTAAGCAATATGGTATACATAACTGCACTTCTGTCATAAACATTCAAGAAATCAGTATATAGTGAAATGTATTCCAGCTGAAATAACAGATTCACGTCTTGAACTTCTGGTCTTCTTTAAGATGTAGAAATTCAAGTTAGTTACCTAAATTCAAGAAACTGATAGAAAGCCTACCTTCATACATGAAGAGTGATACCCTTTCTACATATGTAGGGTATTAGTATGAGAACAGAGGGGAGAGAAATAGAGTTGTCCAATATACTTTTAAAAGCAGTACAACCAGCAGTATAAACCTTAAGAAAAAGAAAAAAGTTTTCTAGCAGAGTATCTTACTAGATAATGTAAGAAATAGGTGTTTACTTGCCACAAGGTCATAAAGAGATATTTTATCAACAGCAGAGAAGACTACATTTATAAAATTCGCTTTTTGTTTTTCATCCCATGTTATTCTTTTTTTTTTTTCATCCCATTTTATTACTGGGGAACGTCCATTTGGGGATGACCTTTGAACCTCCAGTCCCCAGTCCTGCTAGCTGGCTTCTCAAAAGGATTACCTATTGCAGCAGCAGGAGCAGGCATATTAACATGGAGAGAGAATTGGGATTATTGTGAGGAAAAACACGGCCCATTCATATGGAAATTCTGGGCTCAGAAGCTGTAAAGGTCACCAAGTTGGTTTTGGGTAAAGGTTGATTTATGATAGCGGACAATGGGCGAAAATAATATTTTTAGTTAGAAGTGCCCTTCATTGGCGTGCTATATTAGAATTTTGTTGTTAGTGTATGTCATACCAGGAATTTTGCAGTCACCTTCCATGAAGAATTGTCAGATAGATCTAATACAGCTTTCACTGATCTCCTGAGATTAATGTCTCTGTGTCCTAAAGATCTACTTAAGAGTCTTCAGCAAGCTACAAGGGCTGGAAAAAAAAAAGGAAGAAAAAAGGAAGAGCAGGAGGAGAAGATAAAAAGCAGTTATCTTTTTGAAAACAAAACCAAAGAAATCACTTGCCTCTTAAAATCAAGAGGTTTTCCTTACAAAAATAGCATCTGTGACAAAATTGCTATTTTTGATACACCAGATGAGATAATATATCTGTTTAAAAATATACTTAAGGTTCACAAAGTAGCACATTAGAAGAAATCAAGGCAGAAAACAGGTCTCCCAAATCTCAGACTTCCCCTGGGGCCCCAGGACTGTGTCCCCCTCTTGGCATGTTGACTGTGTTCAGGGTATGCCCAGGAGATGCACGTGGGGATTCACCAGAGTCACCAGCAGCTACCTGAGGACTGCCAAGAGGTGACCTGTCCTTTGTTTGTCACCTTAGGCACTGAGTCTTGCTGGGGATTTTTTTTCTTTCCTATGTGAGTTCCATCTGGATGGGGTGGGAGATAGGTTAATTAGCTACTTTAATTGCAGGAAGCTCCTTCCTTGGTTAGATATTTCAGCTGCCAAAAAAACAAGGACTCTTCTTCATTTTAGAAAAAGGGACAAGTGTCATTTCTCTGTTTGGCCAGAAGTACAGATTCTTGGACTGAAAAGAGAATGAAATAATATACACAGTTGAGGTTTTTTTTCATAGTTTTGTTATTTATTTCCCAAATTTTCTTGATAATATTACTTGGGGGTTTTAATTTTGATCTATTATTGTTGAGCTGATGATATCTGCAACTGGAAAGGCTGACCTAGAGTGGAATGGCAAACCCAGGCTTCATAACTGCATAGTAATTAATAATCACCTACTGGTAGTAAAAAAAAGAAAAAATCTGCAGGATTGCAGGAGCAATATGCTGTTCACCACACCAATCCATCAAAATTACTCCTTACAGAGTGGGAGGGAACAGACATCCATTTCTTCATTGACTCTATGCAGAGCACACGTGTAAGAAAGGGAAATGCCAAAAATACTTTTTTTAGAATCTACATAAATCTTCACAGTATAGCTTGGCATTTTGTTACTGATACAGTTAGAAAACCATAGCATGTATTTTATTCCTATGCTGGTGTCTATAAACTCTTATTTCCAGGCATAATGCACACTGCCATGAGAGGTCTCTCTAATTTACTATGGTGAGCAGTTCCCCTAGATGAGCTGTTAATGACAGCAAACATTTTCTGGTAAACATTTTCAGATTTGGGGCTTTTAATAATGCTGGATATTGAAAGACTAGACATTAAGTTTAGATGTATAATTTTGTACACAGTGCCACCTGGAGAATTTGGGAATAAGGTTTTGAATACTGGATTATTTTTATTTCATTTTTTGTCTTATGTTTATTAAGCTGTTAGGACACTTAATAAGCCTGTTYTAGTTCTACTTTGTTTTAGGACTGGGAAGACCATTTGGTGTTTTTAGGTATTGTTGTGTGGTTTGTCTGGTATAGAAGCTGGATCCCCATAATGACTTGGATGCTGGATCTTCCTGTGCAGGCAATCCCCAAACAATTTCTGATATTTTGTTTYAGGTTTATGATTTTCTTTACAGTGATGAACAACCCACACCTTTTGTGTAGACTTGGCCCTAAACAACTAGCTAGTGCTCTGAGCTAGAGACTCTTTCATATRAATCCTCTTTGATCTTATAGTTGCACAAAGCTCTCATGGAAGAAGTTCAAAATAATTAACTTTCCTACTTCATTAAAAMTTAGCAGCTTTATGAAAACCTTCAGGTAAATGTGTCCCTTTGCTCATGGAGCAAACACAGTGCTAGATTTTGGGGAAGACTTCTTCATTTTCTGGCATCCATCAAGGCCAAGAGAAAGGTTTGGGCTGTGCCTTCCTTCTGCATGAATAGTTATAGTTTTGAAAGAATGACGTACTTCTACAGATGCTTTGTAGTAGAGAGATTCAAAGSTTAAAACCTCCAATTTTGGAAGGATATTATAGTAAACATCAAACCCACAATAAACAAATACAAAGCATCATGAAAAATTAATGCTTTTGATATTTTTCAATCTATTTTGTTTTGCTAATTCAAAAGAGAGTTTTGAAAGGTTCTAAGGAAGATTATCTCTCATGCAGCAAATAAGATATCTTCAGAGGATACTCTTGTTTTTGCAAGTTATCATTTTGATATTCAGCTTGGTCCAAAACTCTTGTCATTCTTCAAGAGCATTGTATCTGAGTAAAATGGGTCAACTCTTTAAAATATAATTCTATCACAAGATGGTCCTCTTTTAAGAAAAGAGTTGAAATCAAAGAAATAAAAATAACTTGGTGTTTGGATGTTATGTAAAAAGTGTTATAAGCTTGAAGCAAGTGGTGCACCATTTCCATTGATGGTGACATAAATGCACCCGAAACCATATTCATTCTCTCAGTGGAGCACCTTGGGGTGGTTTCTTTGTTCTCCAGGTTCATGGCCGTGTTCAGGATATGCCCACATTGGATATGATCTTGGAACAATAGGGCTTATTCTCAGGGGAAAGAATATGGWGCTCAGTTCTTCATGGGTTTGTCTTTCTCTAGCTGTGTGCACTACGCAGCACTTTCTCTACTTCCAGTTCTCTGCAAATACTAGGGCTGCACACTTTTGAGAAATATAAGCTAACTTTTGGGAGAATTAATAAGCTAAAGTTCAGAGCCCAGCATAACAGGAGTCTGTTGGCCTGGGATCACAGGAAGAGAGAGTGAGAGAAAAGAAGAAACTTGTTCATGATAAGTGTATGGTGACTAAGTTAGCCTTCTTGTAAATTTGGACATCTACCAGAACTGTCCYGAGCTGGTATGTGGATACTGAAGTTATCTCCTCTCTGTAACTTTTACTCTCACAAGAAAAGAAGGTTTCATGTATTTATGAACATGGTTCCCTAATTCTAGAAGAGCCATCTCACACTGAGAGACCTGGTAGAATTTTCTCCAACCCCACTAGGTCTATCCAGCTGTCTGTACTTAAAAAAAGTAATGGAACCAAAGAGCGGGCTGCTTGGGTAGCAGGACCGGGTTACTGCCCTAGAAGTGAGGTTTTTCACCTCCTGGTGTTGGCAAACATAATGTTGCTTGAAACAATATCCTTTCTAATATCTGTAGGACACTCTAATTAATGACTTTTCCATGTATAATGGCCTATAATTTTTTCTACGATGGGACAAAAAGAAGAAAGGCAGAGAAGAGGAGGCAGAATTCTGTTTTTCCATATAAATTAACACTCCTTCTTCCTCATCATGCAATTGGATTAGAGGGGCAAGGTAGCATTTACTTTAGCTGCAGCTGTAATAGCTTGTAGTTCTAGGACTCATTTGTTTCTGTCCATGAATTTTTTATGCAGAAGGGGAACATATGGTCCTAACTCCCTCACTTGTTTGGAGAGGAATGGTAAAGCAGAAAATCTAAACTGCTTCTAGTCAAAGCCTTTCATAAATTAAGGTTTTTATATACTACTTCTCTTCTGACTGGCACAGCATTTTTCTTTCTGTATGTTGTTTTTGTGTTTAGTGGCTACATGTGAGAGCAGTGACATTTCTATGAAGTGAATCTGTTAAATTCCTTATAATAATGAATAGCATGTAACTGTAAAACATATACAGTTTTCTCATTTTGCCCTCCTCTGGGAGACTACGACAACATTTTGGCAAGTAGGAGTAAACAGCTTTGTGTTGGCATGCAGTAAATTAAACTGAGTAATTAAAATCAATAGCAAAACACTAGCTACGCAGAAAGGTCATATAACACAACAGAAAACTGTTGGGTAGCATATTGCAGGAAATCAAAATAAATTTCTGAACTTTTCATTATTMTTTACATGCCTGAAATTGGTCTGAAAAAGATTATAAGATCCAGCAAGGTGTTGATTAGAGACAGGATCATTCTCGGGGATGGAACAAAAATAATTAAATCCTGATATACAAATATTTCCAGTGCACAAGTCCGTCAGACATAGTCAAAAATATAAACAGGTCTTAAATTTTATGATTGCTATTATGAATGTTTGTGTGTTTAGTTTTACTTAATATGTTTATTTATAATACCTGCAAGAACTTAAGTCAGGTATGCCAGTTGTCGTTGTGTAGCAGTACAAGGGGCAATTTTAAGTTTTATGTTCCTGACCCCCTGGCCAGTAATGTTCTGTCTTCAAAGGTGAACAACTGCACTGAAGATTTTCTAAGTTGTTTCAAGTACATCTTTCACAGTTAAGAAGAGGCAAGAAAGAGAGAAAATCTACAGAAGATCGAAAAAGAGCAGTAAACCCAAAAGAAGAGATGGTTGAAAGAATACGGCCAGTTTAGAAGATAACCGTCAGGTTATAAGGGTACATACAAGGTCTCTTCTTTGAATGTTAGGTTCTTGTATATGGAAAGCACTTCAGGTTTTGAGATGCTATCCTATATACAATGCTTATATACAATCCTATATACAATATCCTATATACAATGCTTTTTTTATGGTCAAGGCCCTCAAAAGGAAGTCAATTGTAGMACTTTGTGTGTTTAGAAATGTGTTAGCAGAGAGAGAGACTGYATTTTTGGAACTGATTTGAAGTCAGAAAAGATCATGAGACTCAACTCRTGGGAAACTTGTGGGAAAAGAGGAGCTGTAAGTTAGATGATGCTTTCTTGGGAGAGACTGAAGAGGAATCAAACCAAGAAGTGTGCTTAGGTATGAAGTTGCCTTAGCAGTGTTGTTGCAACTACGATGACAAAATCATACAGCAAAGTGGAGATGAGTAGAAGGTAATATATTTTATATGACCAACTGATAGATGTGGGAAAAACAGAAAAGCTTTAAGGCACTTGAGCTCTCCAGGCTCGACTTGTTTGCTTTCTCCTGCTCAATCTTTACTTCTAATAAGTGAGGTTACTCCACCTTTCTTACCACTCTTAAATTTCCCAGCTCCATTAGATCTATCTACCTCRGGCAGTTGTCAGAGAGAAGAGATCTTGTTGATTCATTATTCTGTAGGAATGACATTTTGCATTCATAAGCCTTTCTTTTTTCTTTGGGGTCTGCAGCATTTCTCCTCTGTAGCTTTGAGAGGTTGCCCTGCTTCTGCAAATCCTGGGATACTCTCCAGCTCTAACAACTCTCAGCTGATCAGCGTTTACTTTGGGGTAAATACTGAGTTACAGTGCATCCATCTGACAAACCAGAGCCTTTGGCCAGTCATTAGACCGTTGTGAAATGAAAGCACTGGGATATTGCTGGCGCACACATTTCTGGGTGGTTCTGAGATGCTTCAATTTCCCTTCAAACGCTTGTGGTTTCGGTTTAAAACAACACTTTTATTCTTCCATATYCATTCATATTCCTGTTTTGAATTTAATCCTAGTAATTGTAAAATAATAACGGTGACAGGCAGTTCTGTATTGGCTATTTGTGAGATTGCTGTCCTGGCACTTACCAGCCCTGCTSTATGCTCATAAATCCGTTCGAGAGYAKCAATGGTGCAAACTGCGCTGCCATTTAAAGTCCTGTTCAGATGGGGTTTGCCTGAGTTACGGAGGTGGCTTGAATTTTATAGCCAGTGATGGAACAGCAGATGACACCCACCTTCCTGCCTGTTAATACTTGACCCTAATTAAGAYTGCTCACATTCAGTAGGACTATACATCTGCTTAAAGCTAAGCTAATGTACTAGTATGTGCAAAAAGAGATTGATGCAAACAGTCAGTCTTCTACAAACTTTTCAAGATGTTGTTTTACAGTACACTAAATATTAGCTTGTTGCATTTTTCTTTGTGTGAATTTAGTTTATGGGTATCTATTTTCCCTTGTTATCACTGTAAAATATCCTATTTTTAATCTTCCTTCAGTATTGCACAGCTGGATTGCTGAAGTACCAAACATAATAGCTAACAAACATGTGAATATATGTGTGTATGTGTACGTATATATATACACTTTTATATCTATATATACAAAATCTCAACATTTCATGTCACATTTAAAGACCAGAGGGGCAGTCTTTGATACATGCTGTAGCCTGAAAAAGCAACAGATAGGAAATTGTGACTCCTGCTGAAAGCCTTTAATTATTTAAAGTTGCTACAACCTACATTTTCACCATTTGTGTGTTTAACTTGATAGCTGTATAAATTATATGTCAAGTACTCTTACAAACATTTGCTGTAAGTGTACCGACAAATGCCCTGTCATTCTCCTGGAAATATGCAGTACACACAGCATTTTGTAGACTATTTGCTTGTAAAACTTTCTGTATCCCGTATGTTGCTTTCTCTTTGTTGCTTCTGTCTTTTTATTTATCTAAACATAAATATTACATCAAAATCTTTTATGGGATGCTTCTTGATATTATTAGGAAGATTACTTATAGATGCTTTGCTTCAACGACTGAGCTTTATTGCAATATAATTTGTTATTTTTAACATAAGTGCCAGTGTTACAAAGCTTTACTTGTCTATTTGGGCCAAACCTTTAGAAATGCAGATTAAACTCCTGAGACAAATGCAAAATGGAGTTTGGAAACCTTATCCAAAATAAAAGCCATAAAAAACCTTTTGGCTTTTGTGGGAGGTTGTTATTTTCTATGCGAGGTGCTTTAATGGGCTGGTGGTGGTAGTAGCARTGGTAGTGGTATAAAAGCCTGAGTTAAACTGAGCAACATTCCTGTTGCTTTTCTGCAAAACARAAACACAATGCTGGTTGAATTGATGGTAATTTGTGTATGTTAAAGAATTTTCACTAAAAGTATGGCTTGATAATAGAACTATATTTTGAAGTTCCTGGTGCTTATCATTACAGAAAATGTTGATAAATATAGAAGACTCTACCAGCATCTCAGATCTTTTCTCCTCCTTTTCCTTAATTTTATCAATGCAGACTGGTGTAAACATTGCTTCTGGGATGTTATCTGCCCCCTTTTTTCTTGTCTGAAGTTTTATGTCTTCTTCATGGTATCACACGTGTTCCAGCAAACAGGGCAGGCATAGTGTTAAAAATATGTGGTTGTGGCTCTGGGCTAGCACCTTTTGAAGCATCAGCTTAGATAATCCCATCGATTAGGCTCTGGGAAKGCAAACATTTGAACAGTGACTTTGAAAGTAATCTCCCTGGAGTTTTCTAGTGTGTGCCTAGACACCCTTGAGGCCATAGCCTGCATATATTKCAGGCATGTATGTATCACTTGGAGCTCAATCTAGCTTCTCAAAATCACCATAGCGCTGTTGACCCCCAGCATTTTGCTGAGGATTTGCCTCCAAGAGTCTGCCATGCCTTCATCTGATGGTGCTTCCTTCAGGAACTGAGAACACTAAAAAAACCCACCTTTGTTGGTAAAACTTTATTTAATGAACAAATTTATTAAGTAAGCTCCAGCCTGTGCTGGTGATCACCAGCTTGTGTATCATGAATCTCTTTGCAGGTGTTTCATGTCACCTCACACCATCCTCCTGTGGTACTTCCACCCCACAGCCTCCTACCCACCTACGAGCAGTGAGTATCTTCTCTCTCTGCTTATAACAATGTAAAGAGGAAGAAAAGTGTCTGGAGTTTTGCCATTTATTGCCTATCAAGAGTCTCTCATGGCTAAATAAAACTCAGTGTTATTTAACAGAGCGTAGCCTATATTTCCTTTTTCCTCACTGTTGTGTTTGCTTATACTTAGAAGAGGATGAGGGACACAACGCTTTCCTATTCTGAACAAGCTCAACCCTGTGAAATGGGACAGTGCTTTAAAATATGCATAAGGTTTGCAGTTGCTCCATTTTGTGATGCTGCTCAGGTAGGGGAAAAAAAAAAAGAAATAAAGAAAAAGAAAAAACCTACAGATTTTTCCTGAAACGAATATATGTTTAAAAGGCTATCAAGAAAAATGATGCTGGAATTATTATTGTGAAAGATTGGAGTGGCCTGGTAGGTATCACGCGTACGATTTGGTGAAACAAGATTAGTGCTACACATACCATTTTTCATTTTCTCCTGTCTTCAATAGCATCAGCCACTGCAGCATCTCATTTTTTAGCTTTGTGTTGAGGATGAGAACTCCCAGGAGTGTACAACTGCTTCTGCCTGTCTCATCCCCATGCTTCTAAGTTTCCTTCTGCTTATATGTTTCCCTGTGTACCATAAATAAGAAGTGACCGAGAGGGCAGGATACTTAGTCTCTTCTTAGATCAATACTACTCCATGGATCAGCAACTAGGAATTCTTGAAAAGAGAGGAGGAGGGAACTGAGTTTTATTTCCCCTGTAGACTGAAGGCAACACCTTTGCAGAAGGTTCATCTTTGTCATCTAGGGAAGAAAGCCTGCTAAGTTTGTGTCTGGTGAAAAGAGCACTGTGAATAAGCTTGCAGCGAATTTAAGTAACATGATACATTTTTTTTCCCTCATTGAAATGGGAATTTGGTGACCAGAATGTCTGGCTGCCCATCTTTGTGGTTTCTTCTTTGAGCTGGGCTCAGTGGGGGAGAAGAATTGAGCTTGGGATATGTTGGAGTTGGTGRGGGGCTGGATGACTGCAAAGCAGCAGCTCTTGATCTAAGAGTCACCGTAGTGATGTGCCGTTGCCAGACATGTGTGCTCCCTTTGGTCTTTGAAGAGATGGGCTTGCCGTATTTGCTGCTCTCTATATCTTTATAGCTAAGAAAAAAACGAGATGCTTCATTCAAGCTTTCTCTTTTTTCCTGCTTCTGTGTTAATGTGAYATTTCTGAATGTTGTCTCCAAATGGGATAAATGAAAGGGAAAAAAGGCAGGTCTGCACAGTGCAGGGCTGGCGTAGTCTGTGCAACAGCCTCAAGGAYGAGGATGTTGTAAGATAGTTCTTTAACAGAAAGATGGAAGGAGGGAATATAAAGGAGCTCATGGAGGAGAATGGAGAATAAAATTTGTGTATGCGCAAGATGTGTAGCCTGGGGAAAAAATAAAGTTTGYGATGCTGAATTTAAATAGTTTGCCCTCATATTGTCACATTTTGTACATGTTTCAACATGATTGTTTTCGTGCAAAGAAATCAGGTGGTTCTACATCATAAATCAGTCTTTATGGGCAAGAAAGTTTCAGAGGTGCCTATAACAGATCTGTCCTTTTCTGAGAAAAAAGATGAGGTGCTACTGGAGATTGAGGAGATGGGGCAAACTGATTAATTAAAAAGTAGTAAATCATCAGCCTCACATGATTTATGTATAAAAGAATTTTGAAGAATCTTAGGAAGGAATTAGCTGAACTGCTAACAAAGACATGCAGTCTCATTAAAACCAAGTTCTGTTCCAGAGTACTGGCAAGTATCTGGGGTGTATCCTATATTTAGACCAGTAAGCATTACATCTGCACATTGCAAATGGTCGAAAGAGAAATTTAAAAGAGAATAATAAAACACCTGGAAGATCATGATGTGAGGAGCTTTAATGAGCACAGCTTCAGCAAAGAAAAATCACATCTCACTACATCACTCAGAACTCTCTGAATGTGCCCATAAAAAGAAATACGAGTGGCCATACTGGATCAGACCAAAATCCATCCAGGCCACTATCCTTCCTCTAACAATAACCAACCCTAGCTGTGTGGGAAAGAGAGGAGGATAAAAAGGCTAAGACAACCTTTTTCTTTTATTTGACTCGGCTGACAGCAGAAGGGCCAGGTTTAAATCTAAGGTATGTGTTAGGAGGGGTATCACTTCAAACACACTGACATCATCCTGTACCCATAAACCTGGGAAAACAGTACTGAAGTTAATGGTGGTCAAAGGGTTAGAACCCTCGTTTCTCTTTTCTATAAGGACATTGTTAGGTAAAACATCTAATTCTTGTCCACGAGTGGGAAAAGTTCTAAAAATGTAGATGCTGAGCAGCAATAGTGCAATCCCAAAGTATAATTGTGATAAGAGTCTTTTCATCTAGCAAGGCAATGGCAAGGCCTGCTGGTTGTTATAGGCATATTCTTATAGTCATATAGGCATTTTATAGGCATATAGACAAAGCATATTTTTGTGAGCTGCTTGTCACCCCTTTTCCTGCTAGCTATGTGCACTCTCCTGCTGGGCATAATTCCTTGGAAGAGCCTAAGAGCATGTCTGGTGCAGGTTCAGTTCATAGGAGAGATCTAAGCAGCTTATCTTACCCTGACCATCCTTTTTATATCTGTTTTCTTTTTTGGGGGGGTGTTGTAGCCTTTATGCATTGGCACTACTCACTTTTTCCTGAGTTGCCTTACTTGGGCAGTTAGTAGGCCTAGATTGGTGTACTATTAGAAACATGAACTTTCTTCACATGATGAGACAACTTCCTTTCAAAAAGAAGATTTAAAAATCATAATTGCAGTACTTGCAAAAGAAATACGTTTCTGGCTTACTCATTAATCTTTTCTATTTATCTCCCTTTCATGCCATGAGATACCAACATTACTTTGTCCTTAGGAATTCTTGGGAGCTTTATACCTTTAGGTATCAGCCCAAGCTTATGAAGAGAAAGAACTGCCTGACTTAAAGTATTTTGACTTTTTTAAAACCTTGCGACAAAATCTGTCACAAGACACTGCTAAAAAGGCTAAGTAGTCACATATGGCAACAGGGCAAGTATCATCATAGATCAAAAAACGACAAGGAAACAAAAAGACAGAGGGTGAAAATGGTCAGTTTTCATCACAGTAAAAGGCTAGCAGCTGCGTTCTTTAAACTTACCTATCAGGTCATGTGCTTAATATATTTATTGATGATCTGGGGAGGAGAGGTGAAGAATTAGGTGGTAGCACTTACAAATGATGTAATTACTTAAGTAATTTAAGCCTGTAGCACAGACTGTGAGAAACTTCTGAGTAATCTAAACAGGCTGCTCAGATGGATAAACAAGCTTTAGTCCTGATAAATGAGAAGCTAATATGTGGGGGAAATCACACAAAAATCTTCTCCTTTACCTGAAGAGGGGAAAAAAATGAGCATCACTGTTGACAGAACAGAAGCTGTTTGAGATGATGGTGTGATGGAAAAATTGTATAAGATGTTAGAATGCATAAGAAGTGGGATTTTAAAAATAAATGACCAAATTCAGATATCATTGTATGGACAAAGAAGTTAGGATAAAATAAAATATAGTAGAAATATTTGGCCATCTAATCTAGTCTAACTTGTGATGGAAATTTCTGTTTTCTTCTCTCTTCATCCTGTTCATTAATTTTCTGCCAGCAGAGATGCTTTGATACTTCTGAGGAATAAAACTGAACAGACTCATGGCTGGGAGAGGGTTTCTGAACTTCTTAAGAATAGCTCAGGATTAACCAGACCTCAACTGGTAAAACCTCGTATCTCTTCTTCTTTCTTTGATATTTAGTTAAATTTCACATCTAAATGACATGATGATTTAACAGTTTCGGCTTTGCATGTATAGTATGTGAAATCAGCAACATTTTTAACATGGATTTTAGAATTCAGACGTTACTGAAATACTTCCTCAAGTTGGGAATCTTATGAGACTTATAAATTATTCTTGCATACAAGGGAAATCACCTGAGAATAACCTAAATGAAGTTAACATAGATTTTAAAAATTATTCTTGCAGAAGAACAGGGAGTGGTGGGAATAGATGAACAGATGGGAAAGGGAGAAGAGGAAAGTGAAGAAAAGGCTAATTAGGTAATTGAGGCTAAGAGGCTATTAGGGATGACCCAGTGGTCTACTGGTAGCGCAGTTCAGGGACTTGAATTTGGGATTGAGGTGGTCCCTCATTCCCAGGCCAACATGTACTCCAAAAATTGCAAAGACTCAGTTTTATAGTCTGTATGATGCTGTTTGTTTTCCAGTTGACATAATCTGGAAGGATTAAATATCAGAATACCAGGAGCTGGGAAAGAATAATGGGGTGAAATGCTGAGTTTGAACATGAAGGAAATAAATACTACACCAGTGGGTAAAAGTCTTTGACTTGGTTGTCTAACTAAAGTCTCGTTGAAAACAAAAATGTTTTTAAAGAGCTTCCGAATGGGAATAAACCATCATTTACCAAGGAACCATTTCTAAAGTTGTCCAGTGCATATGATGCTCTCAAGCACCTCTCTTTCATGAATAGTAGATAAAGATAAGGCCTAAAAGATCACTTATTCAAAGTCATTCCATTACCTGGTTTCTGGCCAGCTCGAGGGTAGTGTGTTTGATATTCCAGTCTTCTTTCCTTTCTCCAGTCTCCTGGCCTGACTTCCTTTCTCGTCTAGTTAGTGGTACGATTTCTCCTGATTTTTAGAGGCTTACTGTCTTCCTGGTGCTGGTATATAAGGAGACAGTATACTGTCTCCTGAAATTGCAATATACTTCTTTTATGGCCAGAGAGTCTGGTGTAGGTCAAAGCTAGGACAGCCGTTGCCATGTGGTTTTCAGATTTATATGCTGAGGTGGAGTATTTCTTGTCCTCACCTTTACTGATACATCATTATTCATGCTGAATTAATTCTTTGAAATTTCTCCACTTCTTTAACAATTTTTGTGACTACTCTTTCTGAATCATTTCCAAAAACCTTCTTTATCTCTTTCACCAAACTTAGACCCATTGTGATACAGCATTTTAAGACTTTTTTCCTCCCTTTTCGATGTTATCAGCAATTCTCAACATTTTTTTCCTCTAGAATAATTTTTTCCTTTTTTCCTTGTTTTTTTTTTTTTTTTTTTTTTTTTCCTTTTTTCTTTTTTCCTTTTCTGCATTGCAGAACAGGAATGGTTCCTGCTTCCATATCTTCCATTCGTGACCTCCTAAAATGATGACAGTGCATTTAGGCTACATGCCACTGTAGCATTCTCTTCTCATTCTTATATTTTTGTGGAAAGTCAGCTTTTCACCCTTTCTTCTTTTCTTTGTAAGTGCTGCATTGAAATATTCCTTATGGAAGTAATACATGGCTGGAGCATTTGTGGTCAGTAGGCAAATCATATTTCAACAGCAGAAAAAATCAGCACCCTTCGTTATCCCTGCAGTTTAAACAGAGATTTCATAGAATAATTGCAGTGTTGGCGCAGCTGCTTTAGAGGGAAGTCACTGCAGTCGAGGCTTAAGCRACTGGACAGAATAAACAAAAGATGGAGGAAAGAGCATAGGTTTGATAACACTGCAAGCAGGGGGGAGGAAAGAGGATAAAACTGCTGCTTGTCTGTTGGAGAGGCAAAAGATGTTGGATTTCTCTATCAGCTGATAGCTCCCCTAAGACATATATTGGAGTGTTCTATACTGGACCTCATGGAGCGTCATGGAGGGATGTGGTAAAGGGAGTTGGACATCACTGGAAAAAATCTCCTTTCACAAACAAGGTATGAGGTTTGGAGAAGCAGGACCACACCCTAAAACACTTCTCTTCATCAGGGGAATGGAGACTTGCCCTGTGTGAGATGAAGCCTTTTTAAAAACTTTATCAATCAGTTTATAAATATATTTTTGCCAACTCATAACATAGAAGCCCTGCCCTTCATAAAGATGTGTTTATTTTGGTGAATTGATGGATATTTTCAATTCTGTCAGCAGAAGCCAGAAACAATTTTTTAATATTGCTTTATGTCTTGCAGCCACAAATTGCTGGCAGGACTCACACCCTGACCCTTGTACGCTGCTTCCTTATGCTTCTCCCAGAGGAGGTGCTTTCCTTGTCATTTCCTGTCCTTTTGGGGAATAACGTGTACTACTGCTTCCACGTGTTTTATACACAGTAGATTCATTATGTTTTTGGACACAGGATATAGAGTTCTGGCCCATGGATGGGCAAGGTCCATGTGTCTGTGAGGGGTTTTGCAGTCTCAGGACAAAGGATAATTTTCATTTTCTTTTTATTTCTGTTTATTTATCCCCTTACTGCTGAATTTTGCTTGTCATAACATTGCACTATGTTGAAGATAGGGTTTTGCTAAAAGCCTTTCTTAACAAGTTTCTGCAGAATGTATCCCAGCATGTATGAAGTGTGGGGAGTTATTCTCACAACATTTGTTCATTTGTTCATGCAATTATATGGTGGTGCTAGAGGAAACTGTTTCTAGGTTCTGTCTTTCAGGCTGTTTAAAAAAAAAAAAAAAAAAAAAAAAAAAAAAAAAAAAAAGTATGCTTTTTAGGGAGTTTTCCCAACCTCAGTATCAGGGATTGGGACTGATTCTTCTGACGTGCATGGAGCATTGCTGCATCCCATAAAAAAANGTATCCCAGCATGTATGAAGTGTGGGGAGTTATTCTCACAACATTTGTTCATTTGTTCATGCAATTATATGGTAGTGCAAGAGGAAACTGTTTATAGGCTCTGTCTTTCCGGCTGCTTAAAACAACAAAAAAAAAAAAAAAAAAAAAAAAAAAAGAGTATGCTTTTTAGGGAGTTTTCCCAACCTCAGTATCAGGGATTGGGACTGATTCTTCTGACGTGCATGGAGCATTGCTGCATCCCATAAAAAAAAAAAATGGCAGATTAGAATATCTCCTAGTGTTGATGGAGGTTTCCCATATTTATTAAAAAATTTTGAAATGCATAATTCCTCAAAAAAATGAAATCTGCCTTTTCATTGCTCACTTAGATTTACATACATTTTAAGAAAAAAAGCAGCAGCATGGAACTCAATGTTTTTCTCTTGAAGTTATAAAGAATGCACAGAATTTACAAGTGGGTTTTGTACAGTTCATTTCATTATTTGAATTACCAAAAAATCTCTACAGAGTTCACTTAATTATTTCATTTACATTAACTGTGGAAAGCTGTATATACTCAAAATGTAGATTTCCTGATTTYAAGAAAGCTATCAATTTACAGAAAACTTTGATTTTTGTACTCAGTAAGAGGCAATCAGACATCTGTAGAGGTGGAAAACCTTGAGCTGCATGCTGGGCTGTTAAAAATGGGAGATGTTTCAGAAAACATTCCAATAAATACAAAGAAGAAGAAAAGGAGGCCTTATTCTGCAGTGTCTAAAATTGAGTTGGCTGTGCCAAAACCCATTCTGTTGTCTGCAAAAAATATTTAACACCACCTGACATATTCACTGTCACTCCATGCTCTGTGAATCAAATATAAAATTCTGCTCAAGAAAAAGGCCTACAAACTTATTTTGTCATTTGTAAGCTTGGGATTTTGAAGATTGTCAGCTTCACTTGTCAACAAGAATAAGCAAGAAAAAAAATAAKGGCTTAGACTAACAGAGAAAAGAGTCAGTAAGGCCTTCAATTTGAAAGGGCTGCCTCCCAGTAGAGAAAGAGTTTGCAGTGCATGATTAACTTGCTTATATTTGCTCCATTGTTTGTTGGATTTTTTTTTTTTTTTGCAGTTAATAAATAAGGACATCTAGCTTTAAGAATAAAATCTGAACACTTGGAAGGAACAGTTAGGTCTTGTATTTGGGGTACAGTCAATAAACACCTCCAGGTTATTTTCAAAAGCCAAATCASAATCAGGGTTTGTGCTTCAAATGCCTCCAGAATTGGGATGTAATTTCCTCCAAGGTTGTCATTCAGGCCCACCACTACGAATTACGTAAGTAAGCTTGGAAATTTTTCAGAAAGGGTATCTCTACGTCAATCARGAATGATCACCAGAGCACGTCCCCACTATCACCACATGGCCATCAGATCCACTTGAGCATTTTACTGCAAGTCGGATCACTTATTTTTTTCTTTTGGCCACTGATGTTCCTCAGCACCTGCAGCTTTTTGTTTCTCCTCCAAAGATCATCATTTGACTTTGAGGTCTACTGACTGTGGTGTGTCTAACCCATTCCTGCAGAGGCAAGCCACTGAATAATTACTTTATGAGCACCGTATGAAACACGGTCCAAAGACTATTTAGACTGCTCATTAAAGTCATTGGTAATTTGGCTGGGTAAAAGCTCCCTGCTTTGGTCAGGCATTAGGGTAGAGAAAGCCCTTAAAAATTGTGATTTTCTAATTATTTGTATTGTGGTACCTTGTAGGGCACTAGTTTTGATAAGTGTGAAAAGTTTAAAACCTAAGGAAGAACAGATGCCACCATTCCATGATATCCCTTGAGTGCTAAGTCCCCCAAGCCTTGGATAATCTCAGTTATCAGAGGCAGGAAAATAGTAAAACACAGCAATTTCATCTTTACACACAAACTTATGGTTAAGATAACACTGAAATTAAAATGGTGTTGTTATATTGAAAAAAGTAGTATAGTTAGGACAAGATTTTCAAAGCTGAGTCGTAAGGAATATCCCTCACCMTCTGTGAGTAAAGTCCTGGGGCCGCTGAAGTTGGTCAGAGACTTGACATTGACTGAGGAATCAATCTTTTAGCTAAACTGACAACCCTACCAAAACAGAGTTTATGAAAYGTAGCAAATACGTAGGCACCTAAAAGCAAAGGTACCTTCACACTCAGTGTAACAGGTTAGGGCCCTCCSTTGTGAAGTGGAAGATGATGCCCAAGCCTTTGACTGGCACTGCTACATAAAATGAATTAAACACAGAAAGGAAATCTTCATTTTGCTACTTCCTTTCTCCTTTTGAAAGAAAAAAAAAAATTAAGAAAAAGCTGTTTAAATTTGTTTCAAAACCTTGTAAACTATTAAGCTTCATTTCCTGAATATATTTCCAAAAAGAGACTGGAAATTAGTTTCTTGCATCTTATGCGCTGTGGTTGTGCTTCAGATTGGTGTGGTTCTCCTTTAAAGAGCCCTGCAGAAGTGCTGAAACGCAGGCAGCCGCGGATCAATTAGCCCCACGCATTGCTTAGCGTTAGCTGCCTGGAAATGCAAAATGGCAAGTCGGAATCTGGAGGTTTCTCCTGGAATTTTTGCTTCTCTAACTACAAATCAGCTTCCTTGTGACTTRCAGTGTAAGAAGTTGGTGCATTTCTGCAGATCCACGATAAGATATTTGTCTCTCGTCAGAAATGCATTTAAAGTCGGCATCTGAATCTGTCCCTGCCTGGGCCTCCATGCATTAGTATTCCACTGGCAGCTGCCTGTAGGTAGGAATATTGTTTTTGTCCATAACCAGAGGGAACAATCAGACTAAGCCGTTCCCCGGCTATAAACCAGCCAAAGTAATTGGGTTTAATTTTAATTTTTGTAATAGCTTTAAATTAATAGGAGCAGCTGCTGCCACAGTGTGTGGGTGTCCTTTTCCAGAAGGCATAGAACAAAAAAGGGAAAGAGTAAACAATGGTGCGTCTAGGACACAAAGGTTAATTCAAGAACTGAGCAATGTCTTTKCGTTATCAAAAACTCAGTTGGTGATGGCCAGCACGGTGTCTCTCTCCTTTCTTTTTCTTTCCTTTTTTTTTTTTTCTCTTTTTTCTTTAATTCTCTGATAAGATCTGAATCTGATTAGGCTCCTGTGTGTAAAGATGCGTTGTTGGTATCTAAACACTGACTCTCTTTCTCTGTATGACTCACGAATAGATTAACAGTGACAAAGTGCTAGGAGAGATAAAAATAGATTAGCAGTGACAGGAGTACTATTATAATTATTTTTGGAAGATATGGGTTGAATTAAGAGTTTGGGCACTCTCTGCCCTGAGAGGGTGAATTTAAGCTTAGGAACTGAGGATGGTTTCTGCTGTTGTGTCAGACACCAGATAGTGAAATGTCAATACCAGATGTCCTAGACATCAAGATTAGCCATAATAGCCAAATGCAGCCATAAAGTGATGTGTCAAAGTGGATAATAAAACAGATGCTTAGCTTCTATAATGAAGGGGAAAGGGAACCAAATATCAAAAGTGCCTTTAATACTTTAACAAAAGTTATCTTCAACTTGCTTAAAAGTGGAAAGTTATTGAACCAAGGAGAACTATGTGTCGTTTAAACATTAACTATCAGCAGATGAATTTCAATTACCATTACCCTTTCTAAAATCCTGAATTTCTTTCTATTGGTCTCATTCTACATGAAATTTTTATTGCAGAAAGTAAGGCTTGTCCTTTGTTATTTCTCCCATGCTAATTTGGAAACAAATAAAGTTCAACAACTCAGCAACATACTGTTTAAACTTGCATTACGGTTTGAGGACTGGGAGCTAGAATACATTTACCCACTGCCATATCATCTGCTTGATTTGAGATCAAATGAGGGGTGTCCTATAGCACTCCAGAGTAAGGGTGGATGATAGAAATATATTAAGAAACTGGAGAAACCTATTAGGTTAGGATGCTGCATGCAGACGGCTGGCGGCCTTTTTTCCCCCTACTGCTACTTTTGAAAATTTCAGATGTATTTTTTYTTTCTAGCCTTCACATTTGTGCTTTAAAAACAAAAGACATTTTAGTTCATGGTGATAAGCAAGTGTCGTGTTTACCCCCCAAATGCTGGAATCAATTCTTGAAGCCCCGATTGCTCAAGAACCAGGACAAGAAAAGGAAGAAATTATTCTTATTTCAAATCTAATTAACTGCATCACTGGCTTTTTATTGTATTTTTTTTCAAGAACATCTCAATTCCTTTCTGTTCCTCTCTGTAGCTCCTGAGCCTTGCTGATCAGCCTCTCTAACTGCTGCTAATTGGCAAACACGTCCTTCTGCATCGTTGGAGGGTTTTGTCCTCTATTTCATATTAGCACCGAAAGGCCAAAACTGCTCCACAGTCRGCCAGCTTCTCAGAACCATTACAGAGAGGCACATTGCTGCTGCTGTGACTGTAAATCTTATTATGTTTTCCCTCACTATGGCCCTAGTTTAGCTGAGATCTGCTCCAGTCATTAGATGAGACCTGTTTATAATGTTGTATAATTGAATTAGTTAAGAGTCTGCAGGACCATAGTATTGTGTTGCCAAACATGACTGGTAACTCAGTTACATCAAATTACAAGTACATGGCATGCCTAGAGAATCTCCTGCCTACCAAAATGAAGGCAATCTGTGTACAAAATGCAGAAGGGGCAAAAACAGAAATACTGAACATCTACAGAACAAGGGCTTGATCCCTCTTACTTCTATTGAGAAACAAAGGAATAATCACAGTCGGGTGAAAGATGTGAGGCAGACATTTTTTTTTCCTTAAATAGATACCACCACCTTATGATAGCAATGTCTTTACAGTAATTATTTACTATCGCATACCTTCATTTTTATAATGTTGGCAGTATAAGCCAAAAGTCTTGAGAAAGGTAGCAATCCTGTTTGGAACAGGACCAAAAGCCTGTTTCTGTTTCTAACTCAGCACTAGGTTATTTACCACAACCGAAGGATTTGGGTTGGGCATTTTCCCTCCTGGAATAATTTCTCTTCTTCCTTCATTCCAGGATAGGTATTGATAGAATACTGTTTCCCTCCAGACTATGGAGGGCAATATTATTATGAGGGTATCCTGAGGTTCAGGACGAGTGACTTGGTGCTGCTTCACACCAATGTGCCCGGGCCTACCGCGCAGATGATCCCCAACTGCTCAAKCTGATTTACTTCATTTATTGGAGATGAAATATGAATCTCAGAAGCATTTTGTTTCAATATTTTTGTCACTATTTATATATGTTTCAATGTATGCATCTTGTTTCTGTTTTTTTCAGGCAAAGAATACCCTCTAAAAATGTGTATTACTACCGCTGTCCCGACCACAGGAAGAACTATGTCATGTCATTTGCTTTTTGCTTTGATCGTGAGGATGATGTCTACCAGTTTGCCTACTGCTACCCCTACACCTACACTCGCCTTCAGCACTATCTTGACAACCTGCAAAGGCGAAATATGGACTACTTTCGCAGAGAATTGCTTGGACTTAGCGTGGTAAGTAATAAGCATGTTTGTCAACTACCTTGCTTCATTAGGAATGCCTACTCTTAAATGCTTACAAAATATAATTGGTCATCTCTGCTGAAACACGCACACACATACTGGTTTTACTGCTATCAAATGCTAACAAGGCAGCTTACTTTCATGGTAAAATATAAGCAAATGATAATTTAATTTCACATAAAATATTTCCCTTATGATTTGCAAAGCAATGCTAAAATTCCCATGTAGGATCAATTCACCTCTAAAGATACTAAAGGAATTAGCTGAAGTACCTTTATTGAAGAAATACGCTTTTTAGAGCACTCTGTCCATCTGTCTTTTTGGAAGAGTTTTACTATTCAGGAGGAAATCGGCATCTTTGGAATCAAAAGGTAACTTTTCCAGGTAAAGCAATGYAAAGCATTTAAAAATCTCTCTTTTTTATTTTTAAACGTGTCTGGTTCGCTRGTTTGAATAGCAGGGGTTTAGTGATCTCCATTTAGATGCTAGTGGCCACAGGAAAACSAAAGGCAATAGTTCCTCCTGGTGTGGGAAACTGCCTTAAGGGGCGAGGCCGATTCTCTGCTCACTTTGCTACAACCTCTCTCTGAACTGAAGTGTTGCCTGTCCTGAGGGTTCTGGAACTGTGACTCAGCCCCTCTCATACCGTCTCAGAATTCAACACATTAAAAATAATTGCTGAAATCTTGTTTTTTTTTTTTTTTCTTTTTGGTTTCTCAGGCTTTATAGTGCACTTGCTGCCCACTTTTAATCTTTTCTCCAAGCTCATATTTGTCTGTGCTTGTAATGTGTGTGCGAGGGGGTGAATGCAAGACGAAAMGGCTTCAGCACCTGAGGCCTTGAAAACAATCCTATATCGTGAAAATCAGAATAAAATCATGTGAATAGTCAGCACTGGAATAAGAGAATAGAGGATTTGCACTATTGGAGCACTCCACTGTGCTCCCTGTGCTGATGGAAAATTAGGAGAAAATAGCAACTCTGGTGGCAGAGCAAGGAAAGATTTAACAAAAGAAAGAATTATGTTAACCCTGTTGTCAGTTAAGTACAGTTCCTGGCTGACCATTACATATTCCTGACTGACATTAATTATTAATCACCTCAATTAGGGGGCAGACAATTATAAAGGGAACAATTATAAGGGGAAAGAGTAAAATCTTCAGAAGGTGGGTGTAGGGAGCACTGCCGTTTTAATATTTGTAGGGTTTAAATTATTAATCTTAGAAGAAAGAACTGTCATTAATTCTATAATGGAACCGAATTTGTTTCCTTTCACTCTGAAAATAGTGTATAAACAGTCACATTTGCATATTCATCAAAACCACGATCTAGCTGATTCAAATACTGAGATAGATGGATTTTCTTTTATCTGCATTTTGACAGACAGAGCTATACTCTTAAATCTCATTAACATTGTGTTACTAGTTGCTAAATAGTATTTTTCAKATTTCAGCAAACTAAACAAACATATGCCATTCAAAATATGGCAGGAAATGTGCTGCATGTAAGTCCTGATTTTACATCTATATGTACACACACAGTATGTTTTGCAGAAATTGGTATGGTAACATTTTGCAGCTCCCCATGCTGATCTGTATAAAAAAGCATCTGAATCAGGCTCCCAGTCTAATCTCCGTAAGTAACATTGCAATCCGGGAGCATTTCTGGCTTCTCTCCACACACAACTGTCCTAGAACAGCTTGGCAATTTAATGTCTTTGCTGAGCTTGAATAGACAATTTCCATAAGTTCTCTGTGAGTTAAATATTTTAACATAGAGCTTTGTTGCTATCATACATCTTTAAATGATGAAAAACAGGATCCTTCAGCTCTTGCGGCACAGTGCTTCATCAAAGCAGGAGCCAGCTGCACTTTGGAGGATTGCGTGCAGGAGAAGGTAGATACAGAGCTATGAACCAGAGCTCCATCCCTGTTTTGCCCCCCTGAACGCTCTATTTCTGGCYGAGGGATGTTGCCCCGGGTACAAAGCGCTGAAGGGAGATGTAGCGATGCCTTCTGAGGACATCCTCCAAAGTCCTCACGCAGGAGCGGGGCTGGAGTGGGGCGGCATCTTGGGGAGACGCTGCTCTGTTGCTCTGTAGTTGTCCTTGCCTTCTCTTTTGTCCCAGTGGGATTTTACAGCTCCTCGCAGTGGTTTAAGGTTGTGGACATGGAGAAGGGTTTGAGACAATTTCAGTTTTCGTGGGTTATAAAGTTTTGCGCCTCTAGGAGACAACAGAATCTCGACACAGATCTTTGAGGCTTTTTGGTTTTTCTTGGTTTTTTTTTTTTTTTTTTTTTTTTTTTTTTTGTAGCAGAACTGTAAAATGCAAGTCACAAGAAACCATGCTTAGATGATTGCTCCTGAAGGCTTTCTGAGCGCACATTTTGCTGCATGTAATGTTTTCAAGGCAATCTAATTTCTAATCTAATTTCATATTTTCTCTAAAGAAAGTACTATGCCTCCATTAACTCCTTAAATGCTTTCACTAATTCCACGAAAATTGAAAGTGAAATATCAGTATGGGACATGTAATCGTCATTAGGATGCAAACTGGCAAAGTGGTTCAGAGCCAAATGGCAAAGATTCCCATTGCCAGTGTGAATGGATAACTTAGCTGTCTATTTCTGACCTTTTAATGTTTATATTCTTTACTTCAGAGAGCKATCGCACATTCTAGATGTGCCAAATGATCTTGAAAACAGTCTCTCCTGCAAGCTAGCTATCATGGCCACGTAGGTATAATTTCTACCACYGTTTTCATTCTGCCATTSTTGGCCTTGGAAAACTCCAGACCTTGTGCTATCTGYCCCAACAGATCTTAAGCTCAAAATCTGTGGGCATCTTTTACAAYTGGGCTGTTAGTTCTTTTGCATATRCTGAACATGTCTGTCACCTTCACATGTACTGTGCAATATTGAACACTATAAGGTAAGGAACACTATTTTCTGTCTTTCTGCAGAAGCACAGACTCAATTTATGTTTACCATACCTATGTCATGATTCTCACACAGTCTTACATGTAATAACAGTCATGTATAGCACTATAAAAATATTTCATAGTCAATAATATTTTTATGTGGGCAATCATTTGAAACTGGTAATCTAAATTAACTATATTTACTTGAAGCGTGTGGACTATTGATGAGAGCTGTACCTCAATCAGTGTAGCACTATGACACTTGCTAAATTAAATGATTTTTGGTGAGCCAGGCAGAGCCTCTGCAGTCTACTTTACAAATTGCCTCTGCCTTRGCAATATTTTCATTATTCACTCAAAAGAGACCCAAGATTAATTGGAGACAGACACTTCCTTTCACCCCGTTAGGCAATGGTGCTTCCAAATTACAAYTGAGGAGTATTGAGACTGCACATACAAACCACAAGCCTCCAAGGGACTCGCACGTTACACAGAGATAGGAATATGGAATTCTGTTAAATTAAATATTAAACATACATATTTTAAAACAAGAGGCAATATGTCTAATGCAGGGCTCTGTAAGCGAACCAGTCTCTTAAGTCAGACATGAGATAGTGAGTGAAACAGATTGGAACACAAGGTGCTTCGTTCTGGTCCCACACCAGTTTGGGATATGCGTTTTGATTTTCTAAGTTATTCCTCATTTATGCTGATCTCAGGGAGATCTGAATCAGGCCCTATGACTATGAAACAGCCCTCCAGATGTCACATTGCTGCTTCATTGATCAAACATCCCTTATTTGCTGTCTAAATGACTGGATACCCTAGTAAAAACAGCTAATCAGTTCTACTGATATCAACTAGTCCATTTTGAACTGCTCAGTTATGACTGTTTTAAAGCATGAAGCAAAGAAAMTAGACAATTTTTCTAAGGTTAAATTTCCCATTTCTGTGTTCAATCTTAGGTTATGTAATAACAGTTCTGTGAAAGAAAAGCATACTCTTCTTGAAAAAAACAGAAGTTACAGGCTTCAGTGTGATGTATCGTGCTGTTGAAATCATATTGGTATTAGATTTTGTACTTTCCAATGGATGTAACTGCAGCTAGTAYGAAATRTCATCTAAATGTAATTTGGGGCAATTTACTTGGTCTGAAAAAGGCCACAGAAATAATGCTAAGGAAAAACAAAACAAAACACAAAACAAACAATCAAAAAAACCAAAGTTAAACCTTATTTCTCTAGGATGTAAAGGTGCACCTGCATACATGTTTGAAGCATGTGCTCTTTATTCAATGGTGCATCTATTTACTCATACAGTACTGCTGTTTCAGTGGAATTCCTAATAGATGAGATTCCCAACCTATCTGCCAGATTTTAAACGCTTCTACAGAGCATTTAAATGCTTCTACAAGTYTTGAGAGATAAACTGACATGTAGGAATCAGAGAGAACCTAATATATGTGAAGCTATGTTACTGTTGCAAGTTGCCATCTGTCTTTAGGATGTATGCAACTGTTCATAATAAAAACAAGAATACTGTGGTTTAAGTTAGCARCAATATCTATTTTTAGGGAAAAAACTCAATAAAACCATTCTTTATAGTTAATTCTGTTAGTATACATATAGTACTGTTAGTGCATGATAGCATGTAATATAAACTGCATACATGCTATATAAATAGCATATAGTATAAACTGGATATTTCTTAAAGACCAGAAAGACCACTATTCCATACAGAAAAATCATTACCAGGAGGATTTGCAAAAATTCTTTATCTAGCTGTCAGAGTAACAAATCTTATATAAGGAAGAAGGGACTCAAATCTTCAGTCAACTCTCTAGGACACAGCACTGTAAWTTTTTTTAGCTATCCTTTAAACTTTTAGAAAAAAAAAGAAACATAAAACTTAAAACTTCACAAGAAAGAATCTTTGAGCATAATGGCTTTTTGGGGGTAAGAAATAAACTGCAGAAAAACTGTTATGATCCACTTTATAACATGAAAACCTCCTGAGAGGAATGACAGTAAATGAATTGTGTGTGGTGGTGTTAGTSTCTACAAGCAGTTTTCATCTATAGGTCCCAAGTGATATCTCTTCATCCTATAGCAATAAGGAGAAACCTTTGGAAAGTCAGCGACCTTTCTACAGCTTTCTCTGGGCTTTCTGTAGCTGTGCTGGTTGGCCTTTTGCTTCATGGCCCTTCTGCTTCCACCTCAGGCTCTTCACCTCACCTCCTCACTTGTCCTCCTTCTAGCTTGCGCTTTCTCTGTCCCCATTCCTCGTTTACCTTTTCTTTCCATTTAGTTTATTCCTTCCAAAGCAAACTTTGAAGAGAAAGTACTGGCATGTTTGCTGCTCTTATGTTCATACCAGGATTCAACATGATATTCATGCTCTTTTCTGCAGAGTCAATCTCTTCTGCACATTCAATCCTCATCTCAGTACTGCACTTTGTAACTTCATTTCCTGTCCTATGACCTGTTTCCTTTATTCTTATGTTTCTTTTGCTCCTTGTTTTTTCTGTCCTCTAATACCGATCTCTATTTTTCTTGGGAAGCTGGCATAATATGAAGTATTTTTGGCCTATAGATAGAAAAGTTATAGCAGCCTCAGAGGAAACATATTGGCTGCCTGAATACCTCACCAATTTGCTAGTGCACCTTCCCTCTTACTGCGTTTCTTCCTGTGGGACAAGCAGATTGTTTAGGATATTCATATTATACTGCTCCATTGCAAACTTGTCCAGAGAAAAGGAAAAATTGCCTCTGTAGCTTTTTTTTACTTACAGACACAAAGGTAATCTCAGGCACTTAGCTTCTGCCTATGGTTATTTGTATTTAGAAACTTCCCTAAAGAACCCAGTTGATGTATGGGTCCTGAGCATTTGTAGGACATGTGGACAACATTGACTTTGGTGCAGAATTTTCCCAGAAGAGTGCTTAAGAGAAGCGATGATCTAGTTAGTCATCCTGACATACTTGAACTATGACCTAAGCACAGAAAGGCATTTCCTGGTGATGCCCAATTTCAGATGAGTGGCAGAATATCATACATAATCCTGTTCTCAGCACTTTCTACTCCTTGGCTGGGGGCCAAAYGCCTCAGTGGCCGTTTTGATCATGTTAAGACACGGTGACTTCCACCTACAGATCTGAGCAACCACCTAGAATTATGACACTCCATAAACTTTTCAAGTCAGTGATCATTTATTTTACTTTGCTTCTAGGTTAGTTGGTACTTGGGAAGGAGCAGAATAAATCCAGTTAATATCTTTTCACCAAAAAAGGAAGTCAGAAGTTCCATATATAGATCAGTGTAAACCSTTTTATGGTTTTAATATTTACTTAATTGCCCTCAGGCCATACATATATTTTGAGCCTAGGTACAGCTCTAGAAACCAGTGCAAAACCTAGATTACATTTGTTCTTCTTCTGCTTTCATTTACAGAAACTTGTTTTCCCTCTTTTGTAGCACAGCATTAAGCAATAATTACCATGTTGATAGTGATGCTGAATGCACTTGCATGTAGGGGAAATCGTGCTATGAGGAGCTATTAGCTACATTTGCCCAGTAGCACTTTACTGCATTGACTCTGTTGGGATTTTGACAGTGYTTGAGTTGGTTTCTGTTTAGATCTCCTGAGTGGTGACTGTGTGATACATCTCCAAGGCTAGAGTTGTGGTTTAATCCTTAATCTTTGATTGTAGACCCAGAAGATGGCTAACCTGGCCCAAGTTGCCTGTGGGGCTGAGCCCTTGGTACTGAAGGCTTATCTAAAAAATATAAAGTCTGCTCAAGCCAAAGGATTTGGATTTATGCCTTTTAATTTAGCCAAAGAAAGGGCTATTTATTGATTTAGCTTTATATTCATTGTATAATGTAATGGTTATTAAAATCTTTGAGTACCTTAGGCAAAATCTTGCTCACATAATTTGTGCTAACTTCGCATCGTGACTCCAATCTAGAAAAACATTTATGCATAGGTTTAAACATAAGCATGATCAATAGCACTATTGAAGTCCGTGGCAAGGTTCATTGAATTGAAATTAATAGTATGAATGTAAAAGTGCCTCTAGATCCAAGGTGCCTCTAGATCGAAGGTCAAAGCAATCAACACTTTACAGGATCAAGGCCATGTGTCCTAATATTTTGCCATAATCCTATGTCAACACTGGTACCAAAACATGTATAAACAAAAAGTCCTACACTTTAAGTCCAGACTCTCATTTTGTCTGTCCGAATGTATTTTTACAAAATAAGGAGGGATGATGATGCTTTCGGTGGGATCCTCTTGGCTGTCATTTGATTTAGGTTTTGAGTTTTGTTTGTTYGTTTGTGTTATTTTTCCAATAAACTCTCAGGGTCTTGCTAAGCAAGCGTTTCGCCTTTACCTGTTGTGTGCTGCGACCACTGAAGCTAAGAGCTGAGTTAYAGCTTTGTTGGTAGGATATGGTGAGAATTTGTTTGACAGTCTTAAAAACAAAGGATTAACCAATGACTTCATGCATTCCTTGCAGTGTAAGAATAAAGCAAATTCACCATGAGGTAGATGTGTTTTCAAGAAACTTTCCAACATTACAAAATTCCCATTGGACAAGTTTTCTAAGTCCTGTCCATAACACTATGAGCCTTTTACTGCTCCTTTTAAAAACAATGGAAAATAGCTAAAGAAAAAGAAATCTTTGTTAAATCCAGTCAAGACTTGAGATTTTCACAAACCTTCTTCCACCTCCTCTTCAGATTCRTCTTTCCTCTTGTCATAATTTAAGCACAGATATTGTAACGGTAGAAAGGATAATACCTATGTAATTGGGGTCTTAACTAGTTCTCGAGTTTGATTTAAGGAAGAAATTATTTGTCTAACCACCTAATTTGGGGGTATTGATTGATATACATTGTTACTTGTGCATAAATCTGTCTATTTGGGAAAGTTGGCCATGTATTCTGCAATTCTTCTTCAGTTCTCTATCAATATGCTAAAAGCCCATGTGTCAAGTCCCACCTTTGCTCAGCAGTCTTTTTTGTATTGTGCACTTGAGGTCTTGCATGTAGGAGGTCCCTCAGTGCTAATCCTGAGTTCTGAACTTTTCTGAATTGTTGTGAGGGTATTTTCGCATCAAAGAATAGAGCAATGAAGAAAGACATCAACCTTGCACACAAGGGAGGCTAGTGCTCTTTTTATTTTAAGATATCAGKTTATATCCAAATGTGTTTTATTTTAGAATAATCATAATATTTCAGAAAGAAAAGTTTTTATAAAATGCTGTCTGCTGTTGAAGTGCCGCTTTCATCCACAAATACCTAAAGCAATAGTTATCTTTGTTTTGAAGACAAAATAGCATGAAAATACCATAAGGAWCCAGGAGCTTTTTAATGTAAAGCAGTAGGTACTTAATTGAAAAGTGTTTTTAACTTCCTAAAAAATACAATATGCAGTTTAAAACCTTTTAATAATCCTTAAAAAAGGTCTTAACTGACAACCAACCATATTAGTACATGAAAAGAACTGCATTCTTAGATAAAGATCCTCTTTTTTATGTTTTCAAACAGCAGCTGAGCACCATACTGTGGCAGCAGAGAACAATCTGAGAAAAATGAACACAGATTGAAAAGGTCTCAGTTACATGATATTTTCAGTGGAAAAAAAGTCAGCCCTAGGCCAACAGTCGCAAGTTTTCACTTAGGATTCCTTAGAATGGTGGACGTAGCTTTCTACAGAAGGTATTTATTGTTCTATTCAGTTGTATTTGCTATTCTAAGAAATRTGTAACTTGAAGGAAGTCAGAATGGTAAGTAAACCATTTCAGGAATTTTCATAAGTATGCACAGAAGCAAAAATGGTGTCAGAAATGAGATTTCTCTCATTTCCTAAAAAAATGCCTAAAAACTTATTTTGAATTCCATATTAATTGCATCTAATTTGCACATAATCTTAATTAGCTAAATGGTAAACATACTGTTAGTTTCTAAAAAGTAGATATAAAGTGTTTTTTATATGTTTATTAAACTTTTTTTTTTCTCTTTAGTCTTTCTGCATTAAGGTGGATTATAGTTATGCATTAATATCCATCATGATACTTTTAAATCAGATTCTTAGTTCATTAGTAACATATGTGCATTGTTAAAGAGTTTTTATTTAAGTTGCTCAGAATTAAAGTATTTTGCATAATTATGAAAGCTGCACAGTTCTGGGGCATTACAGGAGGGAAAGTTTTAAACGTGTCTTTAAAGWAATCCTGAGAGCTTTTGGCTTGAGAACCTCTGAAATACTATATAAMTATCACTGATTTAAGGTTTCTAACATTCTTCAGAGGATGTTGTCGTTGCAYCTGCTTTATAGAGCACGTTTGTTAYATGAGCATGGACCTGATCAGATAGCAGCAGTCTCTGGCAAAAACGTTGAGATTCATTCTCTGAGTGTATCTGTAATAGATGAAGTTAGTTTGTTCCAAGCTGTGGAGTCCTGGTGCTGCCATGGACCCCCTGCCTCCCTGGGAGGCCATCACAGCCTTGTCCCATACAGCTTTCATGAGCTTGAAACACAATTTTGCTCTTTCTTGGTCTTGGTCCACAAAATTGAAGCYAATCATTTGATATTTTAGAACAAAGTATAGCAAAAATTTAATGTTTTTCAATCTAGACCCTGTTTGTGACTGCTTAGCTCTTCAAAGTGTGATCCATTGTGTCTGAGAAAATAATTGGGAATGAATTCTGCTATTTTGCTYAGTTCGTGTGATTTAATACTGCAGATCTGTTTTCCTGATTTGCCTTCCTGAGAATGAAAAATGACCAGTAGGGCCTTATGTCTGATGGAAAATTTATGGGAATGTCAGAGATGACTGATTAAAGGCACTTTACAGATTAACAGATGAGGACTAAAACAGAGGTTGATGGTATAGTGTTGGTAAAATAGAAGACATTTTGGCACTGACACATCAGGATTTTTACTAGACCTAGACGTTAATCTTAATCCCAACTATTAATATTTCAAAATCCTGAAGGTAGGGAGTAAAACAAGAATGGTGGTTCTACTCCCATCAGGRTGCTCAAAGTCATTGCATCTGCAGTGAATGGAAATGCTTCATCTCCATATTGCCATGTAGCCTGCTCTCTCTAAAGCTCAAAGAAACAGCCAAGATGTTTAACACGGCTTTAGATAATCAGGAACTACCAAGAGAGTTGAATTGTCTGCTCCTGTTTGTTGTCTTCTGTTTGAAGACTCCTTTCTTTCTTATAGGAAATAATAGTATTGTAGGGTCCCAGGCAACTTGTAAAAGGCTGGGATGTTCTCATTWTGAAGAATTCAGATACTATATGTTTTTGTGCACAAATCTCCTAGAATTATTATTATTATTATTATTAAGATTTTATAGCAACAAATGACACTTCAGTGCTGAAYGAAATTGCTCTCTCATAAATGAGTTTTGGATGCAACCAGGCCAAACAAAATAGCAGACTCATATTCCACAGAAAGGCAAAGAAGAAGRTATTACAGTCCTCATGATCAACAGAATTCCTATATGTCCATCTTGGCCCAAATTCCATTAGCCATGGCAACCAGTGAGAGAAAAACACAGTAACAGATAACATCTAATTTGATGCTGACAGAGAGGTGGAACGCATTGATTTTTCTGGCAGAAAACTTTATTCTTTTTCATTGCTATAATTCAGATTTTCTCATTACTGGACACAGATGGCAAAATATAATTTTTATTAACTGTAACCATTTGTTTTGAAGTTCATCAATTAAATTCCAAAGAGTATAGAGACTAGTTTATATTGGTCATTAACAAAAACAAGTTAGAGGCTAAAGCTGTGCTACAAATCGTGTATACAGTTCTTGAAGATCATTTGTTGCTATGACAGTAATGAAATAGAATAACCACAGACTCTGAAATCTCAGATTTCTCATGTTTCCAGAGAGTTAGAGATTAATACAAAAAAAAAAAATCTTCTCTTAGAGATGGATTTAATTTATTTAAAACTCCAGCAAACCTATATATATGTTACAAAATAAGCTACTCTGTGTCATAGGCAGCAAAACTCTTGGATGAAAAGCCWCCTCCTCTGTTATTTACTGCCAATATCAATACAAACCACCATGTAAGTACTAAAGAAGCCAAACTGATGTTTCCTGTATGCTTAGTATCTCTGAAATCTCCAGGGTCCAGCCACACACTTTCATAGCCACGCTCTTCCAAATGAGGAAGGCATGTTAATATTCTTTCCTGATCTCATGCATCTCGTTCTTTGCTTTACCCAGTAACAAGTGTACCTATGTGGATTTTTGAACAAAAAAAGAGCAGTTTTTCTGTAATCTTTTTTTCCTAAACAATAAATCTGGTATCTTTCTATAAAGATACCTTCTTTGATTAATTTCAAAGGTTGCTGGATATAAGAGACCTGGTCATGRTGCTAGGATTGAGTAGTCTGTATTTCAACATAGGTACCCACTGTATAAACTATTGGAAAACATCAGTGACAGACATGTTTTTAATGGAATAGGGAGTSACAGCAGGAACAGACAATTCAATAGTTGGATTCTCCAAGCATTGTTATTAGATAACAATTTACTAAAAATAACAAAGGTGTTTGAAATTCAAGTGGTTTCTTTGATTCAGAAAAGCTCCATAATGGTTATAAGATAACGATGTSTGCTACATAAACGGTCTTTCTCATTA
This sequence comes from Eudromia elegans, assembly GCA_003342815.1. NCBI lineage: Eukaryota > Metazoa > Chordata > Aves > Tinamiformes > Tinamidae > Eudromia > Eudromia elegans. The sequence goes on from PTEX01000009.1 coordinate 3,744,445, forward strand.
TTCATTATGATATTAAACTCTGGAATTGGTCATATGTCATCACATTTCCCTGGCCAAACTTAACTTACTGGTATTACCAAAATGATCTTTCCGACGGCCTTAGAAGACGTATTTCTCCAGTTCTCATAGATGGAATTCCTTAGAGCAGATTCATACTATATTCTGTATGCTGGGGCTATCCATCTGTACCTCTATTTGCAGCCAACATGAATATAAAATTTTACAGCTTTTGTTCCAGGGGCAGTCTGAGTCAAATCTCTCTAGAAGCCACCTTTACCATGTCACAGTTGAGTAAGTTGATTGTGTATTGTTTATTGCCAGTGACTGGGAGTGCCAAAAGAACAAAACAATTCTCACATTAGAAGATAACATATAGCCAATGTTTTTTTTTCAGCTTAGAGCATTATAGGAGGATGTGAATTTAAAAGATCAAATTCTTTTCAAGCTAAATGTACTGTCTAACAATAGAGAGGAACCTAATGGAAAGATGTTAATTTCTCTAATGAAAAAATATTCACMATTTCTCTCTGCTAGTAAATACTATGGGGACTATTTATTGTCACTAATTTTGGAAAACATCCTCCTCTCTTTCTTTATATTTTTTCAAACATACAGCATTTAAAGAGTATCTCACAACTAATCAAAGTATTTCTTGATATCCTCACATTCAGTTTCACAAATTTTGTCAAAGGCCTTAGAAGGGTTTTGCATTATTGTCAAAACCACTTCTATAGTTTCTTTTATTTCTCATGACACCTACACTGAAGCACTGGTCACATTCTCATTACTCTCCCTCTGTCAAAGTTGCCTTCCTTTTGAGTGTAATGTTTGTTACAGAGGCAGTGGTGCAGGGAGATCTGATATCTGACCTCTCCTGTGCTCTTTCATTAGAACAAAGGTTCTTCTGGATTGCATCCAAAAAGTTTTCTCAAAGTTGTTTCAGAATTGACCAAATTGTTAKGTTGCCTGTGTTAGGTTGCCCAGGACATTGCCTAGGTGCCTTCATTCWGCTTGGAGTCAGTTGTACAAGCATGGGCTCATGCCTACTACCCCTAATGTCCTGTCACATGAAAARGGATGCTTGAAAACTTGCAGAGTTTGTATATGTTGCATTCTCAAAATGCATTTCCAGGCCCTAACAATTTGCAGTTCACAAYTTCCTGGGAGAGCTATTTTAATAAACCTCAGAAGAGCATCATCCTCATCTTTATCCAGACCTCTGAATTWGCTTGTCCCTTGGAAGAGATAAAGATAATAATGAGAAGGTGTTGGAAGGCAGAGATGCTAGAAAGGGAAAATGTTTTATAGCACATTTATATCTAAGAAAACCTTGCTTAAATGTGGCTTCTGTTAAATTTCTGTGCTCCTTGCAAGTGTCTAGTCTGCTGTGGAAGGAGACGTGTGCATTTGGTCTTGTCCATCAGAGAGCTCAGAGACAGAATATTGTTCAGTCATGATGATAATCACAGCACAACAGTTTCTACTAAAATGATTCAATGGAGTTTTTATTCTCCCATGTATGCAGGTGAATAAAGAACTTCTTAATGGGTGGTGCATATACTCAATAAAAGAATAGACCCCTTTGTGTTTCAATTGCATGTCTGGGACTTTAACATAAAACCTGAAAAATCCCACAGTGCAAAAACTGACTTAAACTCAATTTTCCTCTCCCCCTTTTACAACGTCAGGATGCSTGAGTGCTCAAGTGACTGAATAAGTACTAAATATTTAATGCATGGAGGTTACATTAACTGAGTCTTTGATCTGAAACTTCTTAAAAACATCTTAAAAGCCCTTCAAAAATGGGTTAGTATTTCATTACAGTCACTTAAAATAGATTTATTTTATCAAAACATCCTGTCAGAAACCCCAAAGCTGTGATTAATAACCTACAGCATTTTGACTAAAGCATCTCCTAATACTAGTTTCTTAATGTATCAACAGATTGCCCATTGTGGGAAGGAAATAGCTGGCCCCATCACCTCTGGCACGTGCTCATATGCAGAGTTTCTCTGTTACGGGTTTGAGCAAGTGCACATGTTAGAACCCACCATCTAATTCTTCCCGCCCAGCACTGTTCAAATAAAATGTCTTTAATTTTGAGATTAAATTAACTTTTCTTTTTCCTCARCACAGATTCCTTGTAGAATCATTTTCTACAGGTGTTTTTATGTAGTAATATTTGCAAGTATTTGAACAACACAGACAATGAGATGGATCATTAAGAAAGATTATCCTGGGAAAAAGAAAACGCTTTTCTTTAATCTCTAGAGCTATTCATTGGCTTCCAGCAAACCTTTGTCGTGAGAGAACTTGGCCCACCCCAGTCTCCCCTTTGGTAAATCCTTGGTGCAGATTTGTTTCTCATTAGTGTGGCTTTGTGCACCTGCAGACCTCACTCCGAAATTCCCACTGTGCTTCTCCTGACTGGATTTTCCTTCTGATCCTGGCTYTTGAAACGTAGTTCTGAACTTCTCATCTCATGCCAGTTGTTTCTATTTCTTAACTCGTACCAGCTTAATCTATGGGAAAGAAGCTGAAAAGATGGGTTTAGGAAATCCTGGGCTCTTGCTCTTTCCTTAAGAATTAGTAGATTAAAGCAAAATATTGAAGGTATTCTAGGATAATAAAAGCAACTAAGCACTAARTTCTAAGCTAACTGTAGAACCGTATCTGGCGATACGCGGTTACTTTCTCAAGGCAAAGGTTAGGATTTCTTCTCAAGTCTCCTGCAGTACTAGTGAAAGGCACACGGCTAAACCCTYGTGAATCGCTTTGAAAATATATCCCTTCTTAAGGGAAATGCACCTTTGTCAGGGTATAGCTTTTGTCAAAGATGTTTTGCATATAAAAACCGTGTGTAGATTGAATCCTGTTATATAAAGCGAGGCTGGYTTTCTGTGGAGTTCTTTTGTAGTACCAACATTAAAAGGGTTGTTATAAATAAAAGTGGAATATAATTATAAATGCCCTTCTGAGGAAAAAAAATCCTTGATTACCTTTGAATTCTTTTGCCCTTTAAAAAGGTTATATTTAACTGGTTCAGTTTCTTACTTGATGTTTCAGTTCCCAAGGGAAATCAACCTCCAGTACGAACTGTTTCAWTTGGGTTACATGACTTTACTTTGTGTCTTGCATTTGTTAACAGACAGGTTATATAACACTGCAGGCTAAATATACATTGCTCTGTTTTTAGTTACCATTGTTACCCTGTATTTGGAGGGATGACCAGCCAGTGAGGRGAATGATTTTCAAAAATTCATCTGAGATTAACCCTTCTCGTTAATAGTATAAKCTGCTTGAAAGTAGAGACTGGCAATAATTCATGCCTCTAAATCTTAAACTATAAAATACATTTAATATTTTGACCTGCCTCTCATCTATACAGTTTATAACCACAGAAGTGGTCCAAATTCTGTCCTTATTCCCAATTAATTTCTTTGAGTTCCCAGTGTTGTAACTGAGAAAGCAAGTGGAGCGTGCGTGCAACCTCCTCGAAACACAGCAGGCTGCCTTCAGGGGGGAATGTTTTCCATTTTGAGATAGTTGGGAGTTGAATGCATTTAGATTCATTATTCTTATATTGCTATCAAGTAACACACTTTCCTGGTAGCGGAGAAGATGAAAGGACCTTTTAAAAAATATCAATAGCAAAAAAAGAAAAGAAAGAAAAAGGGGTTTCGTTCAGGGTGTTTTTCTAGTCACAGATGAATAGCCCTGCGAGAGTGCCATATTTAGAGAAGAAAGGCAAGGAAGCAAGAAAGAGTTTTAACTACCAGGAAGTGCCTTGTTGCATGCCAGTGTTTAGGCAACTGATAAGAGAGGAGGTAACATTTATACCAAGAAACAAGCAAAATCCGAAACAAGTTTTACTATTTTGCCTGTTTCACTTCACAAGTCCAACATACAATATAGCAACTCCAGAGGCAAATTTTGAGTCATTTTCTAAATTGTGTGGCATAAAATTTGGACTGGGATGGAAGATGAGATACGTCAAGTGATACGTTGATTCAATATGCAATAATATTTGTACTTGAGAGGCTACATTCACAGTAGAAATTAGAGTAAATTAGTACTGAGAKTGACTGTGCTCTGTATATCTCTTGTGCAGTAAGGCAGCACATTGGAGGCATCCTCCAAAAGTTGTTCTGGCTGCTAGCTCCATGCAGCGGGCAATGGTGTATRTAATGCTATATAATGCTGTCCTTTTATATAAATTCAGAGAAATTTATATAAATTCAGAGAACTCAACTGATGCTCGTGGTACCTTCCTTTGCAGTCACTGCTGTTTCACTAGGCAAGCAAACTTATATTTGCACTCACTGATTTTTTTTTTTAATACAGTTTTTGTGCTTTTTTGGGAAGTGTGGTTTTTTTTAAGAAAAGACATGAAAAATAGCCATAAAATTCTATCTTCAGATTTTCAGTATAGTTTAAAAAAAAAAGAACGCCTTTTCCTGTTGTTGTTATTTTCTCTTTTTTTTTTCTTTTCCTTGTGCCAGCTTGCTCCTTTTATTTGGTATGAGCATGTCTTTTCTTGTCTGCAGACTGCCTAATCTGATGTATTACATCTCCTGTGTGAAACCCATTCAGTGACTGATTTATTTGCTACATGAACTCTTTCAAACTCTTTCAAAGTCTTTTATAAGTACTAGCGTAAATTGCTTGTATTAAAACTTTGCAAGCCTCTTTCTGTAACTAAAATTTAGTTACTTTTAATTCATTTTTTGCTATCCTGAGACAGAAAGAAATCCAGCCTTAACTTCACCAGTCCAGTTTACACTGGACTATGTCATTCCACATGTAGTTTTTAGACATCTAAGAGTCAGGAATTTTGAACTGTATTTGCAGTTTTGGACTTGCATTATGTTTTTCAGCAAAACCTTACTATACTCTATAGCATTATTTTGGCCTATTAATACCTTCAGGCGAATTTTAAGTTCTGGACACTGTAGGATTAAGAAATACTCTGATGCATAATGGTGCTGTATCATTTTAAAGCTTTGGAAGTTGTTTTGCTAACTTTGTTTTGTTTTATTTTTTTTACATTTGACTATCTATCATGTGGTAAATTAAATTTCCTATGTACTATTCTCATCTTCTAAGATTCACATGCCCGTAGAGTTAAACTTGCTCTTTCTTACTTGTTCTCTATGTTTTTTTAACTTTAAGTATGATGCATTTTTTTAATTCCTAGCTAAATGATTGCTATAGCTGGAAATTCTCTTCTCAGGTAAACTACTGATTACTTTTTTTGCTTCAGGGAAATTATTCTAGCTTTTTCACTTTAAGCCGCCACCTTCTTTTTTTTTTTCTCCAGCAAACTATTATAACAACTATCTTTGTCCAATAAACTTTTCAAAACTTCAAAGATGAGCCAGTAATCTCTCACAGAGAAGCAGCTTATCAAAACACAGTGCAATTCAGACATATAAAACAGTCCTAACACACAGATAAGATAGTCCCACATTGAGTGAGARGGTGGATTAGATGACCTCCAGAAGTCCCTTCCAATCCACATTTCAGTGATTGTAGGAAACTGGCTTTCATTTGATTTGTGCACCACAATGTGCATCCAAATGGAGGGCAGGATCATTGTCCTTCATGYGTGTTTTTATCTGCTACTTCCCTTTTAAATTCATGCTATTGCCGCTTACTAACTTAATTATTCTTAATTATTCTATTCACTTTGTGTGTATGTGTGTGTGAAAACTAATTTTTGGCATTCTGGCTGCGACTAGATGATAGTGCTGTTTTGAGTCATTTTGTTCCTTAACATTCCTAACTGCAATACAAAATTTGTGATGGTTTCTGATAAAACAACACTGCTTTCCACACTTGGGTGTAYGTGCTATCTAACTGATCAAATATTCTTCTTAAATATTAAATATTACTATGTATACAGATACACAACCTTGCATATTGTTTTCTCCAAGTGTTTGGTATTTTAGGCAGATTTTTGAAATTTTATTGCAGAGGTAAGTAGTATGATTAGTTTCTGTTCTATTTTGCTTGGAATTGTTTGGTGTTGTGACTGTGCCATTCACAGCAGTGTCTTGGGAACAGAAAGCCTTAACCATTCCAATTCATCATGATCTTTGTTAATGTTGCTCTAATATTCAGTCTGTAGCTGGAATAGTAGCATGGAGAGTCTGTGGTTTTAATGTTCTTTGCATCAATGTTAACTTTGTGTGTGTGCGTGTGAAAATTCCCTAAAGCTCTTAAWGCAAAATAATGTTATTTGCAGATATGAGGGAGCTAAACTTTATTTCCCTTACACTTTTCATTAGAGAGAGGCTTACTTGTGCCACATCAGAATGCTCAAATAAGCATTCTAATGTTGAATAAAGGTCAACACACCGGAATTTGAAACCATTAATCCTTTTGCTCTTAAAGCAGMCAGAGCTTTAGCAGACTAAATAACACATTAAAAAATAGACTCTGAAAATTCTGAAGAGGAAAAATATACCCTCAAATTCTCAATTCAAATTTCCTAGAACTCTTAAGCTTCTGCTGATTTAAGCAACATAAGATTCTTTTTGATTTTTAAATTCTTCTACAGTTTTGATGARATAGAATGCTTCTGAGTTCATGGAATTCTGGAAGATACATCGCCAATGTATGAAAAGACCCATCTGCAAGGGAGATATTGCTATTGCTTTCAGACTGCAATAACTGCATTGGTCAATGGATGCTGAGGTCTTCCTGTTCACAGGGAAATAAGTTCAAGCTCATTCTAAACCAATTTCCAGACTTGGAGCTGTTGAGACAGCCCTCTAGGACATCATAAATGGTTACATTCAACCTGTGTTGCCTTGTGCTGAACTTTTAACCTACATAAGACTGAAGCCTGTCTTTTAGGAAGACATTCAGTCTTGATTTCAAGGCATCAGGAAACAGAGTATCTACTACTTCCTTTGGTAATTTGTTCYAGTGGCTGATTAATCTCTCTGTCAGAAATGTAAATTTAATTTTTGGTTTGAATTAATCCTTAYTTATTTATTTATTTGTTTTCCTTAGAGAGATCTATTTTTTTTACTATTAGGTTACCAAGTCATTTCCAGTGTTTGGAGGGGCTTGGGGGAGTGGGGYAGGGAAGTGTTTGATGATAATGCAACAAATTGAAATAGCCGTTTTTTCATTTCAATGCATTTTCTTCAAYCCTCGCATAATTGCTATGGCTTTTTGCTGTATCCACTTCAATTTTTCAATATCTTTTTAGAAATATATGTTTAAGTCTTATTTTTATTTTTCTTCCAGATTCACAAATGCCATATTTGGAAAAAACAAAAATAGGTTTTAAATCTTTTTCGCTATGCCCTGGGCAGGATATTCAATGATCTCCTTGCTGCGCAGTTTCAGTGGGTCTTACAGATTCACAGGATAGGGAAGGACTTTTCAGTATTTTTGCTGACCTTTTCAGTGTGTCAGGATCTGCAGTTATTGTGTTACTTCAGAAAGATTCTTGTCTAACCTGTTCCTGAAATTTTTCAGGAGTATTCCAAAACTTCCCTAAGTGAACTATCTTTTCTATACTTTACTGTTTCTTACTATTTGATATACTTTTTTCTTAAATCTAACCTGAATCTCCCTAGTTCTTTAAGTCCTTTGTGTCTTGCCCTATCTAGCATCAGCACAAAGATATTTTTTTCTTCACAGCAACTGCTTATTTATTTAGAGGAATTTTTTTTTTTTTTTAGTACATACATATATCTTTTTTCTTTAACAAGCCTCATTCATTCACTTTTTACTTACAGCAATGTTTTTTAGACTTAMAGTCTTCTCACTGTTTTTCTCTGGACCCCTTCCTGCTGGTGCTCATGTTTGGAGGTGCAGTTTCCCAGCCTGGATGAAATAACGCAGCTGTAGCTTTACCAGTGCTGAGCTGAGCAGAAGGATTATTTTGTGACTTGCAAGCTGTATTTAATTTATGCATTGCAGTAGGACATTTGTCTTTTTTGGAACAGAATKATATTGTTGATTGATTATCCAGCTTGCGATCCACAACAACTTCTTGTTTTCTATGGCATRGCTACCAAGCCAGTTGTTCTCCATCCCGAGCAGTTAATTATTCTTGGCTAAATACARTACTTTGCATTTATCTCTACCCAACAAGCCTGTGGTTCCAAATCATATCTTTAAATTCACCAAGATTACTCTGGATTCTTATCTGTTGCCCAGTGTATTTATAACACCTTGAARGAGGATGCTGTCTTTAAAAGTATATATTTTAATGCTATTTTCTAGGTCTTTAATCAAAATACCAAATGATASTAGACCTGGGAGAGATACATACCGATCCTCACTTTTAGATTTATTTTCATGTTGATAGGGATCTGTTGATAACTACTCCCTGAGAACAGTTTTCTGAATCWGTGTGGCACCCACTTTGTACTGTTTTCATCTGTTCCATACTCCTCTTGTTTTCTTAGGGGAACATTACGTGGAAGAGGGTCAAACATGCACAAATGTTCCTAAATACATATGACATCTGTTGCTTTTTCTCTGTCCACAAGGCCTGTTACCCGATCAGGGAAGAAAATTAGATTGCTTTGACATGATTGTACTTGACAAATGCATGTGGGATGTTATACATGCCCTCATTATCCTCCAGGTTTTTACAAATAGTTTGGCTATTTGTTTCAGTATTTTTCCATGAATTTAACTGYTTGGTCTACAATTTTAAGGCATTGTTTTTTATTCAGCCTTTTTAGAGACAGACATTACATTTGCTCCTCTCTAGTCTTTCAGTACTTCTTTTGTCCTTTATAGATTCTCAAAAGATAAGGTATAATAGCTTTRAGAGTCTTAGTGAGCCCTTTAAGTTCTGTAGGATTAAGTTCATTACCCAGTTTAAAAACAACTGCTTCACCTWAGTACACTAAAAATTGTAACTTTTGGAAGCTCAAGTCTGGCCCTTTATCAGCCACATTAATTGTGATAGCTTTGTGACAGCAGTTGAGGTGAAAGACTGAGGTGAAAAAAGATATTCATCATACTAGCCTTTTTTGACATCATCTGACTTGTTCCAGTCCTTTCTTAAATAGTGTCCCAAACTTTTTTTTGATCTTCCTCTTACTGAAGTATCTATACAGTGATTTTATAACCCCTCATGCCTCTTGCTGCTGGCATCTAATCTTATATGTACTCATTTGATTTTTTTTTTTTCTTTTTTCCAATCTAGAATGGGCAATTTCTTCTCCAACCAGGTCAGTTGTTGTACTGTAGGCATAGACTCTGTTTTTATTTCTAACTGAGTCATTCCCTATTTCATTGCATCTATATTGTACAGAGTTTGAACTGGTCCAATTTTCACAACGTCCCAGTTTGTACAATTAACCTGCCCTCATCACCATATAACACAAGGTTGGACAGTGTTAAGGTAATACCTATTTTTGTGAKTTTCCACTGAAAACATCAGCATTGCATGGTAACTCTTTAATAACCAGTCCTGAGGAATTTTCTGTAGTTAGTTCAKCAATTTGGCATATGCTTCATTGAATTTAAGGAAATCCTAGTAAAAATTTTAAATAAGTCAAAAGCTTCAGAAGTCAAAATCGGCAGAAATGTGTTGCATTTGTTGACTGTACAGAGTTTTTAATTTAGTGCGAAAGCAAATTGCCTCTCCAGAAGCAAAAAGAAGAAGATAGGGCAGAGAGGCTGTATTAGGATGAGTAAATGACTAAAGCTATCGTGATACACTTTCTTTTATCCAGAAAAGAATATAGGACTTGTGACCTGGAGGAGGAGGGGGAAAGAGAGGACACTCTCACACACACTTAGACATTCAGCTTCCATTCAAGTTTATTTCCTTAAGGTCTATTCTTATGGATTTCTTGTTCTTTTCAGCTTATCTGGTACAGACTCTGATATGTAGAAAGCTCCATTAAAGTAATGTCCCCACTCTAACATTTACAGCTTGTCCCAGGAAAGTGCACTGACCTCCTCTTCTTCCTGGCCTTCTACKTGGTGCTTTGGATGGTGACTTCCATTGTTTCAGTGCTTGCACTTTATAAAGCAATGCTGTTGCTTTTGGCACTGGTATGAACGAAAGGCGGCTTCTTTGAGATCTGTGATTGCCCATAGATCAAAGAGAGATTTTCTAGCAGTCATTGGCCCTGTCCATATAATGATATGCATTGACTATTATGATACTAAGTGCATTGTGATTGTATATAGATCATTTCTTGATTTAACCAATTGAGGTAGCTATAATATCACTGGCTATACAGCAAATATAAAGAGGGAATAAAACACTTGATTAATATTGGGAACTAATGAGATAGACCATTTGTTTACAAGGAARCCTGAAGGTTAATCATTTATACTTKAACATAAAATCAGACTTGGTGAGATCATATTACAGTTAATTGAAGAAGGCAAATTATTAGTACGAGGGTCATCCATTACTTATGTGTAGTTGTGTTTATGACATGACTAGATCTGACTTGCCATGTAGAAATGTATTTCTTTATGTATTTGGGGGATGACAGTGAATGTGGCTCTGTCATGTTGCATTGCTCTAGACTTTGCTCCGTTTCATTTCACTCTGCAGTCGGGCTGCTTATGAAACGGGATTACTGACCCCCTACCATTGACCATGCTGCCCCGGCAYGTGTGTACATGTGTGTGTATGCGTGCGTGTGGGCACTAAGTATTACTATCAAAATGTCAACATCTGGAAGTTAAAACAATACATTATCTGCTGCGTAAGTAACTATGGATCTTTCTATTTTTYTTTCTTTTTCACCCACTTTTTTTTTTTTTTTTCTGAGGCTAACTTAGTCCGTCAGTAGGATGAAAGGAAAAATTGCTGCACTTGTGCTAAATTTCCCCTGGGAAAGTAAATTATGGACAAGCCTCCAAGGACGAGTCAGAAAGAAAGGGATAAGATATTGATGCTCACTGTACCTCTCACTCTTTCTTCCTTGTCCCACAATWGAGCACTCCTTCAATGAAAAGTTACGAGTTCCTTGTTAAATTGAATTTCTCTCCTCCGTGTCTCACTATTTATTGTGATGCTGAAAATTTTATAACTTGGTAAAAACTGGCAGCAGCCTCATTTGTCCCCACAAAAGGCTCTCCAGGTTTGAATAGGYTTTGAAGCAGCGTTATGAATGCTCATACTTAAAGACAGATAGTTGTGTCAGCCTCCAGTTTATAGGAACTTTTTTAGTTACTGTATTTTTTCATCCATTTTAACCATAATCTTCTTTTGGAGGTGGAAGGAAGAATGGTGGGCAAAGGAAAATTCTAACAGCTAAACATTGCACCAGGTCTCTCTATGCATTGCCTTCTGTTTTGTTTGAAGAAGTACTGGCAAACGTCACCTCTTAAATTTCATGATGCAACATGTTGGCAGACACCAGGATCTCAAGGGACAATTTTAACGAGAACTCTTGTGGGTCTAGCTGTGAATGTATTTGTGAAAGCTTTGGTTGCTGCTTCTCATGCTGATAAAAATACTTGCTTTAACTCCAAATCCTGTTGCTAACAGCATCCGAAGTAAGAAACAGTTAGCTGTGATGGGAATGTGTTCTGCAGAGGACTGCAGACTGGACACTCTGGGACTCACTGGGAGACCCTTCAGAGAAGAATCCACCCAGTGCATAAAGTCAAAAACAGATAAAAGCTGCTCCCCAGGAGCACTTGGCCGTGTCCATGCTATACACATAACCAGCTCACTGAGCTGAGCAATTCTTTTCTCCCTATATATACACCTTAACAGTGGGTATGAAGTGTTAGATTTGAATTTTGTTGGATTTGATACTTATCTTTTTCTGAGCGTGATAATGTGGGAAGAGGAGATAAACAGTGGAAGAAATAAACGGGAGCCRCTAAACATGAAATGCTGGAATTATTCCACTTCAAAAGACAATGAGGGGCAGGAAGGAGACCAGGTTATCCCCAGATACTGTGATCTGCCAAGTTTTGTCTCCTTGGGGTCCTGTAAGTGCCCTTGTAGCACGCTCTCTGCTCTCCCAAGGGCTGCTGATATTGATATTGCCTCCAGGTTCTCTTGCAGTTCCCAATTCTTCTCCTGGGGGAGAATTTAACAAGAATTCTCTCTGTGCTAGTTGCCCACTACATTTTCTGTCTGTCTTTAAAAGATATGTTTGTGAATCTGATGTGCTTTTGAGGTCCTTTGATGGTGTGTCTGCATTTTGGAAGACAGTCCTATGAAGGGACTGCTCTCTTTGCTGTGCAAGAAGAGGCAACAGGAAGAGATTTGCTCATGCTGATGGGGCTTGATACCATGAGCGACCAGGAAACACAATTAGGAGACTAATTGGCCATTAGAAACAATTTCTGATCTCTCAGAATGGGCAGATCTATTGAGATTGACATCCGATAGCCCTTCGTGCAGTTCCTGCTGCATTACCCTGCAAGTCACAGCAGAGGTTTGAATGGCAAAATGAACGGTAAAAGAGCTTCTAATATTTGCTAATATGCACAGTGAAGGGCACCTCTTGCATTAAATCCAAATGTTGGGAAAAAAATGCATTGTAGAGGATTTTTTTTTTCACAGAAGTACAAACTTTAACTCTGAAGTAATTTTTCCCCCTTTTTTTTCTTTTTTTTTCCCCGATGGCTCCCTCTCCTGCCATGCAGGTTGCTTAGCTCCAGCGAAAGGAAAGGCAGAAAGATTGACATGCCACATGACATTCCAGTTACGGAAGAAAAAAAGATGTAGCAGATTGACAGGCCAATAAAAATACACAGAAGGTTCTTCTCCATTCCAAAGATGTGTGTATCAGAATGGGGGAGAGAAAAGGTCTAGGGAGAGTGAAACACGTTTATGAGTGCCTGTGTAAAAACGCACATGTACATACCTATATATCTAGGTGCACAGAGAAATCWTAATTCAGCAGGTTAAATGTAAGTTCAGAATGTTACTTTTGTTTTGTCAGCCAAAATGGTAAATTTTTCACTGTTCGTCATCAAATCTTAAGCTAGGCCTGGCACTGATATGACAAGTGGAGCAGAATTTCTTTGGGTGTGAGCTGCTGCGAAGGAAACATAAAATGTGCATTTTTCCTTTTGGTGATACGAACGGTTGACGTCAAGGTACTTGTACGCCCCGTGGCTATTGCTGAGGTCAAAGACTTAGCTGCTTTCCAGGGCCTGAGCACATGCACACTTGTAGTACAGTGTGTGTGTGAATGCTGCACCTCAGTGAAGAGCACTTGAGATAAACAAAGCTGCATTTCTCATCTCTCYTGCATCACTGAAAGGAATAAAATTTTGTCATTGACTTCCAGACAAGAAAGATAAGATGGTAGGTAGGAGTGTCAAGACTTTTGCATGGATGTGGATGATATGATTTATTTTTGTTTGTCTCAAATCTATTGGTTTGTCACAGGAACTGCAGATATTTAATAACATCAGAGCAGGCGTCTGAGCAGCTCCCGAAAAGGGAAAAAACAGAGGCAAACTTTGAATTCTTTGAGATTTACAGCTATATCTGAAAAATATGTATGCACAAGCACTTATATAGATTTTGTGCATTGCATAAATGTGTTCCAGAAACTGGACGGATGCTGGTGKTGTGTCAGCCTGGGCTGCTTTAGCGTAGCAGCCTATGCCTGGTATGTACACATAGRAGAGCCAGTCTTTAGTGCAACAGTCAAACCATTTTGTACCTCTGCTGAYTATTAGAACTCATCTATTTCAGCAAATCAAAACCTTCATTTTGTTCCCCAAAAACTGTTTTCTTTCAAGCCTCCTTTGATTGATCAGGTTAAGAGCCAAGCTGCTTAGCTCAGTCAAAACCAAGGCAACTCCATGTGGGTGCCAAAGCATCACTTGCTAGTCTGCAGCCAGCTTTGCAGCCACAAAACATAGAGGGAGCGGGATACGARTGCAGCTGATGTTCAGAAATCGGGATCACAGCTCTGGGCTCACGTACCAAAATTCCTCCTCATTTCAATTTTATGCACTTARGTGCTTTTTTAGACTCAAGCATGATAACTGACACTGGTGGTTTACTGGCTTGTGCCTCCTACTATTGCATGGAGTTAAGGAAAAGGGAGTGTGATGAAAGCCTCATTTATACACTGAATATTTCCCATGCTTTCAGTGGCTTGGTAGCCTGCTGTAATATACGCCTGAAGTTGAGTCAGATCCATGGTGTATCCCAGGATTGAGGTTATAAGACCTGCTGCAGAAGGAAGTATTTTCTGTTCTTCTATTCTGGATTCGTTCTCTTCTCAGGTGAATTGTTTATGGCACCACCAGCAACTTGAAAACAGCCCATTTAAATCTGAGTTGCCAAATCAAGTGGGTGTCACTGCCATCCTCTCTATGTTTACCCTAAGCACTGTGTGTCCTTATTAGCACCTTTTCAGTCCCCTCAGACATAYTGCTATTGATTGAATAAACACGAACGATAATCTCAGTCAGCAGTAAGACATGTCATGCACACATCCCCTAACCTCAGTGCTGCTGTCGGTCTCGCTGGGGGGCTTCACCCACATTCACTTTTTGCCTTGGTGTAAACACCCCAGCRCCAGACTCGTGCAGGCTCCGCATCCTCTGGAGTGCTGGGCTCGGCCCATGCTGCTCCGGTGCACAGGTTTGGTGCCTGCCCTTGGCATTCCCACTGTCCCATTCAGGAAGTCTCCCGCAGCAATTTATAAACGTTAATCATGGGCGCAGCCTTTTCTGCAGGCACAACCGTGCTGCTCTGCTGGGGACAAGGTGTGCAGTATATCCGGTGTCCAAATGCAGAGGAGGAGGTGGAGAATACTAGAGTAGGAGTTTGGATGTTTCCCTGATCCAAAAGGGGATGAGGCATCTTTAATTACAGGAATGGTCAGGACTGTGATTCTTGCATTGCAGATTAAAGATGTCTTGTATTTTCTAACACCATTTCAGAAACTCAGTTCTGACTCATAATAGTGATTGGGAAAGTGTAACCCGCTGASTCATAAGTGTCTTTAAAGAAACATTTATTTACTTGTGTTTTCAATTCYGCAATGTTTATATCAGTAGGCAGCATGCGAATAAATGAGAAGATTTCAGGTGCAGTGAAAAGATGTCAGAAACCAAGGGAGTGGC
Organism: Eudromia elegans; assembly: GCA_003342815.1. NCBI lineage: Eukaryota > Metazoa > Chordata > Aves > Tinamiformes > Tinamidae > Eudromia > Eudromia elegans. The sequence continues at coordinate 3,759,505 of PTEX01000009.1, forward strand.
TCAGATGACATGCCTCCATGGCTATTTTACTTAAATGTCTTTTTTTTTCTTTTTGGTAAAATAATACACAAACTACCCCCACTTGATACTCTGCACTATATTAGAGCATGTGAGCTCTGTTCACTTCTTTTTTTCTTATATAGGAAGCATCCCCATATGCATATGACAAACTATATAATAAAAGCAAAAAGACAGAGCAAACATGATCTGTCTTCTCTGACTGTAGCATTTGCTATCTGCCTGCCGTTCACGGTTTCTTTATGCAAGTAAAAATATTTTGTGAAGCATGAAGCCCTGTGGCAAATGCTAATCTAACCAACAATCAGGAGAATAATTGTTTTGCAGGGAATATTCTCATTCTGTAATAGAGAAGAAAAACTTTGCAATTAAGACAACAGAACATTAATAACATACATTTATCATTCTATATGAGCTTATTATTTCCAGGCTTTTGCAAATAGTTCTAATTTATATACCATTCCACACAAAACTGTATGTTAATGGGGTCTGCATTGCTTTGTTAGTATCTAGAAGYATTTTGGCGTTGTGAGCTATCAACTTCTCTGGATTTGTGAAGGGCAGAACGTAACCTTGAAGTACGTGCAGCATACTCCTAAATCTGTCTTTCCAGCCTGACACTCTGTGTCATCCTCTTTCTCGAGTCGAAGCGGTGCTCTCCAGTGCTTTTAAAACAAATCAAATCCTTGTGCTAATGCCTCACTCAGGACGATCTACACCTTTTCCCACAGCACCCCATACTCCGGCTCTGRTTTTCCCTTCTCAATCCATGCAGCTGATAATTTTCCTGTAATGTGGGTACTCGGTGTACTTAGTGTGGGCACGTAATTCTTACCAAATAAGTCTTTTTGTTTTTCTTTTTTTTTTTTTCCTGTTTCAGCTACAYTCAGTACTCAGTGCTTGAATATCAAGCTTGTGAAGTTATTACAGTTTCCCAATAMGTAGCCTGTACATAGAGAGCTGAAAGGCAGTGGAATGGTTCAAATACTGCTGGATTATTCTCCTCCTATAGTAAAATATCATTTGTGTTTTGTAAATATTGAAGGTTTGGGTGTCAAGGGATTACCTGAAAATATTGCAAATCAAATATATGAATGTGGCTAACTTGTTACTAATTTTTGTCTCTCTTTGGCTGTTGCAGTCTGATGCGATACTTTGGCTGAGATTAAGGGAATGAGCCTGTGAATAAATTACTGATATTTAAACAGAGGTGTCAATTTGCAATGCATGAGCTGCTCCATAGTAACTACTCGTGTGCTTGCTCTGACCTGGTGATAAATGGAAGAYCCTGACAGCTAGTTTACCTCAGTTAAAGTTTGCACGTCCAGAGAGAACAACTCTTCTTCCAAACGACTTGGGTTTTTTTCCCCCTAGAGACTGTTTGCRTTAAACTACTTGTGCTGCAATACAGTTAGGAAAAATAAAAAAATAATCACAAGAAAAAAAAATGGAATTAGAAGTTTGAGAAAAATATTTGCTTATTGGATATAGAATCACAGTCTTCATAAGCTGAGTGGTTTAACTTCCCTAATGTGGTTTTATTTTCTGAGTATAAAGACAAGATATAAAATACCCGAGCTCAAGCCCTTCTGTTGGATCTTCTTCCACTCCTGTAACACAAGCTGACTTGGTTAAGATAAGATTCACTTGTCCCCAGGAGCTAGTGTTCCCCATTGCTATTTTGGACACCCTTGAGGCTCTGAGCCACTCACRTTGGGCTAGTAGACGTGAGCCAGARCCCTTTCCAAGCAGCAGTGGGAGGCACTTGCAGCTGTACCAGTTCCCATTGTTTGGGCATTAAAATYCATCCTGGCCTGAAAGGATGATCATTTCCCCCAGTTCTCTCCCTTAACTTTGGTGAGAAACACAGATAACTCTGCAGCTTTGATATCAGTTGTTCTTTCATATCAAAATGGAAAAAAAAAAAATCAACTTGTGTCCCAGAAAAAACAGGAAAGTTTCCTCCACTTTTACTCAATYTATTTATTAGTGAATCTGAAGAATTTACTTCTTCCAATCAGCATGTGTCAGCTCTCTAGAGACACAGTGTTGATAAAGCAACAACCTTTAAGAAAAAAATTCCTGATGTGAGAAGGATATTTAACAGTCGTTAATAAGCACTTTTAAAAGATTTAGTGTTCTAACAGATTCCAGGACCAGTTTTATCTAATTTCAGTCTCTATGGAAACCCTCTTAGCTTTGCCAGGGGCAGGGTGAGTTACGGGCGGGTCACCAGACCTTCCTTGGCAATTAGTATTATTTATCCAAGTGTTCTGCCCTGGGTTTTATCACTCATYACCAAATGTGTGCATATTGCTTATTTCACATACTCGTGTGCTAGGAGAATGCGCAGGTCTGATGTGGTCCCACAACAGAAATTGTAAAGGACTTCAGAACATGATATTAAATCTTTATCAGTACGACCACTTGCAAAAGAAGATGCAACTTGCAAGTCAAAGAATAATGGGCTGTGTTGCTAGCAACRCAAGTGCTTCAGCAACATGAGAAATGAAGGCAGAGGAAAGGAGAGAAGGATGTATATATTTTTGTTTCATTTAGTTTTGTTTTTGCACCTTGGAAGCCTACGTCCAAATTTAGGTTTGACAGTGAGATAAATATAGCAAATACATTTTCCACTGTTCTTTTCCCAAACCAAACCAAATGTTTTGCTTCAGGGTGTTCTTGTATGTACAATAAATCAGTTATAAAAAGAAAAAAAAATACTTAAACATTATGGAAGTGTTCTTAAATATCTATTGCCATTGCATAACATTGTTTTAATACTGCCATGTGACGTGGAAGGAAAACAGAACACTCACAGGGAAAGTAACTTCTGAGGTAAATTTGTCATATMTATTTAGGGGAAAGAGGGGACAAAAGGGATTAAGAGATTGTCTTATTTTAATGATTTGAGGTGTAATATAAAGTGAAACAAGTGAAACAGTTATTTTATATGTGCCTCTGTGAAGTACACAGTGAAATTTGTGTGGAGCCAGATCCTTCCTCCATTGAAGCAATGGGATTTTTGGTGTTAAATATTTATCAGAGCTGCTTTGWGGGCTTATTAGACAACTGCATGTCATTGCATTCAATCCAAGGCAAGTCAAACCAAAATGCACGATACAAGTTGCTTTGGACTGTGTGTTTTCCATTTGTCTTTCATCTGAGTGGCTGAASATTTATTGACATTGCAGGCACATCCCTAATTAGACCTGTTTTCATATCCACCACATTTCTGGCTAAGGAAGACAGAATAGGCTTCGGTAGAAGCTCACCATATTGGCGCGATCAGGAATCATTACAAATTAAATGGCGCTATATACGTTTGCCCTTCAGAAATTTGCTTTGGGAATTTCTAAATCCAAATAAAAAAGAGTTTTGTTGCCAGTTAATGGAAGAGTTGCCACCAAATGCTATAAAGTACATGCTGTTGGGTATTAGTGCACAGGCTCCACAGTGTTACTAGGGGACTCAGGAGGCTGGATTAGCTATCTTTGGGGAATTAATTTGTTTATATCACTAAATACGTGGTCAACCATACARCTGTGTGATTAGCTGCCATGGATTTCTGTTGGCATAATTTTGCTTTTGGTCTGTAATGTAATTATTGTATTTTGGACAGGTTTGCAAAGAAAGAAAAAGAGATTTCTTAGCCTGTAGTTATTTATTCTCTGTTATCTTTTGGAAAAATAATACCTCTCAACACTTTATATAATCTTCTATTACTGAAAGTGTTCTCTATCTCAGAAAATACATGAAGACYAAATTTTGCCCTCTGGACACATGCAACTTAGTGGTCAATCTGTAAAGCTTCAGTCAAATAACAGTGACTTCTCTGTTTCCTTGTCCTTCGTCTCTGTTCCATTTTAARGAGTATAAATATCTGAGCAGAAGCAAAATGAACTACAAAATGAGCCACTGTCGATGCTTTTGTTCTCTGAAGTCTGCATTAATATAACTTTGTTTGGTTTTCTCACGTATTATGGGCAATTTATCAAGTAGATAACATTAGTAGAATTGTAGTTTTAAAACACTTCTGATCGCAATCTATTTGGCTGCAGTAGGAATATGAAAAAATTGTAAATTGGTTATTACCCTGAGAGCAATTTCAATGTAAAAAAATCCTTTTATAGTGAGACAGAAAGATGAGAACTTAAATCAATGAGAAGGTGTGTGCTGACTGTACAAACACGAGGTCTCATCGGCTTCTGTGATATTTTCTATGGAGGGTAAGAAGGATCATAGCCCATTCTCTTGCAAAATAATTTGCTCCAAATTGCAGAAACTGCTCTGTCCCAGCGTATGAACTTTCTGCAGTCTGCTGAGGCGGGAGGAGGGAAAGGAAGGGCAAAATGCTTGTTTTTCTCCTCTGTTCTGGTAGTGGCCCAGCTCCCATCCCTATAGACGCAGTGTCAGGAGGACAACAGCGGAGAGGACAGATTTATATCTATGTGTTTTGACCTTGCCACCTGTGCTGCAGAGGACAACGTCCTCCTGAGTGGGAATTGCAGCCCTCTTTAAAAGAACAAGGCGATGTTTGTTGAGYAGAGACATTAATGTGGGACCTATGCGTGCTGATCTCGTCGGGGGCGGCGGCGCATCCGGATCTGGTGCTGTCCAGGAGCGCCTGGATCGCGCAGCATATTGTGTGTACRACACTGCCTGGCAAATGGCAGGGAATTCAGCAGCGCTTCTGTGGCAGCAGTGACACGGAGCCATCTGTGGTTTCGCACCTGCTGGAGCCCGTGTCAGCTGCTGAAGTTCAGCAGCCCTGGCTTCTCAAGGACTTAGTGCCAAAAAATCACTCCGTTCCTAGCCATGGAGCCCAGGTAACCCTTTCTGTGGACTCAAAGGTGTTAGGTTTTATCGCAATATCACAGCGCTCTGGACAGAATATCTCACTACCAGATGCCTTTCTTCCTYTATACTGTTTGTGCAATATAGTGCTTCTGCATAGTTAATAAGAGGTTCGTGTGGATGCAGGAGCACCTCGTGGGGCCGGGACACTGCTTAGTGCTTCCCCAGGTGTTGTGGCCTTTGCAAGTTTCCTCTGCAATGTAGGACAGGTAAAGAGAGGCTCAACAGGCTGAAGTGCAGCTATGGGAAGCCAGGAGTAGAGGCTTTCTCTTGATTTTCCCACCAGCGCCTCAAACACCGCCTTGTACCATCTGTCATGGAAATGAGCAGGAGCTCTCGGCTTGCGTTCTCCTGCCTCTGCTAGCAGACCCTCTGATTAAATGATTTGATATAACTAACCTCAGAATAAATACAAACTTTGTTTATTCTGCTAACAAGAGAAGTAATTCTATTAAATGGGAACAGATCTCAGCTGTTTCTTAACAGAATGTGTGTGGAGCTGGGCGCGTCTCACATGACCACTCTGATTCATCACAGATGTCCTTGCATTGTTTTCTGTGCCCTTTCACAAAAGACGTTTTCTGCTTTTCAGTTAAGTCCTGTTGGACAGGGAAAACATGCTATAAGGAAAGGAAAAGGGCTGTGGGACCTTGCAACATGTGATGTAGAAATTATTCAGTTCCTATGGCATAAATATTTGATATGATAAAGCTACTCTCTGTGAATAGATACTCTTTTTTTAAATTTTTTTTAATAAAGACTATGATTGCATTGGTCACTCATTTACTTCTAGTGCACAGGTCAAGTGCTTTAGATTATAAATTGAACAAAGAAGCAGAAACGTTTTGAAGATCTTGCTAACATTTCCAGTCCTAAAAGCACTACCAAAGTGTAATAAAAAATTGTCTAGGGAAACTTTGGCTAGCAGGAACAGAAATAACAGGTCAGTTTAACCCCCAAATTTCACATACTGTAGGAAGATGTCCCAACATATTAATAAAGTCACATTAGATACAATCCAAAGATTTTTTCCACCGCTCATTTTTCTTTTCAGTAGGATGATTAGAAAAGTTCAAAGACAGTCATTTTTCTTATTTTTTTTCCGTAGTGAATGAATCAAAAAGTATTAGTTACAAAAACTGGCCTAATGTAATCACAGCGTCCTACACAAAGATGGCATGACAAATGTGATATAGCCATGCCCAACTTACTGACATCAGATAAATGATCTTTTTTCCTTATTCTTGTGATGATGTGATGTAAAGACGCAGCATACAGTGCCAAGAATGAGCTAAATGAATGTTTTTTCTTTTTTTTTAATCCTACGAGCTGGGAGAAATCAATTTATTTAATAATAGTTTGTTTAAAAAATGGTAATAGTTTAGATGATGATAGTGGCAGCCTTCGAAGCAGAGGTCTTTCATGACAGGAGATGATCTTTGGAGCCTTTGGAGAAGCAGCCAAAGTGGAAAGGAAGAGCGTGGCAGAAAGGCACTTCTTGAGCTGTGAAAGCTCAAACAGATTTCWGAAGGAAATTAATTATAAGGAATTCACACTTACTTACTTATATCTGTGTCTGTTTCCTTAGCCCTGTTCAGGTTGTTTGCAGTGAAATATATTAGACATAGGGCTACTAAATGTAATAAGAAATTCATACAGCCAACAAAAAGTGAATAAATCCTTAATCTTTAGAATGAGGTAAGTCCCTCCTTACTTTTTGTGCTGAAGTATCCATGCAGTTATATAGAGTATACATATAGACTTACTGAGTTCTAGGCTTAATTAGTAATTTACCAAAGCAATGAGAAAAACTACTAGCTCTGAAGAATCGGATTCTAATGAAGACTTGTTTTAAGTATCATAACTCATAAAAAACCCTTGTTTTTGTGTGTGTTTATTAGACAGCTCCTTCTCTGGCTTCTACAAACTCATTCAAAGCAAAGATCTTAATGTATGTAATGAGTATTTATAGCTTAGACAGTATCAGTCCATAACCTCTGAAATCAATGTAATTAAGGAAAATCAATAACAACAGCAAAATACCAATATGTCAACACTCAAATGGTAGCTGGTGGGCCCAGTGTCTACCACGTGAAATGCCTTCAAGCTTAAATAAAATATTATGATTTTAGATGCTATCCTGCTCGAGGGGGTTGTGAGCAGAACTCAGTTTATAAGTTTATAAGGGAGAGAAGCCAAAGGTCTTTTTGATCCCCACTCTGCTGCCACAAGTTCTTTCTAAGGAAGGCTGCAACAAGATGATATTCAAAAACTGTACTTTGCTGGTGTTTGCTGCACTTGGTTGTTCCATATGCAGTAGTGCAGCAGGGTTTTCTTAATCTATTTTTATTGTTGGTAAAGTTAGAGTTTAGGGKTTTTTTTTTTTAACATCTTTCTGGACTCGTCTTGCTGTTTCACACTTGATGCCTTTGCATTTTTGCTTGTTTGTTTTCCTCCCTCATGCGATGCTTTAATAATTGCCTTTTGTAATCACTTTCCCACTTTCCATGTTTCATATAGTTTCTTACTGTGCTTCAAGTCATGGAAGAACTTGTGATTTAGCCAAGTTTGTCTCTTTCTAAAATGAATATATTTCTTTCACACTGAGAAAAATTGTACTTAATGTTTTTTTCAATTCTCTTGGACGTCTTTTCTCTTTACAATTRTTTCCTGTGGTATCTAGTCTTGATGTTTGCTGGATTTATCAGCCAGTAGATGAGTCTTTGTCTTTATTTTACTCTGCCATTCTTTTTTTTTTTTTAAACTTAGCTGGCTAGGTTTTCTGCTCCCTCCTCTTTATTTCCTGAATCTCCTGCATCAGAACACAGAATTCCCAATGCCTTTCTGCAGACTCCAAGACACTTGACACCATTACACTATTTCCATAGGCTAGRAGAAAAGGCAGCTTTGAGAGGTTTTTTTTTTTCATAATGATTGTGCACAGTAACTGAAGTAAACTTAGTGAAATGGATAGAAAAGAGATTGYCTGTCAGTGACAGGAAAAATTTAGTTGCTATTCCTAGCAAAAGCATTATATTCCTGAGGTGATTCTGTTCTGGGTAACAATTTTGTCCTTTCATCCTCCTATAGTTGCATGTGTGTAACAACAAACAGGGTCAAGTTGAATCAGTTATAACTCATTTTTTTTTCCTTCCTTAAATGCTTCTCAGTCAGTTGTTCTGAAAGGGAAGTCAAGAGCCAAATAGCTGAATTTATTCCTAGATGCGATGTAACGGTTGAAGGGTAAATCCTTTGCTCATATTTTAAGCTTTCTCAGTCCCTTACCACAAGACAGCATTATGGTGATTCTCTGAGTCATAGTTATTTTAGATGAATAGTGCTCAAATAGGATATAAAAATAACACTCTAGTGGATAATGAGGTAATTGGAAAAAGTTAATGCAATGTAGTTGAAACAAGTGATCCACAAAATTTGGACAAAATTGCTCCTTGACATAACTCATCAAACTGCTAGGTATCTACATTTCCTCTTAAGTATCTCTAGTATTTACTAAACCAAAACTATTATACCTTTAACATATGCATACATGTGCATCATTACTACGATATTAATCTCACAAAATATATTCAGATRACAGTTGCAGGGATAAATGACAAAGTGGCTTGTATCTGTTGCCTCTACAGTTTCTTAGCATATCTGCTACATGATGTTGTCTCAAGTTTTCAACAGGAAGGCATGATTAGAAGAGGCTGAGAGATACGCTCCAGAAAAATGCTTTCTTCCGTAACRCTGTCAACATGCACTCCCAATGAACACCAAAATAAATAGTTTTATGAAACCTTTCAATTTTTTAATAAGTCAAAATACACTTTTCTGACAGCATAATTGCTTTTCATAGTGGGCCTTAAATCTGCACTACTATAAAAGAATAATGCTACAGTAGATCATTTGTGAAAACTTAATGAAAACTGAGTTAGTGAACCTCGGAGTCAGTAGACCTTGAAATTCACTTTCAAAAACTAATTTGCAGTAAATGTATGAGAAACATATTTAGACATGATAAACTTTCAGTCCTCTGTTAGCTAGGTGCAGAAGTTTATCTTGATTAACTATTTTTTGTTTAATTAATCATTCATGCAGCTACCACAAGATGTTGCAAGTTACACTTCCATTAGTGACATTCATCCAACAAGGGGAAAATTATTTATTTTTTTCCTAGCTTGCACAAATAATGCAATATGTCAGATTATAGTATTTCTTTGTGTAGCCTTCACTTTGTGTGTCTTATCTGTCACTGAGGATCCATTGACTAGTCTGAATATCATTAGGGCAAGCAAAAAGAAATGTAGATTGTGTCGGCAAACAATAACTTTTTAGAAGCACCGAACATTAATTTAATGGGAGCRTAAGTGCCTCACATAACTATCATTTAGTGTGTATATGAAACTAGCAAGCACAGTAAGGAGATGTCTTGCTCTAGGCCCTGCTGCTTGCTGGGTATAACTCATGCAGATGCGAGCTCGCAGCAACGGCATAGCCCCTGTGCTGAATGGAAAGGAGGAGCGAGTTGCATGGATCTCAGGCGGAAAAGTCGTGCTGAAGAAAAGCCTATGATTGGAAGAAATCTATTTTCCATTAAATGGGAATAGGCTAGCCCTAAAGTGTTTGGGCTCATGAATTTTGCAACCTCTTAAATGAGATTTCTCCCTCGGAACATGAAAGACATTCTATTTAAAGGCCCTGTAAAATATACAATTTCAGTTTTTGATCTCAGCTTTCTGGAGCGCTGGCTGAAACGATCTAGTCTTGAGGTACTTGTCCCTCTGATTCGTCAGCACCTGGGCACAAGTCTTCTGTGTTTCCGTCTAACTGCTAATTCTGCACTTTTCTTCCAGTACTTGCATCAGTTGCCCCTGCAAATTGCAAGCGATTGAACGGAAGGTTTTCTGTTGTCAGTGTGATTTAGCTCTGGTTCACTGTGAATGGGTTTCAGATGGGTTATGTGGGTTTTAACAGCATAACGTCTCTGTTCTTGAAATGAGGATGACGTGTAAAATGTACCAGGCTGATTAGCTATTTATTTCAGCTTTCAAAAACCCTTTTGCAGTCTACGTGAGAGATATAAGCTTATGATATGCTGGAACTTCAGGTTTACAGTCCAGTAGATTTCCATGGCAAACATTCTGTGYATCCCTTTTCTTAACAGCTTTTTTTAAACCTAGGTGGGTAGTGGGTACAATTATTGGGTTATCAAAGCAAGAAAGGGAGGGAAGGCACARATATGCTAGTTCTGTTACAAGAAAATCAAGTTCAGTTTAGCTTGGCTCAGTGATAAACAGAAATGATTAGATTTTGTTTTATTATCAGATCCATTGCAAAGCTTTCACTTCTGATAATAATAAATAATGGTGAACAGTTACATAGCCATTGTCATCAATAACTCTGAGCTCTACTCAAAGATGAGTAATATATTTAGCTTGATTTTAAAGATGGAGTAAATAAGATGAATGCCTTTCCCGTTGTCACAAAGGAAGATAGTATAAAGATTAGGTTGTTTCTCAAAAACATCTTTCATCCACAAAATCTTCTTGAATTTCTTGGAGGAAAAAATATGAAATAGGTTCTATGATACTCTGATTTATACAGATGCAACAGGCAATCTTCTGTTCTTGTTCCATGCATTTTGACCAGTCCACTTGAAACCTGCTGGTAGGACCTAAACTTTTGAGAACCACCTTTCACTTAATATTGTCTCTTAAATTTCCACTTTGAAATTTATTCTTTAGTACATCTTCTGGGGTGGCATWTTTCTAGGAGGACGAGTTGTAGGCCCTGTCCTTGTCCCACTGAAGTCCCTGACAAAGTTCCCTGGTACAGATAAGACTGGGCAGCAAGACCAGAGCGCTGGGTCAGGCCTTGAGGAAGTCCTTACCTTTTAGTGGGCGAATAGCAGCTAGTTTACTGAAATAAGAGTGAGTCATCACTGTGCCCTTTCATATTTTCACAGGTAAAGTGTTACCCATGCAGGTTCAAATCATTACTTTGTAATAATAAAGAAAAAACACGTACACACAAATACATTACTAGCCAAATTATTCAAGAGTTGAATGTTCTTTTCTTTTTCTTGTGAATTTGATGGATAATGCTCTAATCTGTTCAGTATTGTTTCACTTCTCTCTATCTGTCCCTTAAAAATACTGAAATAAGGTTATCGCTGGACTGCAGATTTACGCAGCTTTGTAGTCCAAATGCAAATCATTTAATGAGAGTGCTTTTCTAGTCATTGTGCTTTAATTGGCTCAAGAGGAAATAAATGACTCATGTCAGTYGCAGCCTTTGTAAAACTTTCCAGTGTAAGGTATGACAACGTGATAAAGTGTTTATTATTCAGCAAGATATGTTTTAAGTATTAGGTTGCTGGTGAAGATTAAAGATGGGATCCCTTTGATGCTCTTCAGGGGCTGCCATGGAGACCTCCTAACAGCCTTCACCCACTGTCGCTTACTATTACTAGAAGGAACTAAAAATGTTTTTCCCATGATACTCCTTTTTGGGGAGGAATATCAGAGCTTTTTTTAGTTTCTTTGGGACTCCAAAAAATTAAAGGAAAACTGGTAAAGCTTTTTCTTATGAGAAATCTGATCTTAGAAAAAAAAAGACAGGCTTAATAACCATTTTCATAAACTGAAAGTAACAAAAAAAAAATTCTTCCCCTTTGAGAAAAAAAATGCAGTTACTTTATTATCTATATGATCAATATAGAAGTACTTTAATGCTTCAATATTATAATTAATTTTTAAATAACTGCTTAAGAAAATAGAGAGATTACCATAGTCTGTTACTAACTTGGAACAACCTATGTTGCCATGCCACTATATTCCAACCGCAACAGACTAAAAACACATRTTTTGCCAAATTTTATATATTCAAACATAGATTCAGAATAAAAAAAAAAAAGTGCTTCAGTTATTGGTCATCAATACCTCCCAGTAGAGAAATAGGGTTGTATGCTTCATTGTGRCGCTGTTTGCTCTCATGAGTAGGCGTAAGTTGCAGAATGTTTGGTGCAGGAGTTTTTATCAGGCATGTTGTATGGCAATTTTCTTGGTATAAGGGAGGGATAATACAACATATATTGACTTTTAATCTTTTTATTAAAAGAACAACAATTCTGGGATTTATACAGCACCATTAAATTGCAGTTGCAAAATGTATGAAAGAGTTGATTATACAAAGCATCCATTTTTACTGCTACCTTMATCTCCTGCTATCTTAGGTTTCTGAGCAGTTGCAGAGACTCCTGCAGAATGGGGTGTTTTTTTCTGGCTTCTCTGACACACGTAGTGCTGACGTGTCCTGAAATTCCTCCTGGACCACGTCCGCCACAGAAAGCAAAGCTGGCCTTTAGCTGGTTTCTCTTGCTATTTGACTTGGGATTCGAAGCCTTTACATGTGGCATGTGTTGGATTTAGAGCAAGAGCGCTCAGAGGACTGGCAGCAGGGAGCAATCAGAGGTAACTGAGAAGCAGCATGTGTACCAAGAGCCAAATTATGCCACCGTGCTTCTGGATAAAACAAAGCAAAACAAATAAAAACAAACTTTCAGGCCTAACTTAGGCTGTGTGATTCATCGGTCTCGATCCAGGAGCCTAGGTTGCAGGTGTGTAAATCAAGAAGCTCCAGTCTTAAAATAGGATGTGTGAATATGGCCTAAGTGCCTTAAAGGCAACTCATTTTTGTTCATCACTGCTAATTGCTAAGCGAATTTTAAGGTTCCTCATTGTGTTAATTACAGGATCTGAAGAAATCCCAGAACAAATCTCTGTGAATTCAGAGCACATTGCTATCAGTGTGTGCCTCAGTCTTTAATTACCCTAAAATGACAATGGGATTGCCTAATTTTCACAGTATAAATTCAAAGGAGGTAACAAAGTACAGCCAGCCCAGTCCTTCACGCTGCACTAAAGCAAGCTCTTGCTGTAGGTCGGCATCACAGCCGCCTGACTCATCCTTCAGCTGATCGGCTTCGTTACGGGCGAGGACAGAGGAAGGCAGAGCGGGTGCCGCGTTTGACTCACGTAAAATCCCCACACCTCTGTAAATCCTCCTCTCTCCATGACCCACTGAGGTGCACACATAGACGGCTAACTCCTGTTTGAGCATGAGCTTCATTGAAGCTGAGGGACACAGAAATCCTCAGCTTTCCTGCAAGAACCAGATGCCGCAGAAGGGAGTTTTGGAGGAGGATCTGGTCTGCTCTGGGGTGGTGTGGGACCTGCCGTGCAGTGCTGACGTCTCCAAGAATTCACAGAAATGCTCTGTGGCCATTAGTTCTTACAGGAAACTGTACAAATAAAATTAATTAGGATAAATAAAATGGTGACTAGCTGCATTACCGACCTTGCAAATTTTCTCCCCAGYAGTGCAGGGACCTTTCATACGCAGGAGTTGCCGACTATATTTCTCAGTAAGTCTGTAGCCCTGTGGGTCAATTAAAATCATGTCATTAAGTTAATGTGGCAAAGATAAAGGATCTCTGCAAAATATAGCAGATTCTAGCATATTCCATGATAATAATGAGGCTTGATCTTTCTTCCCTGTTTTGAACAGCTGAGTAATAAACCTTGTTGAGACTTCGCTTGATTGATAGATGGCTTCTATCCAGTGACTCCAGATAAGGCAGTAGGGAAAAGGCAGCACAAATGCGAAAGGGAAAAAAATAAAACTGATCTCAGGCTGTTATGGTCTGATGGCTCAACGTGCTGCTCTGTGTCTGCCAGCATATTGATTCTTTGCATTTGATAGCATGGAGCTGGCACTTGTACCAGCTGGAAGAGCAGGATCAGGAACGGCGGAGCAGAGGGAGCCTGCGCCTGCTTGCTGCTGTTCCAAGGCCAACAAATAGCATGCCAGTGATTTACTTTTGATAGGGATAAAAGAGACTCATGAAGCTGACCGTTGGCTACTAAACTCGAGTCTAACAGGAAAACCTTTGAATGATTTTCTACTTATTGTTTTTATTTGGCTCCGCTCCATTACTGTAATAAAGAACGATCTTACCCACCTCTCTGTGTGAGCCTTATCAACAAGTTCACCAAAGGCACGTGCATGCCTGCGGTGGTGTGAGCGTGGATAAAATGCTGTAAAGTCATACTTTTGGGTAAAAACACAACGCAGTTAACAATATATGCTGGGCAAACTGGTGACTGTGTTTGAAAGGACAAAGACTAGGATACAAATGCTTAATGATTCACTGAGTTAAGCTTGCGGATGATTTACAGGTGGAGTTTTGTTCCAAATTCTGCATGATTTATTCGGGTTCTGCCTCCCTCTGAGTACAAGGATACCTCTAGGTGTCMTGTGCATGGGCAGAGAGCAGAATATTACGGAAAGCATCTGCCATATAAATGGCACAGTGTTTTATGTCCAGAAAGTGTAGCAGAAATGAGTAAAACAGGTCGGCTTATGTAGTKTGGGTCATTTATTTATTTATTTATTTTTGACTGGATGAATGTTGCCTGGAAATTTGCTGGGATGACTTATCTTACACGTAACACACTATAACTTGTAAGGGGTCATCTTTTTCTTCCTTTTTTTTTTTTTTAAATCTGGGTTTTTTAAGATCTCTTCATCCTTCAGTTACATATAATGATCAACATTCACTGTGCGGATCTTCAAATTCTTCCCAGATTTTGCCATAAATAGCTTAGTTTRGTGCTCTGAAATGCATTATACTTACATGTAGTATAATATTGTTTGGAGRCATAGTTGTGAAGATGCAATCAGAGCACAGAGGCATACATGTGTCTGAAAAAGACCATTGAGACAACTTTCCTCAGATGCTGCCCTTAATCAGACCTTACTATAAATAAACAATATCTAGCAGTGTGCAAGGAGTAATGTGGAAACATTACAGAAGGCTGCATTTCCTGTGTAGGGGTTAGTTAAAGATTTAATTCTTTATGTAAGATGAAAGGCACTGTAGGTTTCTCAAAGTGTGTATGTATTCATTGAGCCAGGGAATAATTATAGCACAGTGAGTTATAAAATTGATGTTTCTATGTTCGGTTCATTGTCTTGTTGTAGCCTGTGTCTTAATGGATTAATTAGCCCTCCATTAGTGTGTTTACTCTGGGAGGCTGAGTAGTACCTGCTTTCATTTATCTGACTTGTTTTTTAACTATTTTATGAAACTGAATGTAATCATTTGATTGCAAAGCTCATTCCTACATGGCAAAAAAAGGTGAGGGGAGAGGGAACAAGTGTGTCATGGTATTTTAARTTAGGTTTGTATCTTGTCTGCATCAGGTCTATTGAGTAGTGAGATATTTGTAAAGCTGCAGATTCAGGTATTTAAGGATTAACTTGTATTTTAGCATAAAAAAATCAATGTATGTGACTTGGTTTACATTTTTGTTACAAATACTACTTCGGTTACTCTTTATCTTACCACGTTAATTCCTTCTCTGATTCCAAAGTCGCTGTGTTTTGATCAAGGGAAAAGACCACCCACTGCTGGGTGCCCTGGCATTGCTCTCGGCAAACTGGTGTCTGATGCTTCAGGGAGCTTCTTTCTTAGAAGCYTTTGAGGAATCTGGAGTTTGTTGACATGGCTGTTTTTTCCCCTTCGTCAGTCCTGCCAGCAGAAATGCTCGCAGAGTAAAATTGTCAAAACAGCTGCCGGAGTATTGATTCAACACAGGGAGGGCTTCAAATGGGCTGTAAAGAGCAGGAGAGCTAAAAGACCTGAGCATTAGTCTGCTTATCCTGCACCATCCCCACTGCTCTTGCTCTGTAGATAAGCTTGGTAAGGAGACGCAGCGCGTTATARTTCCCTTCCAGCTTCTTCTTACCTTTTTCCTTCATTTCTTTGCACCTGCACTTTCTGTTCCCTGTTTCTGGTAGTTGATCTTGTTTAGTGTTGATGCCAAAGCTAGTGCAGCAGCTAAAACTCTCTTCCTTCTCTGCATGAGATAAAATTAGGGCTCAAGATGAGCTCTTACTGAACCAGTTACTCTGAACCAGCTCTAGGTTTTCTCACATGCTGGACTGACAACTTCAACAATATTAGCATTAATTTTATACTTTTAGGAATCAATGCTAAAATAGGATTCTTTGTGTGAAGCTGGATCCTGAAAGGGCTCATTAGGGAAGGGGGAGCAGTGATTGCTCTCACGAGTGGTAWGGAGGACTCCTTGCACAAGGAGTCCCCTGCACACCTCAGAGGCAGCAGGACCTGTCTTGTGGGTGGGTTATGGCCACAAGGTGACGTTACCACGTGGCTGTTAGAACAGAAACGGGCGATGCCTCCTGCACTTTTCACAGCACTCCTTAGAGCTAAACCCAGGACGAGCCRACCTCCTTCCTGGGACTGCAGTGTCTCTCCCCTCCTTCTTTGCCCATCTCACCCTTTTGCAGACACAGCCAGCCCACAGCGTGAAATTGGTTATAATACCCCATTTGTTTTAATCATACATCAATATTCCTCCSTTAAAACAGGCAGGCTGTTGATAAAGAAAGACACACACATTCCATTATTTCCTTAAATAACAAGAATGAACTCTTCAGCACAAGTGAAAGCAGACCATATGCCTTCCCATTGGGTATCCCTTGGCACTGAGGTTCTGGCATCACACTCCTCCGTGTAGAAGCCAGCGAAAGATGTTTAATGGCTTTCAGACTCCGAAATGAGTTCTGCGGCCATGTGTGTCCCTCTCCAGTTGTCTGAGGAGATGAGCTTGAATTACAGCTCAGCCACTGCTGCCAAGCACTCTCCATTATTCCAGCAGACCAGGTTGCCAGGCAGGATTTATGGTCCTTTTAACTCAATATCGGGCGACGGAGCCGCATTGTGTGATACAGACTGTATACCAGAGATCCTTATCAATGGAACAGGACTCTAAAATCGGGGAGATAATCAAGTCTGCAGCTCTCACATTGGTAATTGGCACCACTCGGAACACAGTTAAACATAAAAATGTAACTAGAAACGCAGAAGAAATGACTTTGTTTTCAGTGTAGATTAATGCACCTTGCAGATCATACAAATTGCTTGCACATTAAGATTTTTTAACCTCTTATCCTTGCCCTCCGTCCATGAGGTTTTAAGTATTTCTGCAATACAGTAGCTCTGATGATTGGGTACAATCTTGATAATTACAGTTGAATATTATTTTTGATCAGTTGCTATCTGAGGCAAAGCAGGCTTGTCTGTTGCTAATAGCAATGAAGCTCTGAATACATTAAGCTTTATTTTTCATTCCTACGAACAAAGGGGCAGTTATGCTATAGAAGTAAATATTGTCATTCACATATAAAAGAACAATTGGTTTTCTCTGCGACATGCACAGTTTAAGACTCAGTTTTAGCATGAACCAAAACTGTATGTTTGCAGTTTATTTATAGTCAGGAAAATTAAGGCAAATCAYTGTACAGTAGTATAAATACATATACTTGCAAGAAAGATAAGATGCATAACTGTCTRTGCTGTTGTATCTCTACTAATTTGGATATAATGAGCAAATTCTCACCTTGGAAATTTGGGTCCTGGGGGTTAACATATTAGCTCTTTATCTACAGTGCTGTAAAAATGCCATTGCCATTCAGCTAATTATGTTACATAGTTGCACATATAAAATACATGGAAACAGTTGTTTAATAGGCAGGGAAAAATAAATGGCACAGCTATATTTTTTGGATTCTGTTTTTTGAAATTATTATCAATTTTTGAGATTCTTTTGAATGCCWTTGCCAGTGGAATAGTATTGTTGACCTTTAGCGTAAGCATAAAAACAGCACTTGTAAAATACAGGTAAATTAGAACATGGCTTCTGTCAGCACAGTTACAGTATCTGTGTAGAAACAATAGAAATAGGAAACAGTAAAACACAGAACATTTGTTCCTTACYTGTTACCACACAGTACTCAAGTATYARAGCAAATTATTCGCCTGTGAAAAATAACTGCCRGTGTATTTTCCTGGGTGTTTGACTAAGAAATCAGCTTATCCAGGAAACCTTTAAAAATGGGCTGCTTTTCCTGTGACTTTGCTATTCCCAAAAGCTGGATAGCTTTATGCTGCATGTGAACGTGCAYACGTTTTTGGTAGTACCTCCTTGTAGCTGCAAATCTAGTCCTGACTACCAGGAATACGTGTGTTTTCTTTCCTCCTCTTCTACTTCATCTTTTTGCTTGAGAACAAAGGCATTGCGTTTAGGCTACGAGGCAATCTAACTAATGGCTAAATTAGTGGTATTCAGAGGACACCAACTAAAGCTAAATTTGTATTGATGTTTACAGTTTCCATTAGATTTCTGGATGACTAAAGAAACCAATTATTAAGCTGAAATAATGAGGCCTGATATTCTCATGACATTCTACCAGCCAAGACTATGCTGAGAGAAGCACTATAGAAGTCATCCCAGATTATTAAAATCAAACAAACAACAAAARGAARAAAAAAMCTCAAACCCATGGAAAATATGCTCCCAACTGTATAACCTCTTAGATAAATAAAATGTGACTTGAACAAAGCTCTATATTTGAAGCTCAACTACTTTCTCGCAATCATGTCAGTCTGTTCATAGGGTGTTTGTGCCTTGCTAGTAACTCCATTATTAATTTGGTTTCTTCAGTCAGTTTTAGTTGATTTTAACCTTAAACCCTACGAGAACCTAAAAGGAAGACTGTCTTTTTCTTTAATTTATTAGAAAGGGTCTCAGAGTTGCTCCTTTCYTTCCGCATCGTTCTCGGAGCTGCTGATTAGCTAGCATCTGCTAGGCTCAATTAGGTCTTTCCCACTGTGTCTGTAGGGAATGGGGGACTTGGACATTTTCAGCGAAGAGTCTTTGTCCTTCCTAAATTGGATCCATTTGAGTTATTTGTTGGTATTTTTCTTTGAACGAATGGAAAAATGAGGCTCTAGCAGTGGCTCAAAATGAATGCTTTCCCCCAGGAAGTCTTTCTGAATCTTTCCTATTGCGAGGAAGCGGGGTTTGTGCCAGTGTGGCCATTATAAGTGACATATGCACATATTGCACATTATAGGCAAACAGGCTGCGCTTATATCACCTTCCTGCAGATTTTGGAAAGGCAGTGAATGAATTCCTCCCCGATGCTTTTCCTTTCACTCCTCACCCCTGTCTCCTCCAGCATGTGGRGCGCAAACCGCAGGGTGGCTCTCCCGTGTGGGCAGCAACACGGTGGGAAATCTCAGTGCCCTCATGCCCGTTCCCCAGCAGAGCTCCTCACACAGAAGGATTCCCACCAGTGTCACGGGCCTGTCTGTGGAAGCCATTAGGGCCTGTGGAAATCTCCGGCTTTGTGCACACTATTCATTGTCCTCCTTTGACTTAAAGGCTGCTGTGGTTTGTGTAATTTTACAAGCTACTGAACCAGGACCTATTGATATTTWAAAAATAATTAAAACAGTCAGAATATTGAGTATTAAAATGCTGCCTTTATGCAGTATCTACTTTTCATATTACAGTGTAAGATTTTCACTCTAC
This sequence comes from Eudromia elegans, assembly GCA_003342815.1. Taxonomy (NCBI): domain Eukaryota; kingdom Metazoa; phylum Chordata; class Aves; order Tinamiformes; family Tinamidae; genus Eudromia; species Eudromia elegans. The sequence goes on from PTEX01000009.1 coordinate 3,778,848, forward strand.
TTTTGCTATTATGAATCCATTACATGTAAATGAATGAATACTATTGTTAATAACCATTTACAGCACACAGTGTAACAGCTCCAAAGGAGCTATTCGAGTTTACTGTACGCTGTGAATATATATGAAGAACAATACACAGACCTCAGCTAAACTGTAATGAGTGCATTGACATAACGTCAGCTCTGAACGAAGCCCGGGCTCCATCGCGTGAGAATGGCAAAACAAAGAAATTCCAAGTCCAGGCTCTTCTCCATTAAATCACCCAGCTACAGCATTGTGTGCCGGGCATCATTACTGGTAACTGTTCTGCAGCATGGCTTGTAATGGAGCGGGCAGTGATTATCTCCCTGCTGACACAGACGGTGTTTATTTTGCAGTGTTACCTACCAAAGTGCTGGACTGGCCCTAGGATTTGGGCTATCTTGTGTATGAGTATCCAGTTCCCATGCAGAAGAATTTAACAAAAAAAAATTACGGACAGAATTATAACTTTACATATTTGATTTAGCGTATGCTAGGTAGACAAGAGGTTTCATATAGGTATGTGCATTTGTGCCAGGATGGTGTTATGAGAAAATGCTATGTGTGCATGTCTATATCTTAACGTTACAACACCCTCAACAGAGATGTAGTTCTGAATAAAGGCAAGGAGGATTTTTATTTTTAATCCAAACCATTGCAGTGTAAATTTCTGCTCGCTTCTAATATGCAGCCAGACATAATTTCTTCAGAAGTAAGACACATTTTGTCTCCTTGCTAATTTGATTCTAACGTGACAAACGTTAAGGTCTGATGCTTAGTCATCAGCACRGTAGTGGACTATTCAGAAGGAACTCAACAAGTGTTCAGAAATTGTTTCACTTGCTATATCCATTAGGCTGACCGAGGACTTACGGTTCGTACTTTTTCAATTATATTTTGTGTTTTACTTGATTGCCTTTGGTTGTAGCCTTAATCTGTTCTGGAAGAGATGTACTGAAATTCTCCATGTTCATTAACCACACTTAGGAATTAGTGGAAATTGAAAATGAAACGGCTGTCCAAACTGGATGCYGCCTTTTCATTTTCATTTTTTAGGGCACCTATTCTTGAGGACTATCCCAAATGCGACCTGTATTACTGCTAGTTCCCTTAMAGCTGCTCGAGCAAGGTCACCAAGGACATCCTCCTCCTTTGGTTTCCTCAGAGCCAGCTGCAGCTCCTGAAGCACTGCTGGCTCCAAGGCGCCCTCCCCAACAAGCCGCCCTTGTAGTGCTCACTTTTCCTTCTGGAAAGCAAGATTATCATCTCTGGAGTTCAGGCACCCCTCTCAGAAAGGCAGGCAGCTCCAGAGGAGTAATACTTCCCAGAGTTTTTTACTGTCTGAAGATGTATATGCTCCAGAAGACAGTCCTCAGCTGGTGGCTCATTGAAATCTTGGCAGAAATAACATTTGGAGTTTTAGGTAGAGATAATTTTCTCTCAGAAAGAAAGGGTAAAACTCTCTAGTGAAATCAAAGCATGAATTAAGCAGTTTAAGACAAAGAAAGGAATAAACAAAGTAAATATGAAGCTTATTAGAATGGAAGAGCATTGGAAGTTAGACTGAACTGTTGTGATTTAGATGGAGGAAGTCCGTAAAAAGAGAAAATATTTTTTCTGCTTTTGGGCTCGTGTGAGGAATAGTGCTATTTCTTCTGAAGGCTGCTGGTGTTTCCTTCCTGCCCTGGTCACTCTCTTCAGATGGGCTGCCCTTCCACAGCACACAGTGCACAGGCTGAGCTAGACCCTGTACAGCACAGGACTGTTATCTTTACAATATGTTATTGCTAAGGATAAGTAGAGGTGTATATCTAATAGGAACTGATGCACAAATTAATAATACTAGTGAAAAGGAACCTCAAATAGACAGAGAATTGGGATCTGAAACAAGTTATAGATGTTTCCTTTCAATTGTTCCCTTTCAAATGTATGGTCTTCATGGCTCCATAACCACTGTTTTTTACTGGGCTGGCATCAAGCAGCATAAACTTAACTTTGTTATAGGCATCTTATTCAGAAAGGTTTGAAAAATTGGTCTGGAGATTTCTCAGACAAGGAAAACACACATAGTTTAGACCATCAACAGAGAGACAGAACTAGTGAAATGGTGAGAGAGTGCATGGGAAGACTGGATTTCCTCGAAGAGGAGCCTTTCAGTTTTTCAATTTACTATTAGATATGGGAAAGTTACAGATGCTTAAATATATTAAGTTTTGGGATAAATTTTAGTCAAGAATTCTCTCAGATTCTTGTACTAGCCAGTCCCAGCTGTCTTCTGCTTTGGTTCTCAGACAACTTTGCTGTGTTCAGCAGATGAGTGGAATGAGCATTGGCAGTTCGAGTCAGGCTCTTGATTATTATTCTGCTGTCCCTAAGTAAGACCTTGCAAAGTAAAATCCTGAGAATTAGTTTCTCATTCTTTTTGAAGTTCGGTTGATCTTAAGGGATGTGTTCCCCAAGGTCCAGGTCTTACTACCACAATTTGAGAAAGTCTCCAAAGACCCATCAGTCACTGCTGTAATTGTCACCTGTCTGTGACAATTTGACCACATTATAAGGTCAAATTCTACGTCCTTTGTAAAAGGCATATGAGAAATACTTTCTGAATTACTTTTTTGAGCAGTCTACTACTTTTCTAAATACCTAAGACTGTAAAAATCTTTTGCATGTATACTGTATATATATATGCAATATATCATATACATATATGATGCATATATATATGCGCATATATACTAGGTCTACAGTGGCTGTGTCAGACTAAAGGTGCATGCAAACAGTAATTTACAGTATACATGCGTTGACTGGACTGGTTCTGTTCACAGCTGGACAGACCTCCCTCCTCCATGCAGTGTCAGTCCCAGGGCTCCCAACACCCTGAGGCTGCCTCTGCTTGAAGCACTAATGTACAAATACCCACACAGAGGCATAAATTCATACACTGCACGTGGAGTGACTATCTGCTATGTTAGGGCATACTGAGCCCAGCCAGGTTGTGCTGCTATCAAACAATTAACACTTCAGAAGAAATTAAAAATAGGCAAAAAATAAATGTGCCACATAGACCATTCTGTGTGTGATTTATAAATACTGGATAAGAGGACGGAGCACATGCTCTTTACAGTTAAGAAGACCGTTTGTTTGTTTTCTTAACTGTCCCTATTAAGACACTCTCAACATGCCAGAGCTGAGAACCTTTAATTTATCACTTTCCTATGCTTGAGGCTTTTTTTGCACTCATTGCTTAAGCAAATGTAGGTGCCTTGCTTTGCAGATGGTTGTGCTCTTTCTGATGGTTGTAGGTTATGTTTTCCAGTTTTGCCTTATTTCTTAGATCTGTAAATTGTTGCTTCCATTTATTTCATTTGCATTTACCAGTCCTGTATCATTTTATTGGCATTGCTCTGCTGTGGTTCTAAAGGAAGGAAGACATTTATCTCCTTTTCCCAGCAAGCTTTAAAGCTGATTCTTGGTATTACAATTGTTCTTTCTTTATAATGCAACATTATCTGTTGTTTAGAGTATGTTTATAAGTGACAGAGACTTGATTCCTTCCAGAGTGAAATGCCTTCACTCCTGAAAGTCTCCTTACGTATCTAAAAATGATTCCTCTTACTCAGCAAATCTTCTCTGTATCTTGAATCAGCTTTCAGTAATCTGTATTATACCAGTTAGTACTGCAGAGTCAATGTAATTCTGACAGCATAAGCTGGATTTTACTTTGACTCAGGCATTTTGATATCTAGAGTTTAAATCTGGAAAGAAGCATGTGAAGGAGGGAGTTTTAAGTGTCAACTAAATGATTTAGGGCCTATGTTCTATTTTCAAGCACCTTAGGAAAAAAACTTTGTTGGCATTTTCAAATCAATAGGACAGATTTATTCCTTTGAAGACAGTGATCATACACCTGAATGGCGAATTTATTCTTTTTAAAATTAACACCCACAGTGTTGGGGCCAGGACTTGGGACCTCATCGAGCTTGGGTAGAAGGCGTTAGCAAAACTGTGGTGTCGATTCATGTTGTTTCTTTATTCATTGAATAAAGCCATTCTCATACAAATACATGGAGGAGAAAATTAAAATTTTACTGCAAACAATATGCTAATATGGAAATTAAGGTCATAAAAGGAAAGGGAGTATGAAGAAACAAAACAATCGACTTGATATTAATTTTTTTAATACTAAAAGTTACAGCTTGAAGACTCAAAGGGCCTTTCAGAGCTGGAATGTGAGCTGCTTGCATTTTCATGAGGCCAACTTTACAATAATGTCCTTCCTGATTAGCACAGTGAGCATCATTGCATTTAATTGGGTAATGACCTCTGCTTAGTGAATGTTATAAACTGGAGTGAAATTTGAAAAGAAGTACAATAGCAAGCTGCACTAATCATGTTTCTATTGGTATTGCCAATTGAAGATCATGAATGATAAACATTAAACCACAACATGTAAACAGTTTTTTCCCTGCAGAATTTAGGCTCAGACTGATCACTTGTCTCTGTTAATATGATTTGTCCTGGCTATTGAAAACAAGGACTCCTCCCTCCCCCGATATCTCTTCTAATGTAATTAGCATCTAGTCAATAATGTTCAGCATTTCATTTTACCGCTTTAATTAACAAATTCAATTTGTTCAAACCGCTGTGAAAACAAATTAAAAGCCTAGTGAATAAAAACCTCTAGTGCCAGAGATACGTCTAAGGTGTTCACCAGCTCTTCCACTATTAAGAAATCTYCCTGTGTAATTTCCCCCCACTCTTGAAAACGACTCTGATTTTTGCTCCACAACAGGAATCCCCGATGAGTTGTGGTAGGGTCTGCCTGGGTTGGCAATGGTGAAGGAGACGGTTTCACACCTGAAACCCAAGTCTTGTGAGTGAAGCCAGGCACTCTTCTCACAGTGCACTCACTACGAACATCCAACATCTGTTTTTAAGCCCTCCCAAAGGTTCTTCCTTGTTCTTCAGATTTATCTGCCTCTCTCCCAGTCCATCCCCACAAGTGGCAGCAGGGTTTGGATGTAAACACCACAGAGTCTGTCTCACCATGGCTACCTCTGGACTTCTTGGTGGGAGGTGGGCAGCCTGCATGGAGCAGATGCCCTTGGAAGGTAAAGCCTTGGTGGGCTACACGCCCCGGGTGCCCATATTTCACATGCGAGGTGCTCCCAGCAGCATAGAGATGGCCCACGTGAGGCCACGTCCCMTCCATGCACCGCCTTGACTGTGACTAGGTTTCCACCACCCCATGTAGGGCCTGCTCCTCCAGCTCTGCTGCGCGGAGGCGTTTATTTTCCTCCTCCTTTTCCTTTGTAGATGAGAACATTTACTGTACAAACATTGGCAGAGCCCTGGAAAGGTTGAAACAATACAGATCGGGTTTAATAACTACTGTAAATGTCCCGCAAACTCGGTCAACAGAGCGGCGTGTATTTATATGCACAATAAACACAAACACGCGCGACCCCTGCGCTGCCGTTTGGAGGTCGGCCTGCGCTTCCCGGGGAAGGTCACTGGCAGCGTGGGCTTTCTGCCAACCCGCAGCGTTTAGCTTTGCAATATTCATGCGATGGGTTTTTAATATTTACAGCTTTAGATTTGACACAGCGCTCCTTACGATTCTGATTGCTTTGGCTTTTCCCGAGACCTTCCTGAGGTGGCTGCTGGAGGAACACATTTAGGAGAGTAAATGTTAGTTACTGAGCAGAGCCGAGGCTTCTGGGGATGCATTCCCACCTTGACCAACAAGGACACGAGCAAGGCGGCCGATTCAGATTTGTGCTCAAATAATGGTGTAGGATGTAGGCTGGTTCCTGCGGCCTCGCCTTGTGTGGGTGCTGTGATCCACCAGCACTAACAAGGTCAGGTTTAGAGCCCGAGACCAGGCCAGGTGGCTCTGCTCTATCTGTTGACTCGMGTTAATGCTCAATATTGCTAAACGTTCTGAAACTCATAAAAGATGAGCATGTCATATGGAAAATCTGTGAYGTGATCAAGACCTTTAGCTAGAACTTCACCTGTTTCTTCACCATATAAGTAAATTAGTAGAAAATTAGTGCCAGAGGCTAAAGTCACTAAAAACTAAAATCCAATGATGAAAGAGATTATGATATGAAAAGCACAATCATGTATTAATGTAAACAAATTTCTGCAAGTGTTTTCTGAGATCCTTAAATGGAGGTGTTTATAAAATTAATGTTCACGTTGTCCACTTTAATTTCTCTGCAGAGGAGTCACCAATCCCTATCTTTCATCTAAAATTACCATTATAATGTCTAGTGACACGTACTGGTGGCGTTGCCTGAGCAAATCTGTGCCTAAAATCATYGCAGCTCTGCTCAGATATGAATAGCTCATGTCTGTCTCGGTTTCTTTTCTTCCCCCCGCCACAAATGCAACCACATGCCAAATGGTATAAATTATCCAACCATCTGTCCCCCTTCTTCAAAACCCTGAGGGAAAATAGAGCTGAAGTGTAGCTCATTTTCACCAAAAATGCTAGTTGTAATAGATCCCCGCTTTTGCATCCRCTCAGCTTCTAACAGTGGGGAAATCCCATAGCCTTAGAATCCTGAGGCTTTAACTAGCAGGTGGCAAGTTTTGCCTTGGTTTGGTGGTGAGAGCAGTTCCTGAACCTTCCGGAATTTTTTTTTTCGCWCCTCTGACCAGTAGAGGAGCTCCCTCTGGCTGTTACTTCCACACCACTTTTTAAAAGGTGCTGAAGTACTCATATTTATTGATTTTTCATAGGATGTAAATAACTTTATCCAGTTATATGCCCTTCTCCTTAACTTTCTGTCTGATCAAATGCTAATGAGAAAATTTWTCTGGTTGCATTAGTCAATCTGCAAAACAGCCTTATTTCCCTGCATTGTTTCCCTGTCCATTGAGCATCTGAGTATCACTGCCTTGCGCCTCTATGTCCCCAACTCTGCCTTGCTGATGCTGAAGCTGAAAAGTTGATTGAAATTGAATTGCCTTGTCAGTGTGTTACCACCGTGCTGCTCTCTCTCTGGTCTACTTAGCTGATATAATAGCTAGCTGGGAATTAGGAGCCTTTCCATGGAGGGATAAAAAGGCAGGTGCTATCAGATGACAGAAGGAGCAAAACTTGTTGCACCTCATGCTCCTATAGAGACATGCACTGAAGACATCTTCCAAAGCTGTGTCTGTAGATCACTCTTCTGCTTTACTGCTTCCAAATGCAGAGTATGAGCATGAGTGAGGCCAGCTGACTCTCAAACAGTTCTGAAATCCTGGAAATTTCATCTTTTTAGCTCCCATTCTTAAATGGAGAACTCATCAGCTAGGCTTCCAGATTGCTCTCTGAAATATTGCAGGSTCTTCAGGTTGGAATAGATCRGCAGAATCAGATTTCATGTAGGAGAACTTCATAKACAAAGATCCTTTAACGACGTTTAGGCCTGGCGGCGTAATGATACACACACATACACATATATATAGTATCCCTAGAGCTTTACAGCTGAGGTGAAATGAATAATGTAGTATTCCATGCACCCTATATAAAGCTCTTATCTTTTAAAGGAATACACGTGACTCTCATAATGGTCTTTAAAATCTATGGAAGGTTGAAAACTTTAAGTATTATATTTGGGGACTCCATTATACCTCTTGTATCACTTTAGTAAGGTGATCTTTCTTCATTGTTGTGTTAATTTTGTATGTCATTGAATGAATAATTCACCTATAACAGTATACTCCAAGAATTTGCTATGTTCAATAAGACCTGCCCTGGCTGAATACTGTGTCTTAATGAACCACATAATTCTGGCTTGTCCCGAGGACGTGGATCCAGCTAGATTTGCATCAGTATGAAGCTAACCTAACATTTATATCTATAGTCATTGAGTGTGAGTGAGCTGTTATTGTAGTGATGCACAGACATGTATATTTAGATTTTTAAATTTCACTTTGGTTAAACTGGCACATAGCACCCCAGTCATTATAGAGACAAATATATAGGTAGGTGTAAAGAAATTCACACACATTTGGGGGTATCAGCYTCTGGTTTCCTTTGAAAGTATTTCTATTTGCTCTGTAGAAAGTAGGTTATCTGCCACTGTTTACCTTGCTACAGAAAGAATTTCCAGATAATATTTTTTAGTAAAATTGTGGTCTCTTAGCTTATCTCAGTGTGACAGCTTTTCCAGTTCAGGCAGATTAAGATCTTTCCAAAGTACACGGGATTGGTGACTATCCAAGCCCATGTCATTAGGCAGAAATRAAGGACAGATACAGAAAGGTGTATTTTGACACTCAGATTTTTATTTATTTATTTTTTTCCTAGAGAATTGGTCCTGGAATAAATTTTGGATATTAACTAAGTGCATATAATTATTCTATGACTTGACCTTTTTATTCCTGATACCTAGGTCTGTGTCCTAAGTCCACTAACCCCATCAGGACAACCCAGGTTCTTTTCCCTCTCTCCCAGGCATGAGATCCACTAGGCAGAAGAAATCAAACTATGTCTTGTCTTGWGCATTAGGTTCAGGATGGTTATCCCGCACCGTTGACAAACAGAAAATACAGAAGATGTAGAAGCTGATGTTGGAAGAATACTGACCTAGATCTTTGCCTTCTGTAGCTTTCAGTTTTCAGGATGAAAGTAGTAGTTCTTGAGACTTTTTTTTTTCAGGTGTCCATTTGGTGGGCTCTAGCTTACACTGACAAGAAGAAAGGATCATCCATGCCTTGCTTCCTCAGAAGGATGGCATTTTCTGCAAGGAYAGAATATGAAGCTTTCGTCTAGTGTTAGTCTTGCAAGAAGTATGCAATCTGTTTGCCTTAGGTTTGCTATCTTTAAAACAAAGATAATAGTACACCTTCAAGGTGTGTTGTCAGGCTTAATCCATTAATTTTTATAAAGTTACTTTGAGCTCCCAAGGTAGAAGGCACTGAGACAATGCAAAATATTATTCATACTATTATTATTTTATGAGTCATGCCAAGACTTTCCTTCCTCTTCATGAGAATTCCAATAAGATCTCATTTCTTTATTGCAYGGAGATGTTTTAAGTTTTTCATATTTCCTTGGGAGCACATTACAGTTGTTGGAGCGGTCAGTTCATTTTTCAGACTTGGTCAATGCCTGATTCTGTTTTATTCTTTGCCATGTTGATATATAACTCTGTAATTTGACAGAAAGCACAGAAGATTGATATGTTTCAATTAGCTGGGGTTTGTAATGTTAACTTGGTGATTTTGCATTTCCACAAGCACAAGTTAATAACCACTGTGTTGAAAGCTGAATAATTTATAGATTTTTTGTGGGGTACCAAATTTGAAGAGATCTTTAATAATACATTTAAAAAAAGGGAGAACTGATTACCCGTAATGGCAGTTTTATGGGGGTATCCATTCTGGTAACCTCAATCTTGGTAGAGAACAAGACACAACAGGTGTATTAAATAGATAAATAGGGATGGATGTGGGGTTATACAGGCAAGATGATAATTCTAAAATGAATGCATTAGCATAAAAGCAGAAATGTTAGCTTGCCACTTGCCTAACCAGTGCCAGATTGGAGTGACTTGCAGCTATCACTCAGAGGCAGAGGAAGGTGTGAAGAACATGTTTAAATGAGAAGATGGTGGCAGCTCTACAAATTTTGACAGTCAGTTTATCCTAGGCACAAGTTCCTTGCTCTTTGTTCTTCAGCAGCTCCCTAAGGGCTCGATTTTCAGAAGTGCTGAGCACTTTCAGCTTCTATTGACTTCGAGTGGGGTTTTAAGTGTTCTGCACTTGTGAAAATCGCACCCAACTGGATTAGCACAAAGAGGTTTTTCTTTCAACATCAGCCAGAAATCTCTTTTCTTCCTACCTGACAATTTTTTGCAGCAAAATATAGTTACTGTTTCCCAACACRGGCAAAATTGTATTCTTCTATTATGTATTTCAGTTCCTTGCTGTCTTAGTCAGTGACTGTGTGTTGGGCTTTATTATGCACTTCTACCATTTCTCATATAGTCAATGAAATGAGAGAAGGAAAATACCTGCTAGGTCAGATCATCCATGTCTCAAGTAGTACTGCATTTTTCCTTTCAATATGTTGCGTTATGTCCCTCCTGGATACTGGGGAAGTTCTTTTTTGAGGATGTAGTGACAAAGATCGCATGATAGTTTATTCTTCKTTCTAAAACAATGCACATATTCGGAAAGAAAAGACAATAGTAAGAATATTTTTAATCTTCCCTCCAAATTGAAAAAAGTACACTTTTTTACGTTTTTTTTTTCTGCCTTTCATATCATCACCAGAGATCCTGGAGGCAGCAGCTGTCAGTAAAAACCCCTGGCACTAGGGGTATAAATGCACAGTTCTTTGCAGGTTATATTTTGACCTAAAAAACAGGAATGCATGATAGGGAGATTTTTTCTTTATTTATCATCTTTCTTTTTGCTGTTTCATGGCCTCTCTTTCTCGTGATTTCTGGACACTTCTCCAGTTTGGCCTGTGACCAGGGATGCAAAATACCCTAAAGAATCCGTCCAACCGTGTGTTTTAGTTCCACATCCAAATATAGCTTTGGCCACCCTGTTCTGGAGAAGTCATTGCAGTAGACATAATGGGCCGTAATTCTGCCATTAAATCCAGGCTGATGATAGCAAGAAGCATAGTCATTCCAGTAATAAAACTGATGGCCCAGTACAATATAGGCTTTCTCCCTCCCCCATCTGTATTAAATATATTTTTTGGAAGAACGATCTCTGGATCCATTTCAATAAAATACTTTCCCATGGTACCAGCTCTGGGGCAAAATAATTTGTTGTCCATTCAGGAAGCCCTTATAACAACAGCTGTCCTCTGAAATCCTCATTATTTACGTGATGAATCTCTCTAAAATGTTCTCATGGAAAATTAATATTCATTTTCTTAAAATTTTCATTGTTACATCTATTAAAGATATAGTACCTGACGACTTTTGCTTTTATTATTATTAAAATGACTGACTAAAAGCTGGAGGAGGAAGGTAACCTTTAATTTATAATCTCCTGCTCAAGAAGAGGTCTTTTTATAGTTACATGCAGGTCATTTTTTTTTCCTGTGGATCATCTATACTATTAAGTGGGTTTTTATTCCAATTTAGGAGACACTTCGTCTTTAAACCTGTACTTACATTAACTTTTGTACATGGTTGCCCAGGCAACAATGTAATTGCATGAAACAATGGCATTCTCCTATGTACCATTTATGGCAAGTTTGCATTTGAAAAAACTTCTTGTCTTATCATCAAAGCAGAATTTGTAACCTCCTGACAGCTAAAGGAACGTTCAGGGGCCTCGATTCATATTCATTTTCCCTTGTAATTTTAATAGGTACCGTCACCTTTCATTTTCAGGGTATTTCTTTTTTTTTCCCCCTATGATAGTTACTGTTTTACATGAAAATCCTGGAGCAGGCAGAAGAAACTGATTAAAAAATAGCTCCGAGAAAAGGCTGCGAGCACCATTCTTCTCGCTTGTAGCCTGTGAAATTGCCACTGTTTAATTGATCTTCTATAAGCTTATCTTTCCAGCGAGATGTACCATTATTGTACATTAATCAGTGCCTCCAGACATTATCACTGAGGTAACCAAGAGCTAATCAAGCGAGAAGGGAGCCGGCAGGCGCCGAGATGTCACGTTTCCTTGCTGGGTACGACGTCTGCGGGCGCTCCGGCTTCCCGAGGCACCCGCTCGTGCGGGGCCGAGCACCCTGACCGCCACGTGGGGCGGCAGACAGCGAAGCGACGCTGCGACCGCCGTAATAAATGGCGCTATTTAAGAATAAGCAAACTGTTGACATGTTGATTTAGTTTTGACTAAACAGCGCTTTCCGAGGGAGGCAAGTCAGGCACAGCAAATGCGCCCGGGAAAATATTAAAATTGTATTCATCGGGCATTGCGGACTGCCACTAGAAATTGCATTTCCCCTCATTACATATATTGTGTTTTGCTTACATACGTACATTTCTGTGATGCATATGCCCCAAAGAAAATACATATTAATTTTCCTAAATATTATTTCTAGCAACTGGAAAAAAAAAAGAAAAAAAAAGAAAGAAAAAAGAACCAGAGTAGAAAAGCAATAAAGAAGCGTACTGGATTCATTTAATCATTTAGCTAAAACTACACTTATTCTCAGGAAAAAGAAAAGAGAGTGATACTTTGCTGTCAGTTGACAGGATCCATGATTCAGGACAGAATGGATCGTGGATTTTGAAGGGGAGCAGCTGAGGGTTTGTGCAGTAGGTCTGACATGTGGGACTGGCTTCAACTGCTGGCATGCTTGTTGGCGTGTCACTGCTCCATGGCATTCTTTAAATATTTCCTCCTACCGTGTTGTTGGTAGTCTTAGGGAAGCAGCTTGGGCGCTGGCACCAGTGGGATGGGCTCGTACCCATGCAAGCCTGTTGGGCAGCCCAGAGACAGCTTGGGACCTGCACATAGACCTGTATGGTAGCCCTTCTTGAGCTCAGAACTCAAGAGAGTTCTGTAGAACAAGAGCAAGGATGTATCCCTTAAGTGAGGGCTAGAAAGGCAGCCAGGCTGGGATTGCAGCTCAAGCCGAGCAGGGGCACAAGGTTGGGTCTTGCTCCTCTCACCTGCTTCGTGGCTTGCAGGAGCCACCGCGCTGTGTCTTCTCCTCATGTGTCTGTAAGTCCCYGATTCCCAGGTGCGCTGGAAGGAGAGCTTTACTGCTGGCAGACACAGGCACACTCACAGAGCTTGACCCTGGAGGCTTTTTTCTTCAAATTTTTGAAAGTCAGTCATTATATTTTCTGTGCTGTGCTTTGTTGCCATTTACTAAGCGATTGTAAATTGAAGAAATAAACAGTGAAAGCATTAATAAGCAGATTCTGGTGAGTTTTCACCTTGTAATTCTGCTGCTTTCTGTCCACCTATTCCAAATATAAGCAGGTAACAGGGGCAGAATTTGCCCACTGAGTACTTATACAGTGAATGTAAAACACAAAATGAAATTGCCTACTGGCTTATATCCATGGACAGAAAGGTGTTTTGCCACAGAAGGTAGTTTGACTCATTATAGCTGGTAATTTGGTTATTAGTATGTGGGAAAATATTAGTAATCATTGCTAAGCTTTTTAACCACATTCTCAAAACCCTATTATTTCCATTGGGTGGATTTTGCTTTATGTTGTTTTTTGATTTCGGTGAGGATTGTACATTCATGAATGAGGATTTTTTCGATTGGGCAAGSATTATTTTTGTTTAATTAGGAAAAAAAAAAAGAAAAAAAAAGAAATGGAAATACTGCAGTGTGATAAATGTTTCCCTTTCTGAATATAAACAACTTGGCATCACCTCATTGTTTATTTTCAAAAACTGCCTAAGTTTTGCTTCGGTATTTATGTAACAGCAGGGGATCATTATCCTGTGACAAAGTTCTTCTGCTGACATTATCTCTTAGTTAAGACTCCTCCTTCCCCAGCTCCACGTGGGCAGCCTCTGGCTCCCCTAGATCCCATGAAACATGGGCCTGCTCTGGAAGGACCAGGGAAGCATCTTCTCCTTTACATAGTTCCTTACATCAARCAGCACAGCAAAAAGACATAAGTCTCTAGGAAAAGAATATGGCAAGAATACTTCCTGCTACTTTAATATCTAGACTAGTGCGTATGTAAAGAATCCAACATGAAACTCCTGGCCGCAAGGTGTGACTGAGAGATTCCCTATACAATTGCAGCCTTGTGCGTCTAGCAAGAATACCTGGAGTTCYGATAGTCCAACACGTCTCAGATAACATTAAACCATATGCTTCAGCATTAAAATATTTTATTTGGGAAATTAGGAAGACACTAGAGAGAGGAACCTTACCTGAGCAGCTGTCTAAAATAAGGCTTTGGGGCCTTTTTGCATTTTCTTCCAAAATATGCCCTTAGACATAGTTAAGGAAAGAACAATAGAAGGGTTTGGTCCATGAGATTCATTTACTGTGGCAATTCCTGTGCTAGCACTGCTTTTTGAAATKATTTCCTGATGTTTTTTTATGAAGTACCATGTGAGGATAAAAGAAAATTCCTTTACAAGTCCCTAGTCGGTAAATTAGCCCATATATAATTTCACTTAGTGTTTAAAGCGATGTTCCCAGGGCTGCTTTTCACGTTCTTATCATCTCCACTTACACCTTGCAAATTTGTACAGATGTTCAAACTGCTCCTTTGTCCAGAGATGGGAAGGAGAACCACGACAGATATAAAAGCAAACTATTAGCAAATTTATTAAATCCAGAAAGTGGTGTCTAATTGAAAAGTTTGCCAAATTTATKTAATGGTGTGGTGCTACGGAGAGCTCTTATAACTTTATTGTATTGAATTATGCAATATCATACTCCATTGTAGAATGTTTCCTTGGTTCTCATTAATGGGATGATTCATGCTAATATTATATCATTTAGACAGGTTCCTCAAGCAGTGTTTTATTATTATTTGTTAATTTATGAAGCATAGTTGCAGTGTATCATAGAACTTTGCAATATTAAGGAAAGATAGAATATTAGACAAGCAAGAGCACACAGATACTTAGGAATAAGTCAGTGCATAGGGGACAAGGAAGATAAATCACATGCCTCTCAGGAACACTTGACAGTTTTCCTAAATGGTGTCTTCCCTCTTACAGGGGTTCACAGTCTATACAGTTTTAGCTTAAGTTTCAATGGCTTCTGTTGAGTTTTAGCTCCTTTCTATAATAAAGCTATGTGAAACAGACATTTTGACTAAACTTACATTACCACGATGTTTTTTYCTGAGCTCTGAGGTTTTTGATGCTCTTATTCGAACTGTGAAATTTTCATATTTCTTTATATTATTATTATTTATGGATTTAAAATCTTTATTTTTTAATTGCCTGCTATTACAAGCCATTTTTGGAACACACAAGATGTGCCACATGTGTATGGCTGCATACTGTGTATTTACAGTTAAAGTTCATCCCCAATCTTCTAGGTGGGAGCCTTGGCTAGCTCTAGGCCTGCGCACACTTTTCCACACTTATCCAGTCTGGTGTTTGGACTTGTGCACAGTATTCTGTTCACAAACTGACTGCATAAACATCCTGCATACCTGCTCTAACTTGTTGCTGTGTCTTTGTGCGCTTCCACTCCCTGCTTGTGGCTCACTGCCCTGGAGATTTCCCTTTGCCCCTTGTATAGCTTGTCCAAGGCAATGCAGAGATTGCCATTCTTCTCTCAGGTCATCCCACTTGCTACATTATGATATTATTTACAATAACATACAATATTTACTTTTTCTTCCCCATGAGGAGAGTGGGATTTTTTGGTTTTTGTTTTGTTTTTTGACATCTTGGGTCTTGGGGCATTTTTGAGTCTTGGGGCTAAGGAGATGCTCAAAGCTCTGTTCAGTTCTTAATGTATAAATAGAGACCAAAAGCCACCTGCCGCATGGGTATATTATCAATACAATTAGTAACCACATCCTGGTGTAACTGTCATGAGAGCCCCTCTCCTTTTGCTCCCTTTGATTGCTGTGTTTGTGACTACAGAAAGTGATGCTGTTTTTTTTTTCCCAAAGAAGGCACTTGGGAGTGCAAAACTATGCAGATAAATGTTACTATGGTGCCTTTGCAATGGGTTTTGAAGAGAGATATGAATTTCCAGATTTCAAACCGATAGGAAGTCATTTGCTCACCTCTGCATTTATCTTTTTCTATTTTCCCACTGAATATAAATCAAGATGTATATTTGAAGGAGTATAATTACAGAAACAGCATGCAACTTGTTCAAGTTTTTGAAAGAAAATATAATCTGATGAGTAGGAGGAGCCTGCTAATTTGAAACCCTAATCATCTCAGTGTCCTAGAACTGTTAGATTCAGAAATTCAAAAAGTTTATTAAAATAATATATATACTAATGTCACACAGAAATAGTTTTTCACATATAGAAACTTAATACATCTTCCAAGGGAAGTCCTTTTTTTTTTTTTTTATTCTTACATGATGCATTTTGCATTCATTTAAGTGTCTGAGATCTTTGACTGTGTATTCATCGCATACTGCCGACCAGCAAAGTGCTTACACAAAGTATTGCACTGGACTTCGCAGTGTTTGTCGTGTTACAAACACTGGCCGTCCCTAAATTCTTCCAATTCCATTTGCTCTGAAAAATAAGAATTAAAAGCACAGATTTTTTTTTCTCTCTGTTTTCAAGTTCCCCATTAGTGGTCATTATTTTCCTGCTTTTGTCCTTTTTTTCCCCCTTGCAATTTTGCTGTGAGTGATTCTCTCTGTCATCTTGCCGTAAATTGATTAATACTGCCCACTGATGCAGTGCACCACATGGCTAATATATCAGTTAAATGGAAACAGCAAACACCACCTGCTCCTTCAGGCAAATGGCACTTTGGAAAATGGAATGTGTAATCAATAGAATTAAACCTTAAGCAAAGCACTGCAAACAAATCCAGGGGCAAGGTCTTTTTAACTCTATGGTAGGAAAGATTTTTTCCTTTCTTTTTTTTTTTTTCTTTTCTTGAATGATCTGTTTGGCTTTCTTTTAGTATATCAATTATTTTTCTTGTGATATGCAGTATTCTCAGTATAACAGTTCACAAGACAAGTCYGGATTGCTTTGATCAAAGCTGTATTTATTTTTATATGAAAAGTTTTGGTTGAGTCTCTTTGCCTTTATATGCTGGAGATTTACAGGGCCAATTCTTGTCAATGGCAATGATGATAGGTAATAAGATAAATCCTTCCCATTGATGGGGAGATAAGTGCTGTTTGAATTTAACTCCCAAATCTGGCGGAGAATGGTTAACATTGAGACATTTGCCTTATTCATGAGCACTTTTAAAGATTATGGCTTTGGAGAGCAGATRCAAAAGTCACACAGAACTTTTCAGCCGATAGAAGAAAGGTCTTTCCCCAGTAAATATGTATTTTTTTAAAATAACAGAGCTGGTCAGCTCTAGGTCCCCGGTGAAAGAAAAATTCTAAAGCAAGTTTTTGTGGAGAAGGGAAATAAATATAAAACAGCATGGAATTTGGTTGGAATTTGCCAACCAAGAAAGAAACGATGACTTGAAAGTAACGCAGAGAACAGGCAGAAGAGCAAGGCAGGGCCTGGGAGATGCTGGGCTACATAGAGAGGGTCTAGCAACTATTTTGGGTCAGCAAGCAGGTCAGGAATGTGAACTCTGGGCTTATAAGCAGGTTCCCGGGCAGCAGAGGAGGCTYTTGGAAACCTCCCTCAGCCAAAGAGCGCTGATGGCTCCAGATCCCTTGAAAACTTGGAGACAGAAGTTGGGGAAAGCTCTTTCTACACTGCACTTCATACTCAGGAGATGTTAAAATCACTGCCCTCCTTGATGCATCCATGAATTCGTTTAGGCATCAGGTAAAGCTCGTTTTAAAAAAAAAAAGGGAAGGAGAAGGAGTGCATAAGGTCAATCATTAGCACATACCAACTGACAAACAAGTAGGCGGCTACGCTTACATGAAAATAGCCCGGGTCTCTCTCGCTTTGGCTTCTAACGCCTCGCAGCAGCCTCCCGTCTTCGTTTGCGGTGGGCTCGTAATTACCTCCTCGCTGCCAGGGCCTGGAGCCCGGTTGCCAGGGCCCGAGCAAGTGTTTTGGTGATGAATAAAGACGGCACCGAGCWGCAGCCTGAGCTGCCTCCTCGCTGAAGGAGCCAATCTGGCGGGCGCTGGGGGTCCTGCCGGCGCGCGCAGACGGGCAGCAGCAGCAGCCACGGGATAATTGATGGGAAAGGGCAATGAAAGGGAAGGAAGTGCAAGGCGGGGGGGTGGAATGCGGGAGAGGAGATTTAGAAAACAGACCAAGATTTTGACCTTAAAGCTAATAGGCTACTTAGGATGTTATTTTATAAAGAGCAGCAGAAAATGAGCTGGCGGCTGAACGCTGGTGTAAAATAATCCTTTGTGCACGCACTTGTGTGGCTGGGTGTGCGCGCACGCTGTGCCTGAGGGTGGAGGAAATCCCCACGTGCACAGCTTAGATGGTGTCTAGGAAGTGATAGAAAGGACAAAAACAGGTAGCGTGGGTTGTGTAGCACTGCAGTGTTCTCCACCTGCCCCGCTTTCTGAAATGCATCAAGCGGACCTGGAAGTCTGGCGCTTAGGGAGGAAAAATCCAAAGGCAAAGTAAGTCGAGGTATGAGCTAGACAAGCTAATGTAGATACCGAAGGGTTTCATGYTCTGGAAAGCAGTCCCCATCTGAGGCTTACTAAATTCAGTAGAACAACTGATTTTTATAGTTATTGTAAGGAAACTAAAGTAGCTAAATTATGGTAAGTTGATTAATTAGACTTTGAAAAACTAAGCAGCTATTTGTCTTACCGTCATTGAAATTAGGAAATTGTCTGGAAAAAAAAAAAAAAAAAAGAGGGAAAGAGGAGAAGAGGGGAGATTGTTAAGGATTTCAAACGAAGCTGTGCATACTCTTCTTTGCAGGTGCATCATTGTCTTAGTCTGAACTCTTGCAAAATAAACATCCCTTTAGCCTCCATCCAGGCATGGAAAGCRAGGGGATGATGTGTGTAGTCACAGAGTGCAAACTCCTCCACGGACAAAATCATAGGCTTAGTGGAAGGGAGCACTTTCCCTGTTGCTTTGCATCCCACTGATGCCAGACGTGCTTCCTCMCAGGCTTCCTCAAGGGCAAAGGCAGGGATTAACTTTGCATTGCTCTTTTGTTTGWTTTTTTTTCTTATCTTTTTTAAGAATGACACAGGGGTCAGGGCACATATGTAGGAAGATGCTGACCTATGAACCGAGTGGAAATGTTTTATACATAATGACAGGGTTTTGTTTAGATCCTCTTCCATATTTTTAGGATACCTTTTTTTGCATAATATTTATTAAGCAAAATTTTTTCTCAGGGCTAGGTCCCTAAGGATTTCTCTTTGACAGTCCATCTATTTCTTTGTCTATTATTGTTTTATTTTTTWAAAGCTTTTACTACCTGTCATCTTCCTCAGACTTCTAGGTATTAGGAAGGTTTCAAGAGACTCTTTGGTAGGTTACTGACTCTTTGGTGAGAGGAGTGTCTGGTTTGCTATGCCACCAGGGCTGGGATATTTTCAGGACTCATTAATCCAATAATCTTGATCTAAGACAGTACTTGCATAGGAAACCTCAGGATGGCGCATGGATTTTGGATTGCCAAATCCAACTGATTTGGTGATTAATGCTCCACTTCTGAGCTGATATGAAGTGAGTTGTTACAAAATGCACAGTAGTGCTAGAAGTTCTTGATTCTGGGCTGAGGCAAACAGAGCTACTGAATAACTAGCTATTATTTTCAAGCTATTGAAAATGTACTCTGTTAGCTTAGCCACAAACACATAGTTTTCTTGCCCAAATTTCAGCCAGAAAAAAGTTGATGGTATTCTTTACTTTCTGGGATTTTGACAATATTTCATGCTCTGCTACTGTGTACAGTGCATTAGTGTAATGCTTTCCCAGAAATRTGGCAACATATTAGAGATAAAAGAACATAGGAATTACAAAGTGCTTTAGGATCCTCTGAGATAAAGGATGCTATAAAAGACATTATGATTGACACTAATTATTAATTAATTGTGACATTCCCAATCACTTTCATTTTGCTCGGAGCTGTCTTGGGAAACTCCCTTTTACCCAATATACCACAGCACCGATGTGACCCATGCTTCTTTCCAAGACCTTTTGAAATGTATTATAGATGCTCCCAAGCTCCTTCCTAAAAGCTTTTTAATTGAAATGTTGTCATGCAGGTTCTGTATTTAAGTTCATTTTGCACTTTGATGGCTTTCAGACAAGTTGAAAGTGTATTACAAACACGGAGGAGGCCGCCACCCTGGTTTTTACATGGGGCCCTTSCAGCAGCAGCAGAAAGTGCTCCATCTAGTGCTTTCCTAGACGTGTCAGGATGCTGGAGGCTCTAAACGTGTTCCAGTTTTCCAGGATTACCAGCACCGAAGTGGTAATGACTTCCTGCGAGCGTTATTGCCCAAATTACACACAGAGAAGGGATGGCTTAACATAAAATATTAATTCAGCTTCTGCAGTACACSWYGATGTCGGGCTAGGCTCTGTTCTCRGGAACATAGGAGGGGCTGTGGCAGGAATTATTACTTGGATCATTACATTTTTGRGGAGRGGATGGTTGCCTTGATCTGCATTTGTGCAGTGCTTAGCGCTGCAGAGTCCTATCTCCTCGTTAGTGCAGAGCAGTCCTATGAATTATTACTATTAAAACAGCAATATTTGTGACTTGGAAAAATGATTTTTGCAGCTTAATTAAAACTATTCGCCAAATGTTTTTATCTCTGTCACTGGATGCTTGCTCATAGAACTTGTGGCTTTTGGTATCCAGAAATACTTACATTAAAAGCTCATAAGCAGTACGGTAGTTTGGATATATTTTCTCGAGAATGTGGATCCAGATATATTACTCAGGACTCTGGAATGGATAATTCAGTTTCAGATAGAGGAAAGAAAGATACATACTTAATAGTGACTTCATCTCAGAATAAATATTCAAGCTATTTCCTTTTGCACATAACTCAGAGGACTAAAATTCAGCACAGTAAGTAGACGARTTGCAAAACTGATCATGCCCTGTATTCTAATTTGCAAGTAGAAGCTTGTAACATAGTAAATTACAATATTTAAGACAATATAAAAGCTTCTTAATGACAAAAATCAAACCCACTGATCTTAGAAGAGAAAGTTATTTATTATGCTGGGGCAAAATGCTGTATTACAGTCCAGAAGTGGATTTATTCATGCTTCAGCTTTCTGTTGTATATTCTTTGCACAGAGTTTCCACCAATTTCATCTTTTGACCTTCCACATATGAAGAAGCACAGGATATGCAGCAAAGATCAGCCACTGCAGATAAAAAATCTGCAATGTTGATTAGACAGGAGAATTATTCATTGGGCCAGATTCTCTGTGGTCTAATTTGACTTATCTGTATTGAGTTCATTGACAGGTCTGTATTGACCTTATTTCTTTGACTTCATCAGCATATTCTGATTTACATCAGCTCAGGATCTGGCTCTCAGTATTTAATTTGCACAATAAATGATAGAAAGCCTTTAGAAATGGTATCTGCAGTGTAATTAATGAGAACTGATGCTTAACATTGGATCCTTTCCCAATAGSCTGTTATGCGGCACTAAACATTATGGGCCAAGTACTGATTTCACGTTTTTATGCCAAACTCCCATTGACCTCAACAGGAGTTTCATGTGAGGAATGATGGCAGGATATATCCTATTATTTCTTGAAAAGGTCAGTGTTCAGATAAAAGTGGATGAAGCTGTCTTTTTCATAGCTGTCAAGCAACTTGGCCTAATATAGTCATGAAATCTCACCATGATAATAGAAATCTGGCATTCTTGCCTTGGTATACCACATTGTAGCTAACCGTAAATCCTTATCCTTGTTTGTATGATGGCTGAAATTCAGACTTTGTGAATTAGATATTCGCAACTGAATGTATGAGTAGCTCCAGTTGGAGGAAAACGTATGCATCGCCCACCCACACATATTAATGGTTGGTATTAGTTCAGTGTTGAGTTCTTATTCCAGGATTTCATGTTATTCAGTGTTGAGTTCTTACTCCAGGATTTCATGTTYGGTGCATGAAGAAGGGAGGGAATCCTTTAGAAGATTTTTGGCACTCAGATCATAGCAGAGGAATAACTAGAATAACTGCAATCCCAGCACTGAACAGCATTCCTTTACAGSRGAAARATGTTTTGCTGGTCATTCGACTTCYACCTCTAGCAGAACCTAATCAAGATTAGGTTAATGCTGTTTAATGTTTTTGTAATTCTGTGGCACCTCTGTCCTCTGTGACTTTTGTCTGCATCTTGATCTCCCAAATTCCTGTGATATGTGCTCACTTAAAGCTGTTTTGGCTTTTCTTTTCCTCCTGACTTCRTAATACAGCTTCCCAGCAACTGCTCAGATTCTGGTTTAGGGAAACTTCTACTTTGGAGACTGCAGCTCCTGGTCTCATTTAGTCTGATCTCAGCTTCAAAGCTTCTGTGTCAACAACCTCTCCACATGAGTTCTTGGGAGAATTATATACATATGGGAAAAAGACTACAGGATACCCTCTTATCCATGGCATTTGGAATCCTTGTCTTTCTTTCTTTCCTAGGGAGAAAAAAAAAGAAAAGTTTGTTTCACTGTGTTACCCAGAAAGACAGGAAAGATCAGAAAAATCAGAGACCTGCTAATTTTGAAGACATGGTGATTGTTTAGTTTTCGTTTGTTCATCTGTGTTGTGAGATGCACCAGGTCATTCCTAGGGGAAAGAATAAGTTCATTTGAGCCTAGTTAGTGTCTACAGCATCCATAGCCATTAATGCTCACACRTATTTTAGTCTGAGAATTGGAGAAGGTGACCAGTTATGTATTGCATTTTGAACAGAATTGACACAATGCATTTTTGTGAGGAGTTTGGCAGCAGATACAGTCTATAGRCACAGGCTCAGAACGTCATCTTTTCCCCAGATTAAATTGTTGATTGATGAGGAAACCCATTGCAGGTTGATGTAGCTCCCATCACCAGCAGAATAGTGGAGTCACTAACTTGCATATCATACCTCCCAAAATATTAGTTTGCCRTTCAGAGATGAACAAATACGTATGGAAGTGGCTAAATTGAAAGCATTCCTGTATTATTGTCRTGTGGGAAGGGAGGAAGGAAGGTGAGTTTAGGTCTTTTTTTATTTTCTTACTTTGTCRCAGGAGCTCTGAAGTACTTTTTGGAGTTTGGTTTTCTTTATAGAACTGGCATTGCCTTGAAAAAAAGGAGCGCAGGGGATTAATGATACTTGGCAGCTTTCTGGTTTGCATTGTGATATCAGTCTGCTCTGTAAATGTCTCCTACCCTTACTGATCCTGGTGAAGCATTTTGCCAACATTTGTTCCAAGTTGGAAGCTTGGTCAAGGTGTTCTCATTATTCAGGGATTCTAGAGTGAATCTGGTCCTATATTGGCTCCCATGCTTTATGGAGATGTCTGTCTCATTAATTGAACTCTAACCTCTTAAGTAAGATGTATCAGTATCATGAGTGACTGGAATATGGGCTTGAAAAGCCTAACTTTGCCTGTGCTACCAATGAAAGGCTGTGTCCTCCTTAACCTTGTCTTGGGACGAGTGGGTCTAAAGTGGTTTAAGAGAGGGGACTATTGGACAGGTAGCATATGGAAAGGAACCCTGCCTTTGGAAAAGACTTCTGTCCTCTAAAGGGGTAGGGATGTGCCATATGACTGGAAGACTGGAAGAATGAGGGATATTATATATGTTTGAGGAGCGATATTGCTTGGGTTAGTCTCGATTTCTGGCAAGCCACTGCACTTAGCAAGTTTGTATATCTTTACTATTATAAAAACAGCTTGTTGTAGTGAATGGCACAGAGGCTTCCGTATGGATGTCATTTTTGGGAAACAATGATGCCATCAAACTGCCAGTTTGGCTCGCGTTAGCATGTTTGAATCACTTTTACTACCCTGCTGATGATGGCTGGGAAAAGCCAAGTTTTGGTCATCAGTTTATTCTGCATCTTTTATATTGACTGACTCTTGTATATCAGTAACACAGCCAGTTAGACGTTTTTATGAGTCCAAGGAAAGATGTTCTGTGTAAATAACATCTAGTCAAGAATGAAAAGCAAAATGTGCACATATAACCTGATAATGTGTAAGTGTGATGGTTTTAAAGCTGTGTTTGGTTTGTAGTATACTAAATCAGAGAGCTGGATAAAGACTTTGCTTAGCTGACAGAAATATACCTTAAGAAGCAACGACTGAAAAGTTTTGTTTTTATACAGAGTTACCTCGGTCCTGAAACACTACTTTCAGGCAAATATATGTATTAAAAAAATAATAAAAAAAGAAACATAATTGCTCCACCGTCTTTCTGTATCTTTTCTATTGTGAATTTTGTTATACAAACATTTCCACTTTGTTTATACAAAAATATAGAAAAAAATAAATATTCAATTAAATTATTTAAAAGTAAGTTATTAGCCTGGCACTGGTTATATCTGGTTATCTGCAGACTACAGCGATAGAACAGCTGCACAATAGTTTTCCAAGGTTTATTTTCTTACTTGTGTTGTTCATTCTTTTTCTTGCAAGTATTTAGCACATCTATCTGAATGTCTGATATCTTTTACAAGTCCTCAAACACACTTTACAGACTTTTTCATTTCTTGAAGCCTTGATTAAGAAATTTCAAGAATATTAGGCAAGAATATTGGGTTGAGAAGTTAGGAAGAAAACAGTGTGATTTTTTCCCCCCAGTACTTTGTTTTGTAGTCTCTGGTATGAGCCGGGTACAGGTCAGAGGGGCCTTGCTGTGGGCTGAGCACCGGCTGGTGCTGAACAAAAGGAGGGACTAAAGACTAATTAGAGTAATTTCACACACATCCCTGTCATGATCATCATTCTGATTTACGAATAATCCTGATAAAAAGCATTAAGTGGCAAAATCGGTGGGTTTAGGCCTAACAGTCCACAGGGATCCTTTAGCCAAACCATCTTAAAATATCTTATGCTTAAACATTTCAAGTACTGATATATATATATATATATATATATATATATAAAAGCTACTGGCCCTTTTATCCCAGCATAAACTAAACATGCCTGTGCTTTCCAATGAAGAAAGATTGTTCTATTTTGTTTTCTTCACTCTAGTTGTACTTTAACTACTACATTAAACTGGGTTGGAAAAAAAAAATAATATGCCTCATTAAAAGCCCAAAGCAAATAGTAGATTCTGAATATATTTATCTTATTTCATATTAGTTAAGAGGAAGGCTTGCATGTAGCCCCATTATAATCAGTGGGACTACTCCCATTATTATGGCAAGCAGGATTTGGCCCTTTGTTTGTGATTACACCTTCTTTGCCTGCTCTGTTAGACTGAAGGGTATAATAAAATTAAACTATTGGATTAGAATGGTAATTTCCAAACACAAATCAGTGAGGAAGCGTGATTGCTTTTGCTGTTGGGSGATAAAGTAAAACATTCCTATTTCTCTCTTGGTATATCTAGGCTGCTTAATGGGGGAAAACAAATGTTTGTATCTGGACAAAAATGTCTAAGAATGCAGAAAYAGGAACAGAAAAAAATGTGTTCTTAAAAATAAGGCCCCACCCCTCCRGGTTTCTCTGATTCTTTCTGACATGTTTATCAGTAACCAAATCTAATCTACCAAACATCATTAAGGCCTTCTCTCAATTAGAATTTCTGCACAGGACTAGCCGTAGCTGTTCCACATGACTAGCTCTCCTTATGTATATAAAAATAAAGTAAAAAAACCCAACAACAACAAAACAAAACAAAAAAAAAAAAAAAAATCACATTTTTTTTTCTAATGAACTAAGATTGCTGTTTGACATAGTTCTCAGCAGGCAAAATGACTTCCAATTCCAGTTAGGCCAGAGCTGTAGGAACTTAAAAGTTCATCCATCACATGCATCACTCTGTACCATCAAATGATGATAAGAGCGTGGTTTACAAATAAAAATGCTGTTATTAAGTGTATCACTACTAAAGTCAGTGTGCAGTGATAAGAGCCAGCTTTTAGAAGGCATGAACCAAACTTGTGGAAATTACTGAAAATTAGCATACTGACTTATGCACATTTTGGATCCATCTCACAGCAATTTGCATTTCAGCTTCTCAAAGATTCCTTGAAACATAACAAATTAAGCTTCTGTGTTTTCTGTCAGTGTAAAAAGCATAAACCTCATTTAACAGACAAGCTGAACWGAGGCAACAAATGACTCATTCACGTCCATCTGCAGTTGGATATCTACCACCCTTTTAGACCTTTGAAAACCYCACTCTATTTCAGTTTCCATTTCTCTCACTGCTGTTTCCTGACATTGCCAAGTCCTTTGCTCCAAAGTGACTTCTGTATATTGCTTTCTAACCCCTGAGAACATGTCAGGAGACGTTTCCTGCTCAACTTTGTGAACCTTGCTCCTACCTGCAGTCTGTTCCCCTCATAACCCCTTGGCATCCACACRTACTGGATTAGGGATGTTAGAGAAGGTGTCTTTGCCCGTTTCTGGTGTATTTGTTTATGGACTTCTTGTCCATGAATTCCGCTAATCTCTTTTTAAACCTGCCAATATTTCCTGCCTCCACAGCCTCCTATGGCAGCCAGTGGCAGAAGTTCAAGACCTGCTGCTTAGAAAGATAGTTTAATCTGGTTTAAGCTTGTATCCCACCAGTTTCAGTAAGAACAATGGCRTCTAGGTTTAATAGCGTGAGAGTTGGTGAGTAATGCTTCTGTTATTCTGAATTTGGACTAAGAATTCATCTTACCCACTTTCAGGGTTTTGTAAGCGTCAGTCTCATCCTCCCACAGCTCTCTGCTGTCCAAACAGAAAAGTCAYGGCATTCTCAAGATCTGTTCATTAGACAGTTTCTCCATCATCTTAATTGTTGCAAACGCTCTTCTGTACTTTCTGTAACTCTGTTGTGTCCTTCTTGGGATGCAGGGACCAAACTCAGTACTCAAAATTCATGTTCACACTGGTGTGCATAGCAGCAAAATTAGTTTGTCTTGTTTGCAATGGCTTTTCTGGTGGTTCCCTACATTCTGTTGGGTTTTTTTTGGCTGCCACCATCACCAATACAAGAGGGGAGAGAATGTTTTGACAGTTCTTCTTAACACGTATGGGGTGGAGTGGGGAGAAGTAGTTGACTTAAGCTGTAAATTTTTCAGGATGGAGTCATTAAATAATCATTTGAACACAAGCTGCAAACTGAGCTGACATTTTTCTTATTTTTTACAGGTCAGGGATTTTCTCTGTTCTCAGTTTAAGTAAGCAACAGAAGTGTAATGCCAGGAGTGATTAGGATGGTTTRTGGTTAATGCCAGTGGTTTATGGTTAGGAATGAACAACAGAGTATCCTAAAGAACTCTACTTAAAGCAACTTTTATCTGGATTGCTTTCTGTTGTTGTTGTTGTTTGCTTTTCAAATTAATTGCTTCTGAAACTGGATCAAGATTTAGGAAAGGGAAGAGAGAGCAGACAGAAAATGTATGTTCCATTAAAATGCGACTCCTGTGTGTTAAAATGTTCTTGGTCTAGCTGTTTGTGGAGGGCCTGTCGAACCCTGGAAGATGGAAGTCAGTTGCACGGCTGTTTGGGATTAGGTGTGGTGCAGACCTGCAGACGCAGACTGAAAGGCAATCTTTGCTTCTCAGTAGTTTACAGTGTGCATTAAATGGGATGACAGTATTTTTCAACCTCTCAAATGACTGTGAAGCCGGAATTATTGCCTAGGGATTTAGATACTGCATTAATGGAGCTGAATATGTACGGAAAAGGATGGCTAGCTAGGTAGAAATGACTGTTCTCATTTCTGTTCAAAATTGAGCGAAATTCTGTGAACATAAAGAATACAAAAAGTAGGTTTTAATAATCTAATATGTTGCTAAGAAAACAAGAGAGGACTTTTCAAAAATAGATTTATTATCATGGCATCCCTTTTTAGATCATCAAGTGTCTTTGGGTGAAGCTGTATAATAAAGGCATGCAATTTTCACCTGTACTTGTTAATGATTCTCAATGATATTCATCCTTCAATTTCTTTGTCATTAAAAGAAGTAAGTAGTAATTAAATACTTCTTTTAAAAAGGGAAAGAAAAACTAAGCAAATACTAATTAAGGATTAGATGAAGCTTGTTTAAGTGAACACTTGAGTAATACTATGGGAAGGAAGCAGGCCACATTTCCCGTACTTGCTGTGCAGGAAAGTAGTTAAAGTGTCTGCTTTGCAAAGACCCGACCTGATACAAGAGAGGGTGAAGAAGTTGATGGATATGCTATATCTTAACAGAACACATCTGAGAGCCTATAGAAATCAGTAGGGAACTCCTGCATAGATTTCAGAGATTTTTGTCCCTGTTAGGCCTCTGGAGTTTGCATCCTTCTAAACACATACTGATGATACACACTTGCCCGTATTTCCATAACACTGTGTTATATAATTACACATGGGAAATGGAAGGAATGGCTTGAATGTCTTTTAAAAATAGAACAGGATATTTATATATCAGCAATTTAAGTAATGACAACAGCTTTGGATAGGATAAAAACCAGCCCTCTGCTTGCTGCAAACCCAATACGCCTTAGGTTCTTTTGGGAAGGGAACCACCAGTATTGAGGAAAACTTTTATTTTTATTTGTGGTTTCTGATATAGGAAAGATCAGAAATCTCACCARACAAAGCCTGTCCCAAATGCCCAGGCAATAAATTCCGAAGGAGGGGAAGTACTTGCTRTTTGCTGTGTGTGAGTGTGTAGCAGCATGCTGGAGCATTTTATTATGCCTGTCCACAGAAAAAGAATATTTGCACTGCTATATCTGACAAGCAGGCACAGAGAAGACAAGTACATGGTATTTCAGTTCAGCAAGGCATCAGTGGAGTTAATGTGTTTCAGCTGCATAAACTGCATATGTGTATGTACATATATATATATATATATATATATATAAACACGGTCTGCATAGAAAGGCCACTGAATCTTTAAAGGGAAACAGGCAGAGCTAATAGGTTTCTTTGAATATAAACATCAGTATATATTTTTGCGACTCAACTCAGCATATTCTATATGGGTTGTAATTTTAAAATTAGTGGTTGGAGGGAGAGATAAGCACCATCAATAAATTAAACTGTAACCCAGCGGTTTAGTCATGAAAGGTTAAAATAAACTTGCTTGATTGATTATGAATTTTAAACAGTTTTTCTTCAATGTAATCAGTGCTCTACCAATGTCATTGCTCATTAAAGAAAAGATTTTCATTCCAACATTTGATTGAGGATGTTTTTTCTCATTTGCATTTTGCTTTCTACCGAGTAAGCATCTTGCCTTCAGAATTATTAGATTTCCCCCCCCTCCCTTTTCTGTCCATAAAAGCCGTAAAGTGGGATGGAGCAGTGATTTAGAGGGATACTACATAAAGATTGAATGAAGATATTGACTGCCAGGCCCTAATGCAAACAGGCCCGTCTGATGGACTGCCTTTGACAGGATGATGGAAGGGGGCCTTGTGGCCTACTTAGCTGCCCTTCTAATTGGCCTTTATGAATATTTAATGAAATCAAGATGAAATTCAATCAGAGCTTTTACCTGCTGAATCTTAGGGAAAAAAAAAAAAGGCAGGATATTATTAGATTTTCCTAGCACTTGTATACAATAAAACTGTACTGAAATGTCTGTATGTTAGTCAGGTGGCTGAGATGTGCTTTTTATCCAGAGACTTGGTTTCTTCCAAAGGAATTAACCTTTTTACCACAAAAAGCAGCACGATTTTCCATTTGCATGCATCACTGGTATTTTATTACTGGCATAGTATAATGTTTAAGCCATAAACAAGCAACAGCTATTCCCTTTGAAAACATACCCTTAGCAAATTCTTAGTCTATGCCAATTTGAAGCCTTTTAGGGAACTTTAAGGTCATATAATAGTTTCAGAACTACATAATGTTGTAGCCTAATATTTTGTGCCACATTGGTTGATATACGAGAGAAAATTTGCACAATCTCATTTCTCAAACATAATCTAGGTTGCATCAATAACATTACGTTATAGCAATGAGGTATAAAACAGTCTGACAGGCTCCTGCTGTAGTACACTCTTA
This sequence comes from Eudromia elegans, assembly GCA_003342815.1. Taxonomy (NCBI): domain Eukaryota; kingdom Metazoa; phylum Chordata; class Aves; order Tinamiformes; family Tinamidae; genus Eudromia; species Eudromia elegans. The sequence goes on from PTEX01000009.1 coordinate 3,808,548, forward strand.
CATTCATTTAAATGTAGATTTTGTTTTTCTGAGTGGAATGCCAGAAAAGCTTTTCATGGAAGCACAATGGACAGATTAATCTATAAATGGTAAATTCAGCAGTGAAGAAGGTTTTCCCCATTTTTAGTATTGTGAATTTTATCTTTCTCCCCCAAGATAAGCTGTTTATTCACAGTGTGTTGCTTTTATGCATTTTCAATATCATTTTTCGGACAGAAAGGAGTTTGGTACTTGGAGATAAACACAGCATGTTAATACTAAGCAATGCATGAGTGTGAAAACCTTTAGAGATGTGTCTAAATAAGAGTTCAATATCGCTATTTAAAGGCTTGCATTCTTTAAAAATATTACTTATGTGGGCATTGGTAATTCTCCCAGGGGTCTCTAACACTGATGTTGCAGTATATATAATACTTACTTGATTAACAGACAGGTGCGTGCCATTACCTAGATGGGGCTTGGATGAGTGCCTAGTTTACCTCAATTTTTAGATATCTGCAAATACCCCTTCCTTACCACATATATTAAATGAAATGCTATTAGAATTATTTATAGGGTGCCATGCATGAATGCTGATTCCCTAAGAAGCCATTGGTCTGGTATTCCTACTTCTATGTCTCTCGGCAAATATCAGCCGTCATATTAAATTATGTAGAAAGGTCCCCAGGATCCCGTGGCAGCAGAGCCCAGGAGCAAATACTCAGGGGAAAGGTTACTCTTCACYGGTGCAGTGCCATGAGGTGCATGTGGTCACGGGGCCAGCTGGTGGTACCTGTGAGTGGATGGTCATAGCTGCTCTCAAGGTTTTGTCTCCTGTGCATGCCAGTGGTCTCTGTACTCTTTTTAAGAACAAGCTTAGCAATGTAGTGAGCTGTCGCTTTCCATCTATGGGCAAATAGATCATCATACCAGTGCTGGGAGCAATGCAGARAAAGGAATGAGAGGAGAGGAGAAGAAGGGCTGTCCTGGATCAAGGATGCGCCAAGCTCTACCTGGGCATCCACCTCGTGGGCAAGTCATCTAGGCAAGTTGTTCTATTTCCTAGGACCTCCACAGATTGCTGGAGTAGCTAGAAATAGCCAGAATGTTCAAGAAAAACAAACAAACAAACAAACTAAACACACAAAAAGCGATAAAGTTATGGTGAAACAAGAAGAAGTGGCAGTACTGAGATTTCTGCTGGTATTTCACTGGACTGTGCCTATGGGTGCTAACAAGTAGCTCCCATTGCACTGTGAAAGCCCAAAATGGCCAGATGCAAAATGTATTTGGGCATAAAGAGCCCCACGGCASTGAGGAAGCTAAAGCACAAAGGATGGCTGTACTTTCTTGTTTGGCTCTCACATCCATGCAGCAAGCATCATGTGCACTTGATTTTCTAAGAGAATTTTGTTCTGCTCAGCACCTTTCGTTGTGTGCAGTCTGGGAGTTGGGGTTTCCTAAGTAAAGACTGCATTTGCCTAGGAAGAGCAGTTCTCCCAAAAGCTCTGTTCCTTTAGGCATCTCTTTACCCAAGGGACAGACATCTAGTGTAAATAGCAGCCTATTCCCTGTTCACTGCAACAGTTTTAGAAGCAAACTAAATTATTTGAGCATATATATATATATATATATATCGTGTCTTCGCTATGTACAGGCAAAATAAAAGGATGGGCAAGACAGTGAAGAGGTGTGCATGTATGTGCATGCATAAACACTGAACTAAAAAGACACCTAACAGTCTTCTAGAGGTTAAATACTTTAAACAAAGTCAGGTACAGAACTAGCAGGGGAAGTATAAGGCTCCCAATGTTCACCTTAATCTTGGCTTCCGTGAAGTGTATATAAATATATATATAGATGAGATATTTCAGTCTCTCCTCAGTAACAGTAGTGTATTTTTTGAATGTTATAGTCCAAAGTCCTTTCATAGACTATCCATATGGAAGGAACAGATAACATGTGTATTTTTATAAATGTGAGAAAATAATATGCACCAGACATCTCCTGAAACTCAGAAGTACTGTTGTAGCATTTCTTGCTAACCTACTGATGGTGTTTTGGGAAGCTTTGTTTAAACGGATAGCAAATATTAACATCACAGAACTGAGCAGATTGGATGAATGCATCAGTATGTCTTCACATCAAATAGATGTCCAGTGGATTGCCACACACAGCCTGGTGTGCTTATTTAAACACAAACTTCAGAGATGATAATTGAAAAAAAAAAATCTGGGTTTTCATAAATGCTGTCAAAACAAATTATATATTGATGCATATCCTGGACAACTCTTAGAAGGGTAAATATACTGGTTTTCTCAGAACCTATATACTAGGTATTAGTAGCCTTTGTACAATGAAACCCATATCGTAGTGAATAATGTCTTTTTGATGTTTAATAATTCATTCTTTTCATCAGTCTGTTAACTATCAAAATTTATTTGACATTCCATTTAGTATCTTTTCCAGTCTGCATTGATGTCTTGGACTTTCATCCAACTTTTGGTCTTGCCTGACCCCCTGACAGTGACCTCAGTAATACTAAGGTGGAATAACTTACCAAGTGAATCATATGGCAAGAGAGAATATGGGGCTGATTAAGCTTGAGTCAAATTCAGCTGTTTACAGGGTTTCTGATGCTGATCAGAAGAGGAAGCATTTGCTTCAGAGTTGGAGTGTGTTGCTGACAGGACTAGAGGTGAGGTAAAGGTGTTAAAATATGCTACTGACTCTTCTAATACTCTGAAAGGCTTGAGATGAGGCAAGTGTGTCCTGATTCAGTTTCAGCTAAGTGTTTCAAATAGTCTGTCTGTTGTATACCTGTGTGTATTTATTCTCTGATTACTTGTCTGTGGAAACTTCTGTATGTGGAGAGATAAGAAGCTCAGGAATTTTAAATGGGCATTTTCCATTCAAAATCATAGAAGCATTTGCTTTAGATAGAGGAGATACTGTTTAGTTTCTTCTGTCAGTGAGCAAATAGATTTCTCTAAAAGATTGCTCCACCATGGATGAAACAGCTGGTTGCCCTTTCCTAAGAAGCCTTACTTTTTAGTAGGCCTACGTAAATGCTTTATTGGGGAACAGGAAATCAGTGGTAACTAGGAATCATGGATCTGAATCTCTCTTCATCCTGGGCAGCGCATCAAGTTGCAGATCATTTCATGGCTAGTTACAAGCGTGTGAACAGGAAATAGAAATCAGAAGAGGCACTAGCTCATTTTCTAGAAATTACAGAGAGCAGTGAGGAACAGCACAGTAGAGCAATAGCAGCGTATAGCAAGAACACACGTATCTTGATCACTAGGCTGCTGGAGTCTCCACCTTTAAGAAGAAATCAATATGATTTGCTTCTTCAGTTATAGATTAATAGACTGAGTAGTGTCAGGGAATTGCTTTATAGGTCTTGGCAAGGCCAGGAGCAGGGCTGGAGGCAACAGAMAAATGTGACTTTCCTCCTTTCCTGCCTTCATCCCAGGGTTAGGGGAAGATGTTTTAGGCCTTGAACTAATAAGAACAGAGTAGGTGGAGTTGCAAGATAAACAAGAGAATTTGTTTTCCAGGACAGAAGGTAGCGAGGGGAGGTGCAGAGGTTGCAGGAGACAGCTTTTAACAGCCACTGCAAGAACCAGGTGTGATTTTTATCAGCTTGTTTTACTGAGCCAGTCTGAGGCACTTCCCACACCGCTTTGTCTGCAGAGCAGTTACCATACTAACTTGTTTCAACATATACTGTGGTATGCTGTCATCTTAGGTAAATCACTCGTACCTTATTTTACCCATTTGTAAAACAGTAACCACACTAAATCAGATCTGGGGTTCAGGTAGTGCAGTGTCCTCTGAGTAGTAATGAGCTGCAACAGATACTTCAGTGAGAGCTCCCATAAAGAACAGTTGTGAAATAACATCTCTACAGCCAAATTGCTTCCTAAAATCATGAGAGAATAGTCAAAGTCTTCCTTGAAGCACAGGAGACAATTCCTCTACTTCTTTCTGTCCAAACGTAAATGTGAATTTTCTCATTGGATGTATAAAAGTAAAGTCATCCTTAAAACATACTAAGCTTTTCTCTACTGACTTGTGCCAGTGAGTTCCGCAGATTAGCTATGCATATTATAAGAATTATTTATGTATCTTTTATATGTATGTTGAGCCTTTCTGTTACAGTGAAATGCCTTTCCTTTCACAATCCAATAGAGGGAAATGACAATCATCTTCATTGCTTTTTACCATTGCTTATTTTCTATATCTTTTTTTTCCTCCCTCTAAATTAGGAGGCCTCAGTCTTTGATATAGGTCCTGTAGATATAGAGCTTTCTCTATGCCCACAATACCTCTTTCATGTTTCATCTATTTCAAACAGTGAACACTTGGAGATACAGTGACCAGAATTGAATACAGCATTCCTAGTATTTATAATCTCTTGAGTATTATTTCTATCTGATAATCAACTCATACCCTTAAGCTTTACAGAATTGCTGTGAAGTTCCCTATATGTAATACAGTTTCAGATTATTTAAGGATAAATATTACCTAGAAGCAAAGTACTGTGACAGTATTATCCTGTGTGCCAAAGAAGTGAATTCCATTTCCTGGATAAGACAGAAATGAAACCGATATCTGCGTTTATGTATTATCTATATACAAATCCCAAATACTCTGGTCTCTCACCCTCAGAACATTGCAAATGAACTATCTTCAACAGATGTGGCATTAGTTGATTGCAGCTATCTTATCTAAGCATGTCTTTGGACTCTAAAGCTCAGCTTTCTAGCTTCTGCTGAGTTTGATTCAGTTTAATTTTGTTGCACTAGTGGAACTTCACCAGAGATTCTTCTTTTCTTCATGTTCGATAGAAGCCAGAGCTGAAAAAAAGTTATGAAACAAAACTCAGTGATTCAGTCCCAAATCCAGATTCATTTGCTTCCAATCAGACTTGACAATAATTGATCAACATTTTTTCAAACAAAGCAGTAAGCAGCAAATATACCATGATGTAAATAGAGAAGATACTTTTACTGTGCATCAGTTTAGAAATATTTATATAACTAAACTTTCCAGATAAACTATGTATCTTCAGCAAACTGGGGAATCAAAATTACATCCACCCAAATGAAACTGATGAAGTTAACAAATTATCCCAAGAGCCTCCTAACTGAAGTTAAATACAGTTAGGAACAAGATATGAGACCTTCAGGTGATGTAAATAAGTTCATTTTATAATATCTGATGTAAATCAGCTCCTTTTATAACATCTGAAGATTTGGCCCAATATTTTTGGATTGGAATAGGACAATTTTTTTTTTTCAGGATTTCCAGCAAATTGGATTCTTTCACAGTAGTTATCATTATGCAGAGAAAAGGACAATTAAAGGGGCGGAGTAGCATGTTAATATTAATAATATAATAATATCATATGAAACAACCAGTATAAATTAATTCCAGGACATAGGGTGTATATATTTCATTGTCARTGCTCTAGGAAGTAGGATGCATTTCAACTAGAATGCATAGGAAAAACAATTATACAGATGCATGTATATTATTGCATTGCAAAGAAATAAATTAAAACCTTAAATTATTACTAAAAACCTACAATTCTTTCTCCTTTTTTTTTTTTCTGTTTTGTCAGGAATAATGACTATGTTTATGTGCCAAAAGAAGGCAAATATGTATTAGTCAGACTGCTGGTTCAAGACTGAAGCCTATGACAGTATCTTTAATAACATACAGTCTATTTAATATCCGTTTTTTTTGTATCCTGCATAACTTATAATTATTGCCAGCAGGCAAAAAAAAAAAAAAAAAAAAAAAAAAAAGAAAAAAAGAAAAGGGAGCAGTAGGAGAAAAGAATACAGTGGAAAAATCTTTCCTGATCAGTAACAAATGGTATGAATAAGATAGGCAGAGTGTATTAGAGACAGTATTTGGACTCAAGTGAGTGGAAGGAATTGTATATGTAATGTGAAGCAGTTGAATCTTGAAAAGATCTTACAAAAGCTCCATTTCATCACTTGATATGGGACATTTATAAGATCTAAGAAACTAAAGCAAAAGCAGTTTCAGCCTGCAGGACCTTTTTGGAGTCTGGACTGTGCAATTACAGGTGCTGCAGATGGTGGAAAGATGGAGGCGCTATTTATTTTTTGGTGGTAGACCAAAAGTATTCATAGAGATTTTTAAAAAATGCTTCCTTCTGAGTTTTCTCTTTGTGTGCCCTCAGCAGTACATTCTGTGGTTGTTTGCAAATGGACAGGTCAGAAAACTGACTCCAAGTTCAAGGGCCAAATTCTCTGCTGACGCTACTCCGTTAACACTAATGGTGTTAAACCAGCAGAAAATATGCCTTCAAATGCTGTCTGGTTGGATAATCTGTTTATGGATTCCAAAAAGCCCAGAATTTTTCAGTGTAGTTTAGATCAGGGTAGTCAGAGTAGTAGTGTCTGAGTAGAGGCTCTGCTCATTGTAGTCAGATCAGAAATGGAGATGCTCTGGGGTATGGAGCAGAAATGCAACTTCTACTGACTTTTCATTTGACTTGGATTTGTAGAAGGTATTGAGTTAGGAATTACAAAGCCAAGTTTTCTTCCTGTTTCTTTAATGTAAACCTCAGGAAATCACCATATTGCTCAATACCCCTACTCATAATGCCACTATAAGTATCTTTTCAGATTACATGCTTAGGTGGTCAAAAAGAACATGCTGAATGTGCTGGAGTGGGGAGGGCAGTCTGCAGTAACAGTCTGTTCATTCCCAGTTATATATCCAGACTTTTTTTTTTTTCCCCAGAAATGTAGTTCCTCTCTTTCCTGAGATTTTAAGTCTGTGAATAAGAACTATGCATGTTGGCTATCCACACATTTAGATACTTCAGCACCAGATGTTTGTAATTTTTGTGTGCGTTTTGATTCCTTTCTGGAATGCAGATGTTTGTAGGACTCACCGCTAATATTTTTAAAATGCCCAACTGAGCTAAAGAACTGAAATCTCACTTCATAAAGGTACAAGTGACTTAATAAAGACTTCAGCTTCTATGCCAGTTCAGCATAAAGAAAAAAAAAAAAGTTAGCTTTTTTATTAATGTGATGTTCTTAAAATGTATTTCTTGCAGACCTAAAACAAAAATTGACAGAGAGATTCAAATATGACGATTTGTGCATTTATGTACACTAACTGGAACCAGTCTCGCAGGCTGCCATTGCCATTGCCTCTTTTAGTTCTCTAGATGCAAATGGATGTGAGCCTTTTTAGTGTAGAGTTAATGTGTCCTCTACTACAGTTGACAGTGAATATTTACTACAACAGCAAGCTCAGAAAATAATTGTTAGAAACATGGTATCCCTGTCCCCAAATCTAAACAGCCTGTGCTTCTCTGCCTGTGCTCATACATCGGTAGATGTAAGCTCCAAAGATGGTTTCAGTGAAAGGACAGGGTGAAGAAAGGAAGCTGCATGATTTGCACGAGGAAGCCAGGACTGACACACTCATTGAGTTCATTTTCTGATACCAGGCAATTCAGGTCTCACAGATGGGGCAGGACCGGCATTCAGCTTTCTAGCAGGATAAGCAAATATTCCAAGACCAGCACTAACATTGAGCATTACGCAGTACACCATTACTCAGTACTAGACTTATTGGCCCCATATATTTTAGAGTAACAAGAGGTAGCTCAAAGACATACGCTTCATCAGCTGTTTGATAGAACTTCTCTCCTTTTCTTGCTTTCATATTTTAATCCCAAATGAACCAGATTAGGGAGAAAAAGGAGAAGGAGCACTAAGGGGAGCAGAGCGCTGCATAGACAGCAGTGATACGTGGAGCTGATTTAATACCTTTGAGGCATAGCCAACGTTATTGACCCTCTCTCTAGTGCCGTAGGGTTCCAATTCTCCCTATCCTTCGCCAGCCAAGTCTATTCTACATTTTTCAAATGTGACTCAAGAAAAATGAGTTTTTCTGTTGTCTTACTGGAAGGAGTTCTTCTCACCTAACTTTATTATTTAGAAGTTAGGCATCTAATCCAGGCTCATTGCCTTGATCCCCTGAGTAATGGAGGGAGGGAGAAGAGCACATCTACAGGACAATTTATTCCATCTTGACGTAGGTGTCTAGGATAGATAAGATTAATTGTCCTCTGGAGGTGCCTGTTTCTCTTATTTTAAAAGAAGCCCAGTTGACCAGTTTAGCTTTGATGCCTGCCCTTTAAAGTGAGATGAATTCCATCTACTGTGACTTGAAAAACATTAAAAAAAAAGTCTACAAAGAAAGATTTCTCCTTAAAACTTACTGTTGGAGAGGCTGTAGATGGCCTAGTAAGGCTTGAATCCTAGAGAYTTCATCACAGCACAGACAATTTGTATGGTTATCCAGAGGATATTTATCTGTGCTGCTATCTACATAAGTTGCAATTAATTTTRTTCTACCATTTCTATTTTACTTATATCTAGTATTATTTAACATAYATTGTTAGTATTTCTCCTTCAGCTAATATTTTGATAGGTGTTAATATCAATTCTTACCTAAAACTGCATAATGCCCTACACAACTTTTGGCTGAAAATGAAGGATACTTTTTCAAGCAGTTATTTAAAAGATTGGAATAATGCTCAGAATAACATAGTCCCTTCATTCCTTCCATATCTTGCAGGGGCTTMATTATCAAAGAGGCTTTTCCTGTCCCAACAATTAATAGGTATAATTGTCATTGTTATTTGTCATATTAGGTACTTCCATGTAGATGGGATTTTCATGCACATATGTGAGTGTAATTTGAGGCACAGTTAATTCTATTGCAGTCTAGCAACATTTTTGCTTTTACTTGTCTCTAGTAGCTAAAGATATATATATATATGCATATATATATGTACATGGTGTAGTTGTCTCTCAAGGGTTAGTTAGGACTGGTTCAGTATGATGTAGTTGTTTACTTCTACCTTCTATGTACGTGTTTGGGTGAAATCAGAAAGAAATTCTGTCAGGAATGAGTATAATAATAATTTGAGCATGCATGCACTTTATGACTAGACACTTAYAGCTCATTCTCTTTGAGCTTACTTCTTTTTCTCTGTCCTCCACCCTGGTTGTGTTTCTTTCCTCCAAACCTGCAAAAGCATAATGACAAGTTTAGCTGCGTACATCTTTGTCAGAAGTTTTTCCAGTTCCTGACCTGACAGACTTTTGGGAAGGAAGTTCTTGAAACAGCTGCATTCAAAGACAGCTGGTTTTTTGTTTGTTTTATCTTGTTTAGGATATAATTTTTTTTTTTTTTTTTTTGGTCTTGGCTGTGAAAGGCTTCTTCATGCAGTTCATTCTTTCTGCTTGACTACACAATCAGACCACTCCAATCCTTAGTGTTGAGCACGTTCCTACAGGATAGAAACTCGGGAATTTTTAGATGGTGCTGCTAATGAATACAGGTGTCTGGCAGGGGCAGCAGTGATGAGTTTTAAGATGCTGGAGGTGATGACTTTAGAGACTCACACTTGGGCACAGAGGGAAGATCAGAAATTACAAAAGAAATCTATTCCAGGTTGTTGAGAAGTTATCTATTTCTTTCATGCCTAATTCAAAGAATGTGCCCAACTGGATGTGTGGTAAAAAATAAAAATTAAAAAAAAAAATCAGGAGTTCTTCCTGTTCCCTCTTGTGTCTAGATCGCTTACGTTTCTTCAGATGTGTTCTTTGAGTTTTGTCTTCTCAAATAGCTGAAGTTAATTGGATTTCAGAGAATAAACAGAATGAAATGTGCTCAACCCTTAACCTTCTTTCCCTTTCCTACCTCTCATATAGGTTATGCCCATTACTGTTAACTGACTTTCAGAGAAACATCCCCTTAGAAATGGAATTACATACCAGGTTGTATTCAGTGTCATTTGCAATTCATCTGTCTTGTTTTACTTGCTATTGGTGCTTGTGTAATGTGATTTAAGTATTTCAAAATTCCTTTCTCCATTTTTATATTTTTCATATTCTGTAACATCTCAGAAAGACATAAACTTGAAAGTTTCRGCCTCCCTTTCTTTGTTCTCAATTCTCCCATTGACAGTTTTCCTACCAAGAGAAATCTTGAAATACCTAATCCAGAAAGAAGTATCAGTCAGCAGAGGCTTCAGCTGTGATGGCAAGTAGCTCCTTCCTCTGCTCACAGATTTTAGTTAGAATCTTTTCATTGATAGTAAGCCAAAATGAAGGCCCAGTTGAAGATGACCATTTTGGTTCTCTTTTTAATGCCTGCTGTATTCAAGGCAGATCCCTGGAGGACAATTTTCTCCCTTCCAAGACATTTTTTTTTGARAGAGAAGTCCATTGATTTACTCCATGAAATTACTCCATGGAAATAAGTTCWTTTTTAAGCTTTTTCCCTCCACTGGTAATAAAGAAAGATGTCTAGCTTAATACCAGATAACKACCTTTTAAATATCCAAGAATGTGAAATCAACTATAGTCTTATATTACATGGAATGTATACTTACACCTTATGAACGTACATACACCCGTATCCAAATTGCTGCACCCAATGATTTCTGAGCAAGATAGATTGCTAAACTTGATCTGGGCTGAAATAATACCTTAAGTTGTCAGCAGCTCTGGTATAGCAGCAGCTGTTTGAGTGCAAAGTCCAAGTGATACCCTCATCTTACGAGTTTGAACCCCCCAAAGAACATTTATCACTTCCAGATCTATTATAATATGCTCAYTATAAAGACTGAGAAAAAGAAAGTTTTCACTTCTGAACCCAACTCAAAATGTGAGCTCTTTTCCTTGCAGAATGAGGCATGTAAAGGAAGATCTGATCTCCTGAGGATCCTGTGTCCTGCAGGGAGAGGGAGTTGTCTAGAGCAGGAGCCTCACATGCGTTTCTGAATTGTCCCCTGGATCAGTCTCACTCCACACTACTAAAAACAGAGATTAGCCAGCTAAAAAAAGCCCCTAAATTGAGTGCCTAAATTTAGATACTGTCAATACAGCAGCACAGCTGAACTTACRTTTCAGCAGTGAATGGGTTCATCAGTTTGTGTTTCCGTTCTGAAATTGCTCCTGATTCATGATCTGGGGATACAAACATTGTAATTACGTGGGCCTTCCTTCTGATCCCCRCTTGCCTGAAGATGCTGATCTAGAACCATTTACGTCAAGTGAGAATTTTGCCTGCAGTCTTTAAGGGAGCGTAAAGACTATTTATGAAAAAAAAAAAAATATTTAAAATGGTCTTTTCCCCTCCCCCCATTTTTATGCCTAAGAAAATTCTTATTCTTTGAGAGCTTTGAGTATTTTAAAAATAGCCTGGTGGTAATATATTCCATGTGTACTTGGGATCAAATGCAATTTCTTCTTGGAGATTTAGAAGCAATTATTTTATCCAGGCTCTTTCCCCCCTTTAGCCGTCTTAACAATGCCCAAGGTTACTTTAGACCAACATTGATAAAATTCATTCTCTGATTAAAAAATAAAGTCTGATATCAAAACTCTATGTACACTGTAGGCTTCCATTGTTATAGAGTCCTTATTGTCTTGGGTTCATAGACTGGGGTCTCTTCAATATTAAATTACACTGCAGCTTGGTATGCTCTTTTCCTCTCTGCATTTTAAAAAGTTTTCATATGTGATCATTTTGTAGATGCCATTTGAATACCAACATGTTTCAAATTCCTATGAGAGAAGTGGATGCCAGGTATACAMTTATTGACCAGAGACTTATTTTAAAGTTTTGGGGCTGTTAGGTAGGAAAACAGTGATTGCTGTGGAATTATCTCTACTTTAAAATATCTAAAGWTATATCACTACCTATTACTGTTGTTATATTTATAAAGGAAACCATATAATGTCTGAAACCAGCCAGACACTATATAGAGAGACACTTAAACACACAGCACAGCAGCTTTACTGTGCAGTTCATTTCTGTAGATAGGAAATGAAGACTGCTCTTTGCTGAAGATTATGCAGGAAGTTTATGGCAAAACTGAACTGGTAACAGAGCTCTGATATTTTAGTCATGGTAATATCTACTTCTGTCATAATAGTCTGGCCTAAAGGATACTGCGGCAAATACGTGTAAGTTTTGTGTATCAAAGRTGGGATTCTTTTCACTGGTATTTCATGTGTGAGTGCACCGAAGTCTGAATATACAAAAGAATAATACCACTCCAAAGAAAACGACCAAATTAAAAATTAACAAATAMGAGGAAGGGTCTGAAGTTGCCCTCCTGTCTGCTGGGCCGGCTGCTGCTTGTCTGATTGTGCAGTAGGAGGCTGCGGAAAGCCCAGGGGACCGACGTGCTCGTTGGGGAAGGAGGATGCGCGCTGGGTGAGGCGGACGCTGGCGAAACCCAAGCTGCGGTTTTCACCGCAAAAGAGCAGAGGAAAGCAAGCAGCTATTGTTAGAGAAAGGAGCAGGGCCAGCAGGAGACTGAGAGGCACTAATCACTGCTAAATCACTAGAAGATGTCCCCACTAAGCAGAATTGCCACCCCTGCTAACCAGCAGCCATTGACATTAAATATTGTAGAGCTGAGCTCCGCTCTCTCAGAGGCGTGCTGATTAAAAATGCCCTGATGAAATGGTATGTTCTGCAAGAAGTGGTACTTAGTATTTTGTCTTCATAATACTTTAAATTGCACTGTATCCCCACAAGGTATATTGCCATTCTCCATTAAAAACTGGGCAGCTGACTTTCAGAAGTGCAGAACAGCTGCAATACTCAACTGACTTCAGTTTGCGTTTGCGGATGTGCAGAAATTCAGAAAAAAGACCCTGAGTTTTCTTTGCTTGCTAGGTAATAACAAATTGCTTTTCCCTACTCCACCTGTTTTTGAACTCTGCCAATGTCTCTTAAGTCACTCTTAATACTTCTTGCCTAACATACATTAAAGTTATATGATAGGCTAGAAAGTATTCCTCCCTCATCAGCGTGGGATATTATAGTTCATTTTTTTGATCACGCTGATTTATGATTTCACAGCAGTAGCTCCATTAAAGTCTGGAATGGGATTCAACATCATAAAAGCACAATGTTTACAATTCCTTTTACTTTAGGACAGTTTTATAAAGTAGTAGGGTTGAAAATATGTTCTGCAGTCAAGGAAAAGTACCTGGTCAAATATTGAAAAAATTGTATCAAAAAAAGGCTCATTGGTCTCATTGGTGATTTCAGAAATATGCTTCTGAAGAGGGGAGAGGAGTAGGAGAGTTTTCCTTTTCCTTCCCTGCTGTCCAGAATGACATATGCCCTGCACATCTACAGGCATCACAGAGCCTACCCTATTCTGATTTTTTCAGGCACTACTGGCAAAGCATCCAACATCCAGTGATTAAATAACTACAAGACCCTCCCCCCAAAATAGAAAAGAAACTGTCCAATAACTGGCTTTACCTCCATACTTACTTGCTTATACTAGTTAGTTTGAAGGGTTGTCCTTGACTGTCCTTGTGAACGTTGCAGAGTCAGTGCAGCCAAGGAGCCTTTCTAGCAGATTAGAAAGATCCCAGGAAGGAGCCAGTGGGGACACATGGACTTGGGGAACAGTCACGGAGGATAATGCTCTTGGTAAAGAACCTTTGATGTTCACTGCATTATCCTACAGCTAGGGAAATATTGGAACACAGGTTTCCCCATGGAAAAGGAATTCTTGCATGAGCAGGGGAGATCCTCTCTGCTTGTAATGTCCTTTGTTGCTTGTGTAGAGCGACTATTTCTTCCCTAGTGTCCTCTCATTGTGGCTATGTAGGTGGCTGACATATCATTCTTCTGAGTTTTTATCAGATTTTCTCTCAGCCTTTCTTTTAAGCTGCAGATCTTTGGAATGGGAATTTGTGTTTGTCTTTTGCAGCCCCAGAGATACTCTCCTTTCTTACCAATTCAGATGAGGTTTATATGCTGTACTGTCAGCAAAGCAAACAAGACATATCGGCCTCTCTTGCCCTTGAGGAATTCCTGGAGATAAGGGGCAATTTGCCCTGCTGTCGCCTTGCAAGCCTTGCAATCTTCTCCGATATACAGAAGGGAGAGGATAAGAGGGTAGAAGGATGGGAAAAGCAATTTATGAGAGGGTTAGGCAGGATTTACCTATGAAACTGGCTATAGAGATGCTAAAAAGGACGTCCAGGCTCTTAATGCCACTCAAATGGTACAAAAACTCCTCCCCTAAACAGGCCAAGAGAAACTGCACAAACCCCAAGCTGTATTAGCAGCCCTAAGAAAGAGCTTTCTCCAAAGCTTTGTTCCTCTTGAATCCATAGAGATCCCCCTGAGGCTTCAAAAGAGAGAGGGCACTGGCACAGTAGTGGAAAACATCCCTCATCCTCCCCTTCACTTGCTGTAGTTTGACTAAATCGCAGTGCTACACAGAGAAAGAAGGCTGCTGCGGGAAGAGGAGTGCTGAAAATCAATATTTGATCAGATCTCTTTGTGTTTATTGACATAAAAGAATATTTCATAGAATCACAGAGGTTGGAACAGACCTTGGGAGATCATCTAATGGCAGCTTAATGTCAGTAAGTGTTTTCTAATCCGATTGGCCCTTTTTCATATACAGAGATGGTCAAAAGGTACTTCTGCCTCCAGGCAATGATGCCAGCTAGAGAGAAATGTGTGAGGGCTGCTTTTAGTGCCGGCCGACTGGAATGCTCCCCGCTCCAGCTAGAGCCTGCTGGCTGGCTGGTTGGCACGCAGTATCCAAACCGGTTTGATAGCTCCATTTCTGGGACATTCCATGATATCCCAGCATGGTGCATAGCCTGCCTTAATTCTGGGGCTTGCCCTAATAGTGGTTAGTGATGCAGAGAACAATTCCTTGCCCAGTGAATCAGAGTAAAGTAAGAGAAGAAGTTCTCTGTGACGCTGGTAAAACAGGCACTAGCTTCAGGGTGGGTCATCACAGTAATCTAATAAGACCTTTCCTCCTCTCTGGAATTCGTATGCAACCAGTGTTCACAGGTTACAAACTCTCAGTTCAGTTCGTGGATGTTTGACAAACTCTTGCAAGGAGATTTCCATGATTTATTTATCCCAGTCAGCTGGAGCTCCTGCTCCACAAGAGAGCCAGGCGCCTGCTCCCCCACCATGCTTTTGCTATTTTGAGGATTTATTGATATGCAGAGTTTGCAGGTGGCTAAGGAGGTGACTCATGTGGAATGGGACATGTACCTCCAGTGAAGCCTGATGGCTCCAAAACTGTCTTTAATGGTGTTAGCTCACAGGGTTGCTAGACCCCATAGTTGTTATTGTTGCCTTATGACCTTGAATATTAGCGTGGCCGTTTGAATTTCGGTTGGTCTTGCAAACCCATTCATAACTACTAACTCCTAGTTGGAGTGATGATCTCTATTTTGAGATCGGACATTTGTAAGCAATAAAAAAAAAAATATTAGATAAATTATACTTTTTAGGCAGGTATAGCGTTTCTCATCAACATGATGTGTGTGTGCTTATATGTAATAGGCAATTATAACAGCTAGTGACAGATAGTTCTTCTGTAATACCTAGTCATATTCTAGATATATTTCCCTGTAAATATATTACCCTTTTTTCTCTGACTACATTTTCTCTGCAGTCAAAGAGGCATTGCCAAATTGGGTAGAAATATCCAATCTAGTTTTAAAATTTTTGGAGTACCTATCAATAGGAGATTAGCTGCAGCAGAACGGATCTGAGTGAGCTGGAAAACTTGCTTGTGCCAGTGTATTTCCTCCTGCATGCAACGAATTATACTGTTCTTACGCTGCTGCACAAGAGGAAGAATACCTCTCTGCTTGCTATCCCTGCGTGTTTGCTATCAAGCATTGCTATAGATAGGTAATTTACATAACCCCATTCACACCCCATGGAGCTGAAAACTAGTTTATCATTGCATCCGTAATGGCTGCGTGAGCGCTGGGGGGAGCGGGGAAAGGGCCGGTGCTGGAAACAAAGGGAAAGGCGACAAATGGTCTGAGCTTTGAATGGTAAAAATGACAAATGATAACGGAATATTACAAGTTTTGTTAACGCGGCTTTTGTACTGCTTGTTTAATATTGGTGAATGGAATAGATAAGCACACGTGGCAGAGCAGAGATGAGAAGTAAAGAAGCAGGAAGGGAAAAGTGCAGGTTTGAGGAAGCAGAATGCTGAGACTGTGTAACGTATAGACACACTTTAAAAGACCACAGCGGTTACTGAGAGCCACCCTGTGTGGGGATTTTGTTGGGGTTCTTCTCCCTTCTGTGCCATGGCTCCGTGCAGGCTGTGCAGTGCCCGTGGCTGCTGTGCATGCACAGTACAGCCAAAATGTCTGACACGCTCTGCTCCTACCGCACAGAAATAACTGCACGTTACAGGCTGCTGCTGCGGGGGGGATGCTCTCTCTTTTTCTTTAATTCATTGAACAAATACGTTAAAGAACTAAAATATGACAGTTCTGTGTTGCACCAAAACTGCAGGGAAATGACATTTCCCCCCGCTTTTCGTGTCATCAGCACGTTTTCTATATTCGTGTAACAGTCAGTGTCATTTTTCTTTAATTATGCCCAGCTCTCGTACGTTGCGTTTATTTGTTGAGGATGTTAGTTTCGGGGAAAATAATTTAGCTCGTTCCATTTTTCAGGCAAGCGTACACTAAATCCTGTGCTTACAAATTGCAATTAGATAAGAATCCTTTCTACAATCAAGTGTGGCAGTTTCTTACTGGAAAGTAATGATGAATCAAACTTATAGTGTAAAATGGGAAGATCAAAGCAGTCAAAGAAAATGTAATGAAGAAAATACACTTTTATAGCTTGGCATTTTAAATGTCCTCTGTTATATATCACCGTGGCAGCATAAAATAGTGTAAGTCTGTCTTTGGGAGTGAATACAGATTAATGCAGCCTCGTTTCTGTGTCAGAATTTACTTCTCACCATGTTGATATTTCTTCCCACATCCCCTACATATTCCTCTCCTCCCGCCCCCAGAACCTAAAAGCACTTTAAACATGTTTAGCCTGTCAACAAGCTTTTCCTAAAGGATTTTGTAGCCTTTAGTAATGATTCTAATTTACGTGACTAATTAACCCGGGATAAATAGAGATGAGGTGCTTTAGGATAAGGCTTATCTGTATGTCTGCTGGAAGCTTGAATAGTGCATTTTATAAAGATACAAAACTCCGCAATTCAGTGAAATTAAGGTTGTGACAAGAACCAGGCACATTCAAAAGGAAGGCAAATACTTCTTTTCCGAAGCTGCTGCAATTGCATGCAAGAAAGATGCCAATGGCACCACGTGGAAAGAAGTATCAGCCTGGAAACTCTTGAGTTTACTTGGTTCTATAGAGAAGTTCAAAGAGACTTTACTTGTATTGTTTGCATAGATATATTGAAATACAGAATTGCTTCATGATTCGCCTGTCTTTATTGCCCTTATTGTCCCAATTGTATTGTCCTACTCGTTAGGATGCAGCGATTACCTATATCTCACTGTCTCCCCCCATAGTGGGCTACAGGATATATGTAATTATGTAAAAGACATATGTTATCCAGTATAGGACAACCTCAACACAGTGAACTTGTGGTCTAAGTTCTCAAGTCTACCATACATTACCTCATGCAGAACAGACATATACCACCAATATAGGGAAAGAACAAAGAAAAGCAAGGGTTTGGCTGAGCTGAGGAGGCAGTTTTCAGAGGAGCTCTTAAATGTATAGCTGGATCTCTTTGCAGAGCAATAGATAGGTAATTTATTCATGTTTGACAGTGATTTAAGGTGTCATACTTCTAAGGAGGTTTCTTTTGCCAAGTTTTATATAAAGTCAGGTGCAGAGAGGTCTGCCCTTGCTCTAAACTAGGACTCAGTTCAGCTCGTTTTCTTCATGTTTTGTAGGTTTGCTGTTAATTGCATCCCATGCTAACTTTCCTCAGTGATTTTACAACCACGGTTGGGTCTCACCAGCCAGCTCAGAGGTGGGCGACACTCGCTTGTCTGGACTGTGTCTGATCATGTGGACATGCCTCTAATGCTTCCTGATGTGGCTGCTAAAATGAATATCTTCAAAAGTGATCTGCTCTTTTAAGCATCTCTTTTCTCAGGCTGAGATGCTAAAAAAGGTTAGATTTTCAAGATCTACAAAATGGAAAAATCAGACTTGTGTTTAGGTGTATACCCAAAACATAACTACTTGCATGAATTGCCTTTGAAAACATGATGTCTAACTCTTTTAGGAGCTAATAGTGCAGTGCTTAAGACATCCTGAGCTGACTTGCCCAGAGCAGGTAGAATGACAGATTACTCAATTCCCATTTCAATTACTTAACCACAGGATCATCATTTTACTTCAGTCAAATTGTGGTATATTGATTTCTGTTGTGACTCAAAAGATTTTAATTTTTAATAAAAAGTTAGCATGATATTCTCTTTTTGTATATAAATCCAGAATAATCTGCCTTTTGCAGACAGGGTGGTTAAATTGAAAGACCCCATAATATCTGTAATGTTTATAAAGAGCTTCCCCCAAGTTCACCTAACGGGTACCCCCTTGCTTAGCTTCCCCACAGGACAGCAGTAATGCAAAAGCCTTTGAGGCAGAGATGAGAGAATTGTAACATAATGAACTTTTAAATTTCCACAACCTTTAGTAAAAACTGCTGAAAAGCTCCCACAATACAGAGTCAGGGCTTCTGAATATCAGCTGGTGTATATTACAAAGAAGTAAAGGAAACCAGTAAACCAAAGCTTTTCACTCTTTCTAGGCAAATTAATATTAATAGGTTTTTATACTGGTAAGTATTAAGGAACTTGCCTTAAAGAACTTGTCAAGTCAGTTTATTTGTCCCAGACTTCATTTTTCTGTGATACTGAGAGACAACAACCCAGGGGAAGAAGTTTCCCAGGCAAATCCCAGCCCCGGTGCCACCTGAGAGCCCCATGTACTGAGTTTACTAATGCAGTCGGTGTTTGGGGCAGCACTGCATGCCAGGTGATCAGCACCACTTGGAAACCCTGGGCCCAGCTACGAGATTTTATACCAGCAAATCCAATAGTGAAACAGTTTTCTCAGTGCTCTCCATCTGACAGCTTAACTCCAATGCTGAGCATCTGTGGAGGAGCTGCAAAATCTAAACTAGTGTTTGTATTAAAGGGAAATTTCTTGGGACCCTCTGTACTTTCTGGCTCACTTCCTAGGGGACTGACAGCAAAAAAACACACTCTACCCTTGTGCTCTGTCCAATCCTGTGTGACCCAGTTTCTTGACTAATCCTTTGCTTTTTATTCAAGCTCATTTCAAGTTGCTTCTGTTGCTGACTGCTCTTGGTCAGTCCTGTAACTCTTAGTCCCTCCCCAGCAAATTCTTGGGGGAATTTGAGGATTTCGGATGTCCTCTTGCTCCAAGGTGTCTGCAGAAACAAAAAATCATCTAAGCAGCACTGAAACGCGAGAGGAGCAGCCTGTTCTATATCAATAAATTAAATCGTTTGTGCAGGTGAGTTGTTCCTTGAAATAAAATAAAACAAGGCCAGTCTGGGTTGTTGATGTTGAGGTTTGCAGTTCTGAAAGCAAAGATCCTTGTGACAAGCTTTAGGGTGATGATCTGTGAAGCTTATTTTTGTTGCCAAGAGAGGGAGCCCTCACAGAATTATAGATGCTGTTAGCCACATTATTGCTTCTGTCATCTGCTCTTAAAAAAAAATCTGAATTTAAGAGAGCTTGCTTTTCTTACAAAACTTAGGGCCTCTTTGATTTAGTAAAGAGGAAGTTTGTGGCCCAAACAACGTGAACACTGAGTTTTCTGATACATTGCTCCCCTTAGGGTAATGATGATCTCAGACAACAGGGAAATGAAGTAAGATTTCATTTTTAGAGTTATAAAACTGGCTGATCTTATTGAGTCCATGAGGTAGTGTTCATTAAAGAACATGTTTTATCCTTTCATGGCAGGAAATAGCAATCCCACCAAATTGGACATGGGCTGGGTCCCGAATATTTAAAAATACGTGATATGTTTATTATCTAATTTGGGTACCGTGTTGCCTTCTGCTTATGGGAGCAGTAGCAGCAAAACCTTGTGTATTTGTGGTATTCAGTTCGACTCTGGATGGTTTCAAATTTTTTGTTTGTTTATTTTTTTCCAAAAAGACAGTGTTTGAGAAGGGTAAGTGGCGCCGCCAGCTTGTCTGGTTCTGTAGAGGTAAATTAGCGCTGATCTGATTTGCGAGTCCATCAGTGAATGTTGGAGGGGCTTTGGATAATACGCAGCTTTTCACTGATTTTAGCACCGCTGGATTAGGTTCAAAGCAGTGAGAAAATGGAGGGACTTCTATTGCTTCTTATCTTTGGGGGAAAGCCTTTGTCACGGTGCTTTTCCAGAAGAGACTGCCACGTATAATAAGTTTACGGGAGAGACTCRGTAAGGGTTGATTCAGGGTTCACCCTTGCCACTTTCTGAGCTTGAACCGGCTGGAGGAAATCCTGGACGAGAGAAATTGCAGGTGTTTTAGCTGATCTCTGCCATCTTTTCTGAACCCGTACCATTCCCTAGACTGGTAGTTTCCTTTTGAAGAATTTCTTTTCAGCCTAATGGTTTCTRTCGCTCTGTGTCTCAAAATATTCCATTTGGAATTTCCTTTGTTTTTCACCATAGCTCTCTTGTCCATTGGGAAGTAGYTGAGTGACTCTGACAGCCTGGTATTTCTTATCTCCCCAAAATCAAAGCCAAAMTTACAAAATAGCTTAACTTCATGGGAGTTCAAAGCCAGTAATTGGACAGTGGGATTTTAAAAAAAACTTCTTCCATTTGATCATTTGAATTCTTTTGCCTTAATATTTTAAATGTAAATTCAGAAGCTCTGGCATGACTTCTTTTAGAAGGACTTTGATGCTTTGGACCAGATCCTCAAAAATACGTTAGCACTTACAAGGCAGCTGGGTGCCTAATTCACTCCTAGGTCAGCTGTTCTTGAAACAAATGTCACTTGAAAATGTCACTTTATATTCATAGCTCTTGGCACGACTGGAGCTTTATACAGCAGAATTGGTGCAAAAGAGTAAAAAATCAGTTTAGGAGCACATATTGATGATTTGCTGTTAATAGGTGTTGTATGAAGATTGCTGTGTGATTATTGTATCATAATAGCAGAAAGATTCAAAATATATGCAAGGAGTAGATTGGCGAAGACAGGAAAGATCCCATTTGGATGATAGCTTTTCTTCCTCTTTTCCSTTATGTTCTTGTTGTCTTTTTGAGCACCATTAGTATTCTCGGTGCTCTGCAGAAACATACRGGAGACTTAGGGCAAGAGCTACGTCGGTTGCAATAAAAGAATGAGATAAAAAAGAAAAATCAACCCTAAAATAATTCTATGCATTTTATTTAAAAGAAGAAAATTCAGAGTTAAGACTGAAATGGCCAAAATGGGTGTTTCTGACATTTTATGGATGTTCTGCATAGGTAGTGTGCCTCCAAATATTGGATGCTCCTATATACCATATGTGCTGCAATTCCTAAGCAATACAGCAGATGTTTTAGGTGATCAATTCAGAGCTCACTGGCTTTGTTTAGTTCTCCTCATTCCCAATTTTATATGATGTGAATGTGCCTGTCATCATAAGTAGAGGAATWGTTCCATATTTAAAAATCTGTGCATAATTCAGAGTTGACACAGTAGCAATGCTAAAACACTCCCCAGCCTAGAAAATGTAGTGTTCCTCAGAGCTCAAAAACACTCTAATTAGAGAAAGTCATGGCCAGTAAAAATGAGCTTTGTGTGGCTTGAATCAAAACTTACCCATTCTTTGGAGCCTGGGTTTATTGTGGAAGGTGGATGAAAGCTGRCAGAACTGATTTCTTTGCTGATCAGAGGGCCAGACAAGATGGTTTGTTTGTTTATTTGTTTTAAAGAAAAATTTTATGGTATTTCTGTGCAATCTCCTCCAAATTCAGCTTCCTARTATCAGCTTTTTATCTTCAGTTCTCCACTTAACACTTCCTTCTCTGATGTTCCTTATGCAGAAGATGCTTTCTTAGATCCTGGGGTGCAGAGCACCTCTTCTACTCCAAGATCACCTTTAAATATATATTTTTTTTTCTCCAAGAAAACTTTTGTGAGTAATCCTCAATGATTTTACTTAGTTTTATGGTCGCCTGGGCTGGAGAACTTCAGCAAGCTCCTTTTGCAAACCCTAAATCTATCCCAGTGCTTAAACTGTATTATCTATTTATTTCAGAGATATAAAATGGCTGGAGCTCTCATTCTTTTTACGTTTGTGACTGAGTGTGGCAAGGTATCTGAAGCCACGACTTCCATAGACAGACCTCTCTTCTAGTTCGTGATGCATAAACTGGTCATCTCCTGCGGCCCGGTGGCCTCTGTGGACACTGAGACTCATGAACGCGGCAGCTACTGCCTTGGCCAGTGACTTAGCTCCCCATTCACAACCCCTRGGCCTGCAGCCGAACTACATTTCAAAAGAGAAAAGAGAGAGAAGAAGAAAGAAAAAAAAAAACCCCAAAAAACCCCAAACCTTGACTGCCTTTAGTGCCCAAAAGAAAAATTTAAACTCGCTGGGAGCAGCAGTGAATCTGACACCTAATTTTACCACTATAAATTGGAACATTTACATTTGTGTTGGTCTTAAAAAAAGAAGAAATCCTGAAATATAGCTGTCTGACATAATAGAGTTCAGGGAAAGAACAAGGATAAATTTTCCTCATATGTTCACCTATGGAAACTTTGTTGACTTTTCCTGCAGCTGTGAAATTGCTTTGAAATGATGGACTGGTACTTCCTCCAGAGTTCCTCCTGATACACTGGAGCTGTTTTGCTAGCTACAAAATATGCACTCTTTGGGGACACAAAATGCTTTTCAAAATATCAAACTGTAAACTTTGCTGTTAATGTCTAGAGATTAAATTTCTAAGGCTAATATTCAGTGAATGTTTGGACTGCACTGGATTGGGTGTCTTGGATTTCTTCTAATAGCTAAAGATTGTAAATAACAACATTGGAAACAGTTTAAATGCAGTACTGTATTTTTCTGAAAAGTTGAGGTTTCAGAGTGACTCACAAATCATAAGTAAGCGTTGAAGTTATCCAGATAAACATATTTTCTGTTTAACACAGTGAAAGACTGCCTGGTGCTATATTCATGGCATATATATATATATATATATTTACTGCTTTCCTGCTTAAACATTTTTTACATGCACATGAATAAGTTTCCACTTTTGTCTTTCAAAACTGGGGTTCTGTGAGACATTGTCTGCCTTTAGCAGCTGCCTGGGCAAGAGGAGCTGCGCTGGGGCTTAGCACCCTATAAGGCAAAATCACAGATTTCAGTATAAAAATTGATTAATGCAGCATTTGGGTCCCTTCTCCTTTGCAGAGAAGGCAGTGAGCAGCTCTTCTGCTCMCTTTGGAGAGAGTTTTGCTGGCTTGCTGGGAGAGAAGAGGCAACCTCAAAAAAGGAATGGGATGCTTTGTGTACTTTCCGGAACAGGCTTAGATTTGTTAGTCGTCATGAAGATTTTTCATAACCATTTGTTCTGTGTTGTTTAACCTTTAGATATGTATCAGATAGGAGGTCTCTAATGAATTGCCTATAGAGTGACTGTAAAAAGTGATAATTGGAAACAGCTAGCAACTAGGCCAATGAAAAGAGGATTTTAGACCTCTTATCTATCCTTACTGTACAAGACAAAYGTCATTCCCTATTTTATTAGCAAGAATAACCTGACACTTGATTAAAGAGCGGAACAAAACAGTAATATATATGGGTGGCTTCATCCTCTTAAGCAGCTCACCATTCAAGGCTGCTCTTGATAATTTTGCTCTTGGTAATTTTGCTAAACCAAACTTTTATTTTCCCCTTGAATATAATATTAACACGCCAACAGCTGTCTTCAATGACCATAAATAAAAATGCCCCTAGGAATTCTCACAAAGGTCCAACCTACATAGACCTTGCTCCAAATACCAACTTGCTATGGTTCAATATGATCAGTTATAAGACTTTAGCAATGATCAGAGCATATTCAGTATAAAACTGCTAAAAAATTGCTTTTGAGATTAAAAATGAGAAACTCTCGAGTCTATTTGAAAAGTGAGATTGTTCTTCTTTTATGCCTGAGATAGCTCGCCCCCATTGCCTCCATTTGACTTCTCCAGACAATGCTTTCAATGTCAGCAATTAAATATGCAGTTTTTGTAAGAATGGCAACTGGGATCTTCTGAACCGCCYGTTAAGTGAATTTGACAACCAGGCAGCCTGGTTTGAAAAAAAAAAAAAAATGTGGATTTTTTTTTTTAGCACAAGGAAAACTAACTCACTGCTGTGGATTGTGAAAGGAAACAGACCCAAACTGAAATTAGATGAAAAGCCTAAAATTAGATGAGACCACAGTAGCAGGACATAAAACTGTATGTATTTGTTCAAGCATACTAGATTGTAGTTTAGCTTTTCACTCTTATTTTCAGCATATTGTCTTGACTCATATACAATGAACTAGGAACACAGTAGGGGGACATAGCAATCTTCCTGAACTAAAATGTGTTAACACATAGGCCCTGCCCTCCGTCCTCTTGGTCCCTGATCGCAGTGTGAGTCTCTGGCTCTAGCACTTCCTCGACAGTAGCAGCAGGACTTGGAGGGATGGAGTTAGCTGCCCCCTTGCTGCAAAAGAAAAAATGCTGATTTATTTTTCATCATTTGTCTTTGGATGTTTCCAATCTATTGACTTGCATTGCAGTAATATTAATTGCTTGAAAATGCGGATGAAATAGCACTTCAACTGAAAGGATGAAATGAGGGAAGAAGGAAGGATATAAGGAAGGGAATGTGCCTGGAGTGGAGGGCCTGTGCATTTAGAGCCGAAGAATGAAAACTGAAATCCTCCAGTCTAGTGTATTGGAAATCGGTTTCATTGATTCCCCTTGTGCTGATTTCCTTTGGTTCCTCACAGCAATGCTTCCTTAACTAGGAAACATGCATTCTGCCATGTTTCTGTTAGTGACGCAACGCTGGCATGGTTCAGAGTGACAGAATTGGGCTTTCTTCRCTATCTACATCGTGTAGCTTACCGTGTAACATGTACGCAGTTTTCTAAACGTTTTTGCTCTACACAACCCAGGAGTGTTGTACACAGACACTCCTAGGGGGACACATACCTGCATATATGAGTGTTTGCATGTGGCAGTCTCTGACTGTGTGTGTGCATTCATTTAAAATTTTGGCTTTTCTAAGTACAAGAGTAACTTTCAAGAAAGAAAGAACTAATTCTTTTCCTTTGGAATAGTTGGAGCTGTAGGTGTGAGATGACTATTAGCTTTGGGGCGTAAAGGTGATAGCTCACTTGGAAGAAAATCACCGAAGAAGGATCAGTTCTTGGAGAAGACATAGACTGTAGATCTCATGTACAGCATTTTCTATGTTTGAACTTCTCCCAGTATTTATTCTGCTCTGCGCTATACAGAAAGTCCAGCTGTTCAGGGCTTATGGGCAAAAGTTTGGATTGCTTTTAGAGTTGAAGGAAGCTCTGCTGAATGCTTGTTAAGTTTCTGAGATATTTGAATAGGAGATACCAGAAATGCATTGGCTTTCTTCTAAATAAAACATTATGCACTACCACTGAATATGAGTCACTCAGTTGCCTTTTAACATTGTCATCTTTGAGTTGAAAGAGAATGTATTTTGAATGCTCGCTGGTATTGCAGAATRCCATCAACTACGAAAGCTGCAATCTGGAAATTCCTGTGCTGTGTTCTCCCATATCTCGCCTGCGTCTCTGGCAAACTCCGATACGTTAATGGAAAATAAGTCCTATGATAACAAACACAATCAGATAATTCACACAAAATCAGAAGCCCAGGCAGGGAGCTCCTGGAGGGGGAAGGAGGGAAGGAGAGAGGCTCTAGGGAATCGAAGAAAATGGCAACCAAGAGAAGTTGCGTTCACTCATGTTTATTTCCATTCTACTGCTGGATCATAGGGCCTTTTTAACACACAATCCATGGGTTTTATGCATGAAAATGCAATCATTTGGGGGAAATTTTATATTCAGGCGCAATTCTACTCTTGTGCTGCATCTTTTATACGTCTTTTTCTTCTTTGCATTTGTATTGCTCTCTTTATGGTGTGAAACCACAGGAGTCCTGTTCCTTAAAAGTTTATCAAAGACGCATTTCCTTTGACTGGACCCAGGTGTATTAGGAAGTGGATCCTGTCAGTGCWGTAATTCAGAGCTTTGTTTTCCCGTTAGCCGTAGTCCTGATCAGCATGTTAATGCAGAATAAGTGCTGGCGAGAGCTGCTCCACAACCAAGGATCAAACTTCCACAGAGAGGGAAACCTCTAGCAAAAATGTCTCATGCTACAAAACTCATCCTGTCCATGCCAGTGACTCCCTCAAAGTTCTTTTTTTTTTTTTTTCTCTTTTCAAAGATTTTTTTTTGTTTCAAAATGATTAGTATTTTCTTTGAATCATTAGGTGGCTAATGGTCTTGCCACCTATGCCAGCTGTTTGAGAATCAGGACTTTTTTTAGAATTAAGTATTAACTTCATGGAGAGAGCAGGACAAATGCTACCAGTTGATAGTTGGGCTACTCACATAGGATGTTGGATCTGGGGCTTAAGTCCCAGCTTCAATAAATATTTAGTTGTTCATAGCAAAAGAGGCATCAGCAGAAATGATCTGATCTGATCTGATCTGATCACTCAGCTGGGATGAAAGCAGCTGAAGTTGAAACTCCTGGTCCAGACGGGTACTTGAACATCTTGATTCCTGCCTCCTTTAGCACGTGCTCACAGTCTGCCTGCAACTGCAAGTTTATTTTTAAAATTGTGTATGTTGGGGTTAATCTGTCTTGGCTGTTATCTAAAACAACATATAAACAGTGGCTAGTTAGTCGATATCCTATTACTGGTATAGGTAGATATGCTTTGTTTCTAATTAAACATTCATTGAACACTGTTCCTTACCTCCCCAACAAAYGGTAGACTCTCAGAGTTCATAATTACTTTCACTAATCTGTCCTTTTTTCWGACCAAATGCCTCTCCTTTCTTAGTAATACTTAAAGGAAGACTTAAATTCACAACTAAAGAATAGCTGTGCAATGCCTCAGTAGCAATCTGCATCTGGTATAGATTTTTGCTGTTAATGGCACTGYGTGGGGTCTGTATAGTTTTCCTGCCCTTGTTTACTCTTTTTTTTTCTTAAATAAATAAAATTTAAAGAGACGAGTTTATTAGCTCCTGCTGCTTACTGTGTACTTTAAGGCGTAATCCTCTGTTTGTGGCAATACAGTAATCTCTATAGGTATTAAGTAATTGATGTCACAAGCACAGGATTATAACCAGGGCTGTGCAATTTACATAATAATACGCCCAACTATGAAAAACCTGCATGTTGTTTTGTTACCAAAACAAACCCTTGAAAATGCTGAGAGCAAGTGTGGAATGACTGTATCACGAACCCTCGCMGTATTTATAAGTGTGCTTCGTTTAAAACCTTCACAGGTTTTAAACACAGGGTGACTTTAGAGTAAGAGTTTGTCTCAGCTGGAATTAACTGGGAAGATACAAGCTTATGAAAATGAGAGCTCTGAGTCAAGCTGGACCATTTTTCTTCAGTGAAGTGGTGGGGTTTCCTTGCTTTACATTGACTTGGGTGAAAACCAGAGTGCAATATTAGTTAATCAAGCATGCCCTCTTAGGCACACCATGACTGTATGCACAAAACATGCATATTTTACTACAACAGACTACCTTACTGAACCATAATGTAACTCTGAAGCTATCTTTATGTCTTTCTTGAAGTGAATAAGACACTTACTGTCTTACAGATGGAGAAGCAGAAGCAGAAAACCTAAAGGTTTTCAGTCCTCCTATCTCTCAGTGCTGGAGTTGAGGATCAATTCATTCCAAAGCTTTTCATTCCTCCTCTTCTTCCTTCCAGAGATAAGAGACACCTAAGGACTTTCTGTTGTGATTGCAAATATTTACAGTGAACATGAACTGATAGAATTTTTTGTTTTCTGTTTGGCTCCAAGTAGTTCAGGAAAAATTTGAATATCGTCTTTATGAATGCTCTATATGCAAACAAGGCAACTTATAGATAAAGCACCAGTAGATGTCACTCAAGAATGTGTGGAACAGATTGTGAGCTTGTATGACCAGTAAAACAAACTGTGCACGTTGCGATGGCCTTGGTTTGCATGGCTGGTCRGGGACTTCGGCATGGGTKTTGCTTTGGRYAGAAATCTACTGTTTTTTGAAGTCTTCTATTCATCAGTTGCTCTGTGGCTGCCATCTACKACAGAAGATATCTGCCATAAGTACTGGGGAGTATGTGCTCACGGGAGCCTAGGGATACTTTGCATGGTTTTTCAGTTTTCCCATAGCTTTCATTGTATTAATGGTCTTTCTAAATAGATGTTTAGCACAATGAGACTTTAAGAACTAGCGAAGAGCTTTGTAATAAGTAATACATTTGGCACAAATATTGTGTTCTTGAGATAACTATTTAAAGGAGGAGAAAATATTTTAGCTCCTCATTTGGTAGTGTTTCTGAAAAAAAAAAGAAAAAGGAAGTCGACTGTTCTTTGTTTAAAGGTTTTGTGGAGGAAACAAGCAGATGTCAATAGGAAGTAGCAGAATATGTGAACTGGAAGGTAGTAAAGTAGCTTAATGGATCCATGCTGTCTTTTACCATTTGGACTTGGTTTTGATTCTAAACCAGAATCGAATTACCAAATATTGCAAAGATCAAATGTCTGCAGAGGTCACTGTTAAAACRGTTTAAAATGCTCATTATGGCTCTTAGTGTGAGTGATAACATATCCCAAACCACTTTATAAATGTTTCTCCACACCTATATTATCAATAATTGATTCCATGGTGCAAGCTACAGCAGATGCAATTTACTGACATCCCAGTCAAGTGTCAACAAGCTGACGGCTTCGTTTTATCATGATACCATGAAACGGTAGCAGCTAATAACAGAGGAAGTRGAAAAAGTGAGATCTTGCTTCATTATACGAACAAAAGCCTGTGATTTCAGGAAGGAGAGGAAGGATTATTGCTTGGCATCATAACATGATTAAAAAAAAAAAAACCCTTAAATCATCAGATTATTCATTTAAACTGGATTTGAATTAGTAGCTTATTGAGGTCATCACTATAATCAAGATTCTCACTCTGGAGATGGATGATGCAATCTGAATGAAGGGCGTGTATAAGCAGAGAAACCTGTGTTTGARAAAATCCACACAGGTGAAAAGCACACATAATTGTATTTACTCTTTTCCAACACTTTCTTTATCTAGGATTTCTTTAGAAAATTTAATAGCTTGTTGATTAATTCTAAATATTTCTTAGATTAAACTTTCCAACAACTGTTGCCACTACAAACCGCCAAAAAGAGCAAAACAATTTATRTATCATATATTCAATTTTAAATTCTGCAAAACAAAAAATCACATGCTGAGCTGACTTCCTTCCCCTCTGCATTTCTTATGCAATCCATTGGCCTTTTCTACCCATGTAGGATGATGGCTACTTCCTCACTTGTTTGGTCTGTGGTAGAGAAAATGGAGCTAAATTCTGCTTTAGACACCAGCAGGCTGCAGAGCATCACTGCCTCAGCCCAACTCTGAAGCTTAAATATTTTATGTCCCAGCATCTTGTGAAAYGAAAGTAGTGCTGGAAAATATCCAAGGACTCTTAGAATTCACCTTTGTTCAGCACCATGTCAAGTAAAATATGTTGGGTATTTACATCTTCATGTTCATGACATGTCATTGTGCTGAAGCTTTGTGGTGTCTACACCCTCGTATCGCAAGATGTTGGAGTGGAAATCCAAATAGTAATGTTTCTCAGCTTTTATTAAGTGTTGCTTACTCCATTCTCCTCTTCAAAGGGTCCTTTACCACTTGTCAGCTCAATTTTGAAGACCTTCCATTAACGCATGAAGCAATATCATTATGATTTGCTACATTTCAAAATTGCATTTCTCTTCTGGAGGAGATAATTATGCATATGAGGCAATATTCAACTGAGGAAGATTTTCTTTAGATATAAATTAAAAGGGTTTATTCTCCCCTCCCACAGAAACATCTCTGCACATGAGCAGAGCTTCATTTGAGGGGCGCCAAGCATCTTACCCATCACATAACAAAGTGAGTGGGGCAGAATTCAGCCCAACAGGCCCTTCAGGACATAGTAGACTAGTTTTGCAAGTAGATGCACCGTTTTCCATTACTCTTGTGTCAACTCAAACAGTCCATTTATAGAAGAGGACTGCTAATTTAGATAAAGTTAAAAGAAAGGGGTAACATAAACGACAAGTTTCTGCAAACTTTCTGTGACAGGGAAAAAAAATCGTGCATTTGATTTCGATTTTAAACTCTCTGAACTGCATGGTAGATTGAAGGTGATAGGGAGGGACACCTGTTCCAACCAAATAAAAATTGGATAGGAGAGATGAGTAGGAGAGACTGGGCAGGATAAATGCATATAGGGAGAGAGCGATTGATCTCCTGGACTAATGGCAAGGAATCGTTGTGGCACGAACCCAGCACGAGCCTTTTKACTGGGTGCTGCTGCCAGCTCTGGACGTGAAGGGTTTTATGTGTGGTTGGCAGCAAGATGGTTTCAGAGCCCTKTGCAGCCCGGGTGGGCCCATGGGCACACAAGTGACTGGCTGCCACCACCAGCTCTGTCCTATCTCCCTGCACGATGCCAGGGGTTTGCAGACGCGATGCCAGGGCAGGAGGACACCCTTTGTATCCTGGCTGGAGAAGGAGTGTAGGAAGAAGAAGAAACCTTTATATATCTATTTTATATATATATATATATATATATATATATGTATATAAAATCACTCTTTTTGGCTATATTGACTTTATGCTTGACACAGCTTTGGCTGGCAAGTGAGGCCCAGATACATTCAGAATTAGATATGACTAGGCTTATTCTTACATGAGAAGAAAATCATCGGTTGCTACAGAAACAGCTCCGTATCAGTCTCATGGGGCATCTTAGCATCTGGCTTTCTTTCCTTCTCTTTTGCTAATCTGTAGATAAGAGTCAAAGCAAGTGCAGCACATCCCACATCTATATAAAAGGTTGGAGGAACTCTGTAGAGAGCAAAGTGTGAAAGAACATCTTGTAGATAAGCTAAACTTAAATGAATGAGTTAATTTACACACACACMCCCCAACATTTTTTCCTGGTTTTGCAACTCTCCCTGAGTTTCTCAAGATGGTAGAAATTAAATGACACCAAGTGGTAATTACATTAAAGGTCATCAGTATCAAGGATGAGACGGGGGTTGTTCAGAAAGGAAGTTACGAGGAGAAATTTGGGAAACAACCTGAGACATGAGTTAGAATTTGTGTCAAAGAAACTGCATACAGCAATTGAATCATCTTCCAGACTTGGTTTTAGATGAGTTGTTTAACTTGATAAATTAATGAACTAGTTAAAAATAAGTGTATATTATGGGTGAAAAGGGACCCTTCTGCACATTTAAACTTTAGTTAGGCTTTTCAACTGGTTTTCTAAAACGTAATGAATTCTTGATGCTTAATAGATTAATATTTATTAAATGAATCAATGCTTAATTTATTAAAAATTTGCCCTCCTTGTATTTTAATATGATTTATTACTCATCAGCGCTTATTGCATTAATTAAAGATCGTGTTAATTCTGTGGAAGTGAACACGAGCCACCTCAGGTTCGCTGCCGAGCCSCAGTGCGCAGTAGGGACCGTGCCTCTGGATAGCACCAGTGACAGGAGAACGCAGGGGGTGGGGAGCTGCTGTGCATCACCGATGGCCTCTGCATGCCTTTGGCCCTTCACGTGGCCTGCAAAGTAGACAGTAAAGTGAAAATGAGACTGCTGCCCCTGAAGGGTAGRATGAGATTGTAGCGATGGAGATGCTGTGATGATACAGGGAATCTTGGTTCGCTGCTTGTAAATTATGGCCGTCAGTGTGGAAATCATCTTAATGTTTAGCATGGCATGCTTTTTTGCCAGCGTAACTGAAATCTGGTGTTACTGATACAGGAAACTGTCACTTCTTCCCAGACCAGGATTTATAGTCATCACATTTCACTGCTCAGGTGGGAATTCTTGGGACAGTCACTTGCCTGAAGACTGAGACAGTCCCAAGCATTCCTGCAGGGGCAGGTGTTTGAAGAGTGGAAAATTACTAAAGGCAGAACAAAAAAGCCAGACATCTTGTGGAGATGAGTCTTTCAAGAAATCTGTCAAAACAGGGAGAGGGTGAGCATGCTGGAGGGGGGGCAACAGCTGCAATTTGCATCTTTCATCACGGAAGGGAGAGGAGAACACATAAAGCCCCACAGCCATGATACTTCTGTTGCAATTATTTTATTAATCTTTGTGACACTTGTAATGTCTCTCTTTTCAAATTCAAATTCTRCTGCTTTTTAACTAATCATAAGTGTGCCTATATTAAAAAAAAAAAAAGAAAAGATTCCCTGTAGTTGCTAGTCTGCTTGCATCCAGCTGAGCCCTGGAAACGGCAGAGAACTGGCCTCTGAGATCGGAGAGCAGGGCTGGAGTTCTGGAAAATCAGCATGTGTAATTAGAGCATTTCTGCATGCTTCAGTGCATGATTCTCAATTGCACTTTGCTGCAGACTTTGTCCTCCTCCCCAGGTTCGGGGGAGGATTCCTACACTCCACTCCCTTTGCAGAGCTAAATTACAGGAACGTCCTCAAGGTCTGTTGAARGTCGGAGCAGAGGAAGCTTTGCTCTGTCACTACACCAGTCAGGCAGCAACCGTACTCTTCCAGATGGGTGAATTTGGGTGAATTTGGTGCCAAGGATGTGGTGGCATTTCAAATCTCTTGCAGCAGTCAGGTGCTAGATGCCAAAGATCAGTGCTGATCCACTTGAAGTTCGAAAAACGTAGCCAAATGGGGAAAAAAAATCCTTTGTATTTTTTTTCTGGTACATCTGGCCCACAATATTTTTTCATTTTAYTTCCTTTTTTTAATATAATATGTGCTTTTCTTCTAGTGTCAAATTCAGCTATTTRTGCTTTCTATTTAATGTTAATTCTAGCACCAGTTAATAAATTTCGGTCAGCATTGCAGCCCGGTTGGGCTATATGYCATTCCATCTCTTCCAGCACTTTGTCTTCTTTGATTGCGTCTTTTTTATTTTTTTCCAACAGACCAGATTTCAACATAGATTTTGGATTTTTTTTGTTAATCATTTTTTACTTTAGATGTTCATTTGATATGGAGCCTTTGCAGTTCCAGCTGTCTTGAGAAAAGTAAGCAAAGCTTTTGACCCTATCTGTGCTAAGCCCCCGTGTTCTGTAGCTTTGTACACATGGATCAGGACTAAGGCACAGTCATACATAAAACTTAACTCCTTAGGAGCAGTTTCTTCACTTGGSCTCTGCTGGGGAAGAGGGTGCTTTGCTTATGCTATTTGGCTTTCTTTGCTCTCTCTGTCACTGGGAAAGGAGAGTGGGGTGAGCCAACCTCCAGGTGTAGGGACAGCATTTATGGCTGGTTCTTGTGGAGGTGCYGCAGAGAAGACAAGGTCTTCTGCTCCCTTTACCTGTTAAGCTGACCAAGCTGGCCTTTCGTGTTTTGTAATAAAGCAAATACGATCCAGCATACTACTAAGGTCATACTCAAAATGACCTGTCAGACATTCAAGAACAAATAATAATAATGAAAATAGACGTGAATGAGGTCTCTAAAATAAAATAAAATAAAATAAAATAAAATAAAATAAAATAAAATAAAATAAAATAAAATAAAATAAAATAAAATAGCATTGTACCTGAATTAAAGTACTAAAGATGAAAAAGTTTCAGAAAAGGAAGAGGGTTGGTTTTTTTTTTGTCCTGACACCCCACTCTGTCATTCCAGTAGGATGCATTCACTGTTGAGCATATAGCTGAGGTAAATTTGGCTGACGATGAACTGTGTCCTAACTTTTCAGCTAGTATTGCTCTACTTTGAGAGGAATAATGAGTTTGGAAAGGAGTTTCATCAGTCATAATTTCAAAGGAAGAACATTCACTGTAGGGAACACCAAGTCAATGTTTCCTCCTCAAGGACTTTCAGCTGTCACCCAGGGAATACAGTGAGTGCAATGATGAGAATTAGATTAGAAAAAGATCAATAGGGTTGACAATAAATGGAAGTAACACAGACGTTATTGAGCAGATTAGGAGAGAGAAATTAAAGTGGACAGTATAATCTTCAATGCCAGCTAGACAGGCTAGTGTTGGGCAAAGAGATTTTTAGGGAGAAGACAGTAGTTAGAAAGTGCTTGGAAATATAGGCACTTATTTATGCCTAGGAGATGGAGAAAACCTTATTGGTGGTGGAAAGCTTTCATGGCCTAGAAAAAGATTGTGAAGCATGATAATGGTCAAGAAACACATGGATTTCAGTGATAAGCCCTCAAGGGATAAAGGAGGGCGAAGTCTTCCTAGAAGAACTGAAGCTCACTACAGCCTTCCACCAGCAAAGTGTTCATGAGATATCTTGCTTCCAGGCAAAAAATTGTCCTAACCAGCTCTAACTCTTGTTTGGTTTGCCTTGTGAAGTTATGGAAGCCACTCTTATGCTCAAACTTAATGTTTGATAACTCCCCATATTTTGCTGTCTGTACCAACACGCAAAACTGATGAGGTCTGGTGAGCTTTTAGTGTGAAAGTGTCTAGTGGCAGAGTACCATGGGCTGACTGTGCTTGCATGAAAAGAAGTTTTCTTTTATCAGCCTTGRCTTTGTCTAGATCCCCTTACATGGCTTTGAAAGGTTCACCCCAAGGCAATATAATTGTGTTTGATCACATACAGGCTATAAGTCAGTGATTGATATGAATAAAGAACTTGGATTTTCTTGTCTTGGTTCCTTGTCTCCTTCCCTGTGGCATGAGAAATTACGTTTATAAATATCCCCAACCATCTACGCTTCTAGCTATCCATTTCAGGTATATGTTCCAAGAAAAAAAAAAAAAAAGGAACACTTTATCAGTGCAAACAAAAACACGTTAAAAGACCTGGGCTAAAAAAAATTTTCTCCCTCATAAAGTACACGTGAATTCCATCCAAAAGAGTTATGAGAGACATGTAACATGTAATTAATTCTGCTATAAATGTCAGAACACTTACTTTGCAGGTCTAAGCTGACCCACTAAAATTAGTCCCCTTTTAACAATTCCTTTTATAATTTGTTTTTCAGCAAAAACGGCAGCTTGACCTCCTGACAATAACCAGCCCCGGTAAGTGAGCTCCGCCGCACAGCTCTCTTCTCTTTTCTTAAAGAGATGGTTGTCTAAATGTGTTTTTTTTTTCCCTTGTCTCTGACATGCAAAATGAAAAACACTGTTCCCCAGAAAATCTTTCACATAATAACAAGTGACAGCTATATTGTGCTTGGCAAAGCCCCGGGCAGTTATCCGTTCACAGAGCTGCCTCTTCAGACCTTTACTCTATGAATTTGAGTGCTGATATTTCTTTAAGCCTCCTGGGGTTACAGTTAGCAGGATGTCTGCAGGGCAGATGCCCTAGAATTCACAATGTGTGTTCAAGTATCACAGAAATGTAAGTTTGACTCTCTTCAGTGGCAAACCCACATGGTTAAAGGAGCAAGGGAAGGGTGGCACTCAATGCGCACGGTGGGAGCCGGGATGGATGGGTTGAGTTTGGGAGAACCTCAGAGAGAGAGACAGAAAAAATGTAGGCGGAAGTAAAATGCTTTAAGTAAYCTTCTCTGTAATGGCTTTGGTTACGTGTCTATTGAAGAGATAAGCCATAGTGTCTTCTACTGAGTTTTTGGTGACTGGTTATGAAAGCATTGGACTTTCTGACGTAGGGAGCTGCAAAGGTCTCATTGCTGCGCCTGAAGCTCRGATGGTTTGAGCAGTGCTTCCCTTTGATCTCTGTTCTGAAGGCTGGGTGACTTTTGATTTGTTGCTCTTTGGTTTCTCAGTTTAGTTTTGTTCTTTTGGGTTGTTGTTGTTCATTTCCTTCATTCATTTCATGAATTTCCTTTCRATTCTTACTCTTGCAGCAGGTGGTTGCTCACCTGCTTCAGACGTTCACTGCACTGAATGGTGCTACCCTTTGGTTGACTTTTCAGTTTTTCAGCTGTACGTACATATTAAGCTTTCAGTTTGGCTTTAACTGGGACTAATGAGTTCTGGCTTTAAGTGGGAATAATGTGTTAGCAAAATGAACAGGTGTTACGGGAAGTGAACAAAATGTGACACATATTTGCTCGGATAACAATTTTGCATCAATAATTGTTCTGACACTCTAAATGTAGATATCATCTGTGACATGGTTTCTCCTTCACTAACCTTGTTAGAATAATAAGAATTAAAATAAGGAGGAGGAACACTTTGTTGGGACAGATGTTTGAGGCTATTGGCAATTGCATCACATTTTTGCATGTTCACTTTTCAT
This sequence comes from Eudromia elegans, assembly GCA_003342815.1. Classification (NCBI taxonomy): domain Eukaryota; kingdom Metazoa; phylum Chordata; class Aves; order Tinamiformes; family Tinamidae; genus Eudromia; species Eudromia elegans. The sequence continues at coordinate 3,844,935 of PTEX01000009.1, forward strand.
GCAGTTTGCAATTATGTTAATGTAGGCTCAGGGCACTTGCTGATAAAAGCAACAATAGAGTGTGATACAACCATTGTCACTATTCTGACTATAACTTCAAGGGCAAACATGGCACATTTTTCATATTTTGCATCTTAAACTTTCTCTCTTGTAGAGGAAAAAAAGAGAAGGAAAAGATCTATGATGGTCTTAATCATAATAAAACTCAGATCTTGGATAAGGATACCAAAGACCACAGATTCTTTTTTTTTTTAATAAGAAAAAACGAGACTTGGGAAACAGAATAACTAAATATGAGACATTTCTGTAAAATAAATTTACAATAAATTTACCTCATTGTAATTTCTAATGAGGTCAGTATTCATTGGAGCAATGAGAGAATTAACTATGTTGAGCTTTTGTGTAGATGTGATCATAGAAAGCAACAATTGCTTCAGAACTTCAGTTCAATCAACACAGCAATTAGATGAATCCAAATAGCCAAATACTCAAACAGCTTCCAATAACTGTGTTGSTACACATTCAGCATTAAAAGGGGGAAAAGCTTTCCAAATCTTGACATTTTTTCTGAAAGATATTTTTCATATTCTGATATTTACTCAGAAATCTAAAATAATGGATCATGTAGAAAAAAAATGTAAAATTTTTGCACAGGTGATAAAACTAGGTGCCTAGAGCTTCTTTCTCAGTGAAGGCATTTTCCAAAGGAGCCTGTTGTTGAATGAGAGCAACTTACTTAAGAACCTACAGCTGAGATTTTTGAAAGAGGCTGAGTTAGGCCTATAATTCCTAGTAGGATTGGAAAATCTCCACCTGTGGATTAGAAAGTCTAGTTTTGGACATACAAAAGAAGAAGAAGAAGAAGAAGAAGAAGAAGAAGAAAAAGAAGAAAAAGAAGAAAAAGAAAAAGAAGAAAAAGGAAAGGAAAAAGAAAAAGAAAAAGAAAAAGAAAAAGAAAAAGAAGAAAAAGAAAAAACCTTGCAGTTTTTCTCTGTCTTCAGAGATTGCAACCTTTTAATATTTCATTGTTCGAGTACTGTCTCTAAGATCTAACACCAACAGGCTGCTTTTACAAAGCTACCATATTGTTTATGACTGCTGAGGTTAGTCATAATCACAGTATTCTCTCAATTCCGTGTTTTGAATTTGGATCTGGACTCTGTTTGCAGCTCTAGGACATGCTCATGTGCTTCACCATGCCATCAGCAGGTTCCCTAGGTTTTGATGAAGGTCAGCCCTAGAGTGGGAGAGTCCTCTGTGTCTGACAAGTGGTCTCAGCCCCTAAACCCTTATTACTTAACTGTGAGAATAGATGGAATGGCTTCAAAACAAAAGGTGACCTTTGTGGAGTGCACATCTGTCCTGAGAGAGCATCATTTTTCGTTTGTGAATTTTCCCACACCAGTTGCTGTACATTTAGCCGCATATTGTTAGGTGATCTCTTGCACGTATTGCAACAGCTCTTTTCCAGATGCTGCTAGCGGGTAATTTTTCAAAAACTGATCAGCCAATTAATGAGATTTATTGCAAGGTAAAATAATGCCATTAGTGCCAATAAAAGAGGCATTGAGAAAAAAGTGACTAAATGTATAAATAATGGTTTATGAGACCCTAGAAATTTTAATGCTAGTGGCAGACATGCCATTTCCAGGGTTCGTGATTGCACCAACATGGTCCCCCAGAGCTTCAGTAGTGGGGTATGAAGCAGAGCTCATTCTTCCCGGTATAGATCATTAGAGCAGGTATAGATCATTAATGTCTAACTTGGTCTGAACTGAGCCCATTCTGCAGCGGCGGGTGGGGAAAGCAGAGGCAGGGCTGAGGTGCATGAGGCCGGATGACCTTCTCCAGCGCTCCTGAGAACGGTGCTGTGGAAGGTTCCCCAGCACATCGGAGGCTGGAGGAAGCCTTTCCTTTGCAGCGGGACTCCAGAAACCGCCASGCACAAATGATGCATAAGCTGGGAGCGAGCCAGGCCCCCTCCTGCTCCGAGGTATTCCTTTGAAGTAGCTGACACCCATGTAAAGCGGGGAAGGAGTTCGCCGTGCTGCCGCGTAGCTGGAGGAGGGTTGAGGTACGTTTATCAGTGCTCTCACCATATGCCTTTCTTCATGCCCCTTGATTTGGGAGCTACAGCGAGACACGAGCGTGCCGCACGGTTCAGGGTGCCAACGTGCGCAGTGGGGCGCGGGAAAGATGTTAAAAATTCATCAGTAGCTGGCAGGGCCTTGCTGGCAGGGAGTACAACCCAATGAGGTTTAAGTTTTGGTAATTTAACTTTCTTTAAAGAAAAGAACGTCTGGATTTGATCCCAAACGGTTTCCACCATGCTTTTCTTTKTAGTCTTGAGTTTAAGGACCTAATCTTCAGGTGGTTTCGTTAAGCTTTGCTGCTCAAAGCTGCTGAGCACCTGCCCTTAATTCCTCCTGATCATGTTCTAGCAACACTTCGGGCATGTTCATGTGGTTGCCTCCTGTTTTGTGGTAACCACTCAAGAGTTGCAGATAAGGTATCCCCATTTCCACAGCTTTTCCACAGAGACAAAGCATCTTGCATCTCCAATATTCATGATAATAATGCAGCTTTCTAGTTTTCCTCTTTATAAGGTGAGTTCTTCTCCCACTGAAGTATTTTTTTAATTATTGATACCATAAATGGAAGTGTTGGAAACTATTGGCTTTGAAAATAGCTAACGTGATATTATCCAAGAGCTATCAGGAAAGTTCTTTTGAAATTCTCTTTGATTCAGCTGTCCTCAGGGCTTTATCCTTCCCTGCCAGTCTCTCTACTGCCAATTTAAAATAACATTCTCTTGAAATCAGTGCAATGTCAGGAGAAATTCATCAGCACCGTAGGTGCATGTTTCCCAGATGTGTATAAACCTACTGCATTTGGCAGCAGTAAATTGATTGCATTTAAAAAACGTGGGGTAGTTGAATATGCCGTGGTGCCCAGCTTGGCTACAGCATGGAATATAAAGTATTTGAAGTTGCTTTCCATTCCTTTTTAGGAGAAATGAAGTAAGAGCTGACTCCGTAATTCCTTCCTCTTGATTTATTCAGATTTTGCCCTGACCACATTAAAGACTTGCATGCAATGATGGAGTAAGATATTCCAAAGCTATGGAGAAGCTCTGTGATTTGATCAGAGATGTTAATGTCTTTGTGCATGTTTTTCCCCTACTCTTCAAATTCTTACACTTCCAAACAGAGAAGAAAGCTTGATTTAAAAAGTATTTACCAGACTGATCTATGCAGTGAAATATTTCCCTCCTTTTAATATCTTCAGTGCTGCGTGCTCTAAAAATGTCTCCATTTCATTAATTTGTGATACACTGCAACACTGAATTCTTTAAAGGTGGCTTTAGTTTCTGCCATACATATTTTACAGCTTTAAATTATAGATATAGGACTGTTGCCTAGTTAATTTCCTCTGGTTAGGAAAATATATTTCTACTCTCTTGGCATTGCATAAAATGATATGTGGGATTTGCTATATCTTTTAGCTGATTAMGTTTTGCATTTCTACATATTACTTCTTAGAAGACCTCAAGTAAAAGTAGGTAAAAGAAGGAAGAAGTTTCACAGTATATTGGAAAGTTTCATTTAAGTATCATTTTCAACACTAAGCCCCCCTACAAGACTTTTCCATTACCTTCCTGGATAGTCTGGCTGTCTACTTCTTTCTAATTGAAGCATGAAAATAATATGAACTCAAAGTCATGACRCTCTAAGACAGGTATTAGTAAAAATGATACAGGGTAATAAAATGTGACAGAAAGTTGTTTGCTGTTAAAACTTGATTACTATTTTTGATAGTTCTTATTAATTAATACTGTATTGATTTTGGTCTAAGTGTGTGTCAGGGGATACTCTGAGTTTTTAAGCAGCCTAATGTAATTACTGTTGGTGTTTGCTAGTGAAGCTTCACACGCTGTTTTCTTTTCTTGGAAAGAAGGTCAAGAAAAGAAATTACTTATCTTTCCAGTAACAATTTGAGTCTTTTAATGCTCAGTGACAGCTGAGAGTGAAGCTACTTCTCATATCCTAAAGACGCCAGTTATTAATTCACCCATCTGCCAGCAAGAGTGTAAAATAATTTCAGGAGTAGAAACTCATTGCAGAGCAGTGGACCCCAAATATTGAGTGCAAACCTCTAGGACCAGAATTTCTCCGTCTTACAGATAGAACASAAATGCTGAAGCCTCAGCTCAAAGTTATGATGCTGTCACTCCTAGCTGAAGTCCAGCTCGCGCCGCGCCGCAGCAGCCACTGCAGCGCTGCTKCTGGTCCTGCCGTCTCCTCCCCACGCGCAGCAGCTCTGCCCGGCTCCTCAGAGCCCTGCCTGCCTCCCCAGACAGCACCGGCACCCATCCCAAGTACCACAGCTTTGGCTCTGCTGAACTGACACTTTTCTGATCTAGTAATAAAAACGGAGGTTTCTGCACTTAGCTGCTAAACATYTACCTTAACTAAGAGCATTTTACCTTTGCATTTTTTAAGAAATGACTTTTTTTCTTTTTTATGGATATATTTGGAAATAAGTGATATTTGCTAAGTTTGCAGAGTCAAAATAAGACTGCATGGAGAAAATTCTAAAGGCTAGTCCATTACTTTTGAAGAAAAATATCAAGCTTTCCCACAATACCGTATTATTATTCTGGGTCACCGTGATGTTTCCATGCACCTTGGCATGTCCCTTTAATTGGATCTGAACATAGGAAGGTCCAGCATAGTTGCATTGAAAGCTGACATTTCTAACTAACTGACCTTTTCAGGCCCAGTGATACTCCTATAATGATTATCCTCTAGCATTGTTTGGACACAATACCACATACTTCACAGCACATAAAGAATATGTTCTTTGAGAACTATTCAAAATGCCCAATCTCAAGTTAGCAAAATGAGAAAATTGGGTGCAAACATTCATCAGAGTGTTATTGTGCAGGTATCGATTTGAATGCCCTTTCATTTCTCTAGGAAAAAGTGTTGTATTATAGAGCTCTAAATTAACTTCTGTTCTGTTTTTTTTTTTTTTTTTCTCCAGTAAGTATAAAAAGGTCAAATTCATTCATAAGGCTGAATAGATTTGCAGGATATAAGCAATAAGATAGCAATCAACCTTCAAATAACCTTTAAAGAGACAGTATCTTTTCTTATGAACAGTAATTGATCTGCTCATTAAGTCACAGCATCCTCTTTGGGGCTCACCTAGGCAAAAATGTGCAAGACCCATGACAAAAGGATGTCAGCTGGAACAATATGGGAATAAATTCTCATGTGGAAATATAAATATTTTACATGGCTTGGGCATGTGCAGTTGATGAAAGGCTTGACACTGTGCTGTGAATTCCTTGACTAGACTGTCATAAGGGTGCACGAACAAGATGCAGAAAAGAGCTGGAAGTGTGAATACGATGTTAGTGAGGACGATGATGATGATGTGTTCGTACATGCCAGAAATCTGAACGTCTCTTTAACTCCCCTTCTGAATGTGGTGACTGATGTCGGGTAATGGTCTCRCAGTTTGCCTCTTGCTGGCGAGTCTGTGAAGGGAGCAACATTCAGCTGGAGATTCCCTCAAATTACTTGTCTAATTTAAGATACCAATCAGAAGATTAGTGTTCTGTCCATGTCCATATTTCATTTCCGCATGTAAATCCATGTTGTGGTTTTAGTATTATTTTTATGAATTGGGCATACACTACGGACTATCTCTGCGTAATTGATTGCGAGGGGTTGTCCTGGTTTTTATCTTTGATCACAGTTCTCAGAAGCAGCAGCTATCCCAGGCGACGAGGCTTTTTGTGCTGGGAATATTTGCACGTGATGCTTTCTCKTCCACGTCGCAGTGTGCAGGACGAGTTTCTGGTTGATTTCAAGCAAGTGGAAATGAGCAATTTTGTGCACAGGTGTATGGTGTGTGTTCTCTTTTTGGGTAGTCTTGGGGAAAACTTAAAATGCATCTTCCCCTCTGAAAAAAAGTGAATCTTTTCTGGCTATTAGAGGTTTACAAAGAACATGGAAAGCTTTCTTCTTTAAAAGACATTTTAATTAGYAAAGGCATTTGTATGGTCACAGTCTCTCCGCTTAGGAATTATAGTTTGYTTAACTACCTCCTGTGTGACCTGAGCAAGACATAATAAAAATAAGCATATTCAATATACCTGGAAGACAGCAGGCAATATATAGTGAGGCTACAAAATGGAGAGCAGTGCAGAAACCCATGAGCCAGCAGCCACCTGAATAGGTGGSCTGCACAGCTCGGAGCACACCAGCCTGGATACCTGTGTGCACCCATGGGGATAAAARAGCCCTGACTCCTGCTGGATTTACTGGCTTTAGTGTCCTCTCTTTCCTGTGCTGCTAAATTGCACCTGGACYCGAGCTTTTGCTTACTGCTTTTATTTTTTTGTTTTCATGTGTCGGGRCCCTGACGGTTGGTGATGCCAGGTTGCTGCCTTAAAAGCCCCCGTGCATCCCAGTCCCTGAGGACACGGCCATGCTCGGTGCTGCTCAGACATGGGACATGGAGATGTCCCTGAAGTGCTGATGGCTTAGGTAGAGAAAGCAAGGGATGGTAAGCAGGAAACAAAGAAAATAACAAAAGTAAAAGCCAGTGTTAAGAGCTGTGTTTTAGTTTGGGGAAGCCACCCATTGCTGTCTTTATCCTCTGCTAGGCTCCTGGGCTTCTTCATCCTTTTCCCCCATCCCTGCTCTAACAAAGAGACAAAGTGTGAGTCTTACAGGTAAGAGGTGCTGGTACTGCACAAGGAACTATTACTTCAGCTCATTTGTTTAGGTTTGCTAGTGGCCTCACTTTTTAGTGTGCACATTTTCTGTTAAAGCATTCGGCCAAGGTCACTGGGAAACCCACAAGAAAGGATAACCTAGAGCCTTTATGACTATTTTGAGCTTATAACTTGAAGGCACAAAGGACTTTTTTTTTTTTTAGGGGAGATATGACTGGAGAAGTTGTGATGGGCTTGTGAATACAGACTGAAAGTGCAGAATAACCCAGAGTGGAAGAGTGGCTTCTTGTCACCCGGCAGTGCGGTCGTTACCTGAGCTGCTGCTGAACGAGATCGTGTGGGTGCTGCCAGACGGCAGCGCTGCTGCAGTGTCCTTAAAGAGCGGGTTAGAGGAAGGTGAGACGCTGTTTTCACGCCGTGGCGAGCACCTGACATCGCAGCCGGCTGGGGCGTCTGCGCAGGACGCTGTGCTGGACCGTGTAGGCACCGACGGTGCCAGCGCTGAGGACAAGTCCTGCGGGAGGAAAGGACACAGGCAGGGCGGATAAGGACTGCATGCAGGGATGCCTGGGTGAGGGCACATACAGCAGAACGCCACATTCGCTAGCCCATATGAGGTTTATCTGTGCTGTTACTCAGCAGCCTCCATGGTCCTTACCCCCGGGGAGTGCTGGGAGGAGGACTCGCCTGTGCGGGTCTCATCTTCTGCTCTTCCTCGGGGCAGCTCAGGGTGTGCTCAGCAGCACTCGGCCACCACCATGTCCTGCAGTAAACCCACTGACTCAGCATCCCCGCCCAGGGCTGTGAGGGAGCCCGGTGGAGGGACTGGGCAAAATGCACCCTCAGGTGGGGGCCTAGAGCAGCTCGGAGCTTTGGGATCTGACCCACAGCACTTGACTGCGCCAAAGCCCTAACCATTATCAAAGACAAACCATTAGCTCTATCTCCCATCTCGATGGACTCCAGGCTGGTCCCAGCACCAGACCCCAGTGCCGGGTGCCAGTCCCAGCCCTGGCAGCTCCGCTACCTCCTCGACAGCATCTCAGCCTCCGCTTGCTGGCGGTGCAGGAGCCGCGGCAGCTCCCACACAGACAGGGATGCTGTACAATAGCCCTGCTGCTAATAAATATAAACCGTATAGGTGTCAGGTCGCCCTGCRAATGTATTCTCCCCGCAAACCGGGCGGCCATACGGCAGTGTTCAGGAATTAACTGCAGGAGTATTACTCTCTTAAGGCTTTGTGTTATAGTTCTGTTTTCTTCACCTTTAACCTGACAATGGATTATGACCATACTTTCTCTTATAACTAAATGCTCTTCTGTCCTTTGACAAAACAGATTTGTGTCTTTTCATAGCTTTCTGTAGAGGGCTAATAATACATAGGAAAGCTTTACTACCCACAGGAGACTTTGCCTGGCTGTAATAATAAGAAATGCTGTTGAAAAGTCATGATCAATGTTAATTCAGTTATTTTTCATTTTCTTTTTTTTAWAATGAAATCTTCTACTTTGTACATTTTATCCAGTGCTACCCCATGAATTGCTCGTTGGAGAAAGGGGTCATCGGTTATAAAAATGAATTCTTGTTGTTTGTGCTCATACAGAAATAACTGCAATATTTTGAAAAGATGAATTTATGGGAGGGAAAAAAAGCGGAATCTGGATGTACAAAAGATGTAAATGTTGTTTTCCAGGTTTTATGATTCCCAGATGCCTCCTCTAATTGCATAGCTAACCCTGAGTTTATTAAGTTATTTTCCAGAGTCAAGCTCATTTGTATACATGTCAGAATAAAAACTGAATTTAAAGAAACAAAACCTTTGGATTAGAATTCCAGAGTGATAAACAAACTAATTTAGAATGCATTTGCATGTAATTTACATGTGCCAAAATGGGATTGCATGTGGTTTGTAAATACAGGTCTTGAATCTATTTAATGTTATGGAGTAGCACAGAAGAAATTAATTGTAGCTTAAAAAAAGGTTCAAATAATAAAAAAGATGGCTTAAAATGGCCATGTTTGAGTGTGATTCAGTGTGCAGAAACTGGTAAGGAGAGATAAGCATGCAGAGGAAGCTGTAAATTCTAGCAGCAACATCTGTAGTAGTTAGAATACTATGTTTTATAGCAACTCCTTACCTCCCCCCATGGACATTACTATGGCAAGCAGTGTATTTACTATTCACATTCTGCAAGATATGTTTTTCTAGCACAGCTTTTTTTCTTTCTTTCTTTTTAAAAAAAGTCTGTTTACTTTCTTTAACRTATGAACTTGCTCAAAGATGGCCTCCGTTTCCATTTGCAACATCTTGGCCAGGTTGGCTTGTATGCTTTGGCACAATATAGAAATTCATAATTATCCTGTTTATTAAAGTAATGCCAGAGGAGCAGTAGGGAAGGAAATCCTATAGTCTGCTAGATGCATTCTTCATCTGGAGAAGACAGATCATTGCTGTCTGCAAGAATTTCCAGCCTGAAGAGAGGAGGGAAGGTGGGAGGAGAAGGTCCTGTAGCCTAGTGAGCAGCGGTGGGAATTACAGAGTAAAGCCAAGATGAGGAGGCAATGAGGGAGGAARAGTCTTCAAGCAATGACTCAGTCCRCACAGAGCTGGCCRGTTCTTGTCARGAGCATCATGGGTCCTCAGGCTGCRAGAAGACTCATACATGGATTATTTTTGCTGTTCCTCCTTCTAGCAGGAGGCYTTGACAGAATTCTCTGTGTGTTTATGTACTTATTTTCCCAAATACCATATGTCAGGAGACAGAATGGTCAAATATCAAAGAATATCCATATTTTCATAGCCGAGTAGGCCAGAGAACAAGTCTAAAAGTGGCAGCAGCATGTCCCTGGAACACCTGATGTAGCCAGGCTGGTAGAGCTACTCTGTGTGAGCCTTGCTTGTTTTGGGCTTTGCTGGATACGCATAAAGATATAAGAGTTTTCTTGCTGAATGATGCTGCTGGCTTCTTTTCACACATTTTCTTTACTTTTCAGACATAGAGGAAGAAAAAGACACTTTTAGGGGTCGGTGACAGAGCTTTGTTGTGTATTGTTTCACCTGAGTACAGTGGCAGGGTATCTGTTCTCAAGGAGAAACAGATGATGGAAACCTTTCCATAATCAGGTCAAGATACTTATATTTGAATGTGCAGATAAATGTCTCTAAATATTTTCTTGTACTACKTGTCATTTCATCTCTAGAAATTTTATTTCCTATTTGGCTATGAGCCATTTTAYATATCTGGTATAAATGTTAATTATTAATCAGGATATAATCTATTTAAGCTTCTTCAACTCTCCATTTCTTCCGAAGAAGGCAGCTGGATGAAACAAGAAAGACGCATCATTATGTAGATGATAAATTAGCCTGTTATCCCAGAAGACTTTTTCTCAAGACTGAGGTTGAGACTTTCCAGTGGCTGGAATAAGAGAGGAGTCTGCCATCTGTCCACTTCCTGTTTGATACATAATGTGATTCTGCTCAAATGGCTTTTATTAACAAATTATTGATAGTAGTGGAAAAGGAGGATCATTCTTGTAACTTCCGTTCTATTGGTTAATGTTACTAATTAATAGATTTAATGAGAGAAAGGCTAGATGTATAGTAAGGTGGGGACTTTTTATATATTGCAGTAGAAAGTAAGAAGTTTGAAGGCTAGTTAGAGGAAAAACAATGGCAGTCAATATCAAAAAACCAAATCTAACAGGTAATAAAATCACTGATGAAATTCAATATCAATAAATGTAAAKTAGTATACACAGGATAAACCATCTCTACACAATAATTTCAACCTAGCTTTCGCCACCCAGGAGTGATATCTTGGAGTCAGTGTGCACATCTGTTTGCAGCACTGAAACAGCCAAAAAGGCAAACAGAATATTTAGAAATATTAGGAAAACTAAAAGTAGATCGGACCTGCTGCATTATACTGCTCTCAAAATAGGTAGTAGCACAAATGAAAGTGCAATGAAGGATGATCAATAAAATGGCCCCCATCTGAAAAAAAWTAAAAATGAATAAAATAAGGGACTTAACTCTGAAGAGCATCCAGAAGAACAAAYAAAAGGGGCACAGCTAAAAGCAATAGTTCTGGTGTATTTGCTAGGATCTATTTTATTCCAAATATACTAAAACTCTACAGGTGTTGATAATGATGATGTGGAAAAGGATGATATGTTTAGTACAGATTTTTCTTCTATGTTTAGAAAGTGGGATGCTGTTTCTGTCACCTCAGGATGAAATGCTTTCAAATCCAGTTAAAACTAAAAAGGATGTGKTTTTTTTAGTCGCTGGTAGGGATAAACACTCTTAAATCAGCAAGCTGAGATATTTTGTGTGCAGGAGGCTTAAAGAAGCTGAGATTACTTCAGACTAATGCCATTGGTAATGAATAAATGTTGGAACATAGGCAGATATCTCTTTTTTGGTGCAAATACTCAGAAATGGCAACAAGGGTGACTCAGGTTAGCATAGAGCGGTATTTTGACAACAATCCTAGAAAATTAGTCAGACTGAAAGAGTTTTAGTTAGGAAAACAGTCAGCATTGTTTTATGAGAAAGAATTTGTCAAACAATCCATCTCGGCCTTTTTGAGAATGTTATAAATTTTGTTGATAAAGTTAGGTGCATAATCTTTTTAAGATGTTTGATTTTTATTTTTTCCTTACAACTTTGAAAAAATACAGAACACATTAGGTAGGTTAAAGATCAGTCAGCTGGCACATCTCACAAATCACTCATCATGGGGGAATCTCACTTGGACAGGGCTCTTCTTAATGGGTTTCCTTTCACGGTAGTGGGCCCAATGTTATTTCTAATGATGATTTGTTGCTGATTAAAACATCACTGCTGAGGGGTAAGGAAAGATTTAGAAAGGTTAGTCATATAGTGCAACCTTGATCTCTTGGCGGGTTGGATCCACTTATGTAACACGGATCTCAGAACAGCCAAATGCAGGTTCTGCTTCCCAATGCAAGAGATGGAGGCTAAATGCTGCTAATGGAGTCGTAATGACTGAAGAGAATTTGGGATTATAATTGTCAAGTAATTTAACTAGCTGTTCCCTGGGCAGTCACATGGCAAAACCAGTAAAACCTCATGCCTAAAATATATGTRCGTATATACGTAACCTAAACAGGGAAGTAGAATGGGTCAGAATATTGACATGCTGTCTCAAAATATTTCCTGCCTTTGTTTTTAATATTTGTTACTGTGCTGTTCACTCAGGAAGAAAAAGTATTAAAGTGTTGGAGAGAGAGCAGGTCGGAGAAATAGTGAGATAGGAAAATATTTAGAAATATGAGATTCTAAACTCTGTTTATCCCATCAAAAGCGAGATGGGAAGTAATGTGTTAAAATGCATTGGCACCTTCTCGTGCATCCTTTAGGTCATGTAGGCTTTTAGATCCAACAGAAAGTAAAACAAAGATTAAGAGAAATGAGAAATAAGCATTGGAATGAGCTGTGAAAGGCAGGGGATGGATTCTTCATGTCCTCCTGATTGCTCCCTCTTAAGAGAGGCTTCATTTTTGACATATGCTTTAAGCAAACCCTAATTACCAAGTTATCCATGGGGTAAATGAGTGGCACTGTGGTTGCCTGTTCCCTGCAAGAAGTTAGTCTGGAGGAGCACCAGCCTCTCTAAGCAAAGTTAAAGCTCAAATCAGAAAAAAGGGAGCTCACAAGTCTAAAGTAATAACGTGGAAGAGAAAATAGCTTACAGGAAGTTGAATGTTCCTTGGCTGYTGTTCAGGATCTTTTTATTTGGGCTGTTTGAAGTTTGTGTTTCCCCTTAACAAGGCAAAAGAATTTAATGGCTTGATGTTGTTTGGAGCTGAGTGACTGCCTGTAGGCTCGCTTGATGAGAAAAGTGACATCCTGAGGAAACCTACAACAAATTACAAACAAACCCCTTATTAGTAGTGGCAGTTACCTCCTGCGGTATGATTGATCTGGCGTCCCTGTAAGGATAGTGCTCTCCTCGCTCTGCGAACTTGACAAATAATAGTCTTTCCTAGGAGTTCATATTCAAGTTGGGCGGTAGTAATACAATATAACTTTCAGATTCCAAACAATTAAAGTGTTGAATGTTGCCAGAGTGTGCTGAAGAGATTTCTTTTAAAAATTACACGTGTGTCTCTGTCCTTTTGGCTTGTTACCTCTGAGATACCTTAGAGACAAGGTCAGTTCTCAATATCTCTTAGACCTCAGGGCAAAGTATGGCTGGAACTTGTCTGGTACTTGTTGAGTCCAGCAGAGTAGGCAAAGAGATCTGCTGTAGAGCATCCCTATTCCTCATTTTCCCTGTGTCACAGGGATCCTGCAGGAAGAGTTTGGGTACGGTTGCGTGTGACATTTGCCTGCTCTGCTTGTGGTTAACTCCCTGCATGGAGATTATATAAATGCTTCTTAGAGCAAGTGTCAGTGCTAGTTAAAGCTTACAAGCATGACTGAGCTGGAGATGGTATTAAAAAGGGATCGTAGGGTCTCAACACACAGCGGTGCAAGCTCCACCATGCCTCTTCATCTCCCTTTCCTGGAGAAGGGGATGTGGGACTTCCCAGTTGCCCATTACCCCCTTGGCAGGTCGGTGATCGCTGCTGGTGTGTGTGGGGCGGCGATGCTCGTAGGGCACAGTGATGCTCATAGTGCAGCACGTTTAAGGTCTGGTCTCCACGCCACCTTTCAATCCATGTGGCTGAAAGGATGCTCTAAATTTAAATTAAGTCAGCATAAGTGGGTCTATGCTTGCTCTCTGTGACTTAAATGTTTTTATTTTAATTTTATTTAGCTTTAAAAGATGAAACAGAAAATATGTGAAATGAGTGTTTAGGTAAGGTCTGATTGATTTTTTTGGGGGGAAAATAAAAAAGAAAAAAAAAAAGGTATTTTCAGCATTCACTTCTCTAACGCTGTGGTACTCAGAGCCATTAAAAACTTCTGCGGATTAGAATAGGAAAACAATTAAGAAAAGGCACCTGATAGTTTCCTCTCTCTTATTTAGTGCAAGAAGTTTAGTTTATTGAAACAAAATGTTTGTAGTATGAGCATCAGAACCGTTAGATGGATTTAAATCTCTCAAGACTTTCTAGTTCTTCTTCGGAGGCTACACAGGTATGTACAGGACTTAATCTCACGATACTATTGGACACATGGATGTAAATGTCAAAGAAGATTCTATTGCTTCTGCTCACCCTTTGAGTAATTTTGAAGAGCAACCGAAATTCTAAGATTTGAGAAACCCCCAAAGAAAGACTGCACTAATTGCATGGATGGATCCATGTCTTGTCTCAGCCCAGAAAGTCCAAAGATCATTTTGACTTTTTTTCTCTGCCCAGTCAAAAACAGTGTGCAAAGCAAAGCAGGAGGTGGAGGTATCTGACCGGGAGTGCTTTGTTGGGACAACCAGCAGGGCCACGCGATGTGATGGGGAGGATAGGTGTAGTCTGGACCATTTGACAAGAGCAATGTGAAGCAGTAGTTATGCYATTAAAAAAGTTGCTCATATGTATGCATATGTAAGTAGTGTAACAACAGCCTTAATCTTTTTTCTGTCAGTCTTTAGACTGATGGGAGTTGATTTTTAGAGCAAGACAGCTGCTGAAGAACACCTCATGTTTCTGCTGTATGATTTTAAGGGTTTTATTTTGGACCAGCTGTAGTCCTGTGCCTTGAATGCCTGTTGGAGGTTGTAGCACACCTTCTGATTTAATTTCATTTGAAGGGAATCCATTTTGTGTGCTTGCTCTGTGTGAAACAAAGCCTGGTAAGTGCAGATAATCAGGAGACTATATTCAAGACTTAAGTGCTCGGGATCTTAAGTGGAGCAAGAATATGTCTTGTTAACTCACCGGTGGTCAAACATGTTTCTCTCAACTCCCTTTTTAACTCAGGGTCTCACCAGTATGCTCAAATTAAWTTTTTTAATATATTGTTTAATTTAATAAGGAAAAAAAAAATCACTGTTAACAAAACAAAATAACAGCTGTTATTTTATGCATGATACAGAAAGGCAAGAATTCCAGTGCTAGTTATTTTGAATATTTTGAACAATATATAACAGCTGTTATTGGTACTGCTGGGAAGTTAGACTTCTGCACTTGACAAACAAAACAATCTTCAGATGTCCAAGTATTCTCAAACGTTATTAGTATCTGCTTGCATCACAACCTGTGCACGTAGCCCCTACCAGCAACTGTATTCTTGCCTACCTAGAAGCAGCCTCAGCTCTAGTAGCTGCTAAAACATAATTTTTAAGTTTTAAGTCCTGTTTTAAGGTGGTCTGATTTGAATTTAGAAAACTTCCACCAGGGAGGAGATTGGATGCAATGACAAGCTCTCTTCTGCTTTGTTGTTGCTTCATGTGTTTAGTTTTCATTTCTTAAATGGTCTGTAAAGAGAGAAATGACTTGAACTGCAGTCTGAAGTGAAGCCAAATGAGAGCCTGATTTTCTCCAAAAATGCTGCTCTGCTTTGCAGACCTGTCTGTACAACTTCTCACTTGCAGCCATTTACTAGCTAGTATAAACATGGTCTACCGTCCAGGGTTCCTCTTAATTTGTATAAAGCTTCCCCTCTTTTGCATACCAGATACCAGCTTTAAGAGTGTGAAGACCTCATCTGGTGACACTCAAAGGCACTCCCTTCTGAGAAAAGCTGGTAAACTTAAAATGTCTGAGAATATTCAGTTTCATCACAGCATTGGTCTTTTCTTCCCAGCACCAGACTTGMAAAATTTGACAGGGTAACCTAACACTTCCTGAGCAGTGTTGGAAGAAAGATGCTCCTATGCATAAGAAGAAGAAATATTATATAGATCATCCTCCTTACACAGAAGGGGTTGGGGTATTCAAAATTCTATTTTGAATTTTTAGRGGAGAGTATGCTGCGTGCTGTCAAGCAATTATTTCTAGCTTTGCAAGGGCTTTTTTAGACTCTATTTGCAAATTGTGCTTTCTATTTCTTTCCTGGCAAGCAAAGGCATTTTCAGAGGGGCAGGCAGGCTGGGAGTCTCCCCTGTGGAGGGTTGTGTGYGCTCAGAGCAGACCCAGCGGAGGCCCTGGCAGGTCCAGCTCTAACACRGGATCTCTTGACTCTTCCCCACAAGGCAACAAGTGGGAGGAGCAAGAGGGCAATGGGGTCTTTATGCCCCTTCAGCCCTTGGCCTTTTCCCCCAGGGCTGTCAGCGAAGGCGTTAATTTGTGACAGCTAGGAATGGGGCTGATGCCATGAATGCATCTGTGAAGCTGCTGTGCTCACAGATGGACGTGACCCTCATTTGCCACCAACCTGGGCTGTGATTTAGCAGCAGGTAGAAGTTCCCCAAGTTATTGACACTCCTGCTGGAACCTGCACTCCTCCCTTGCTCCTTTGTTTTCATTTAAACCCTGAGAGTGCTCCACTGGCGCTTGTTCTTTGCAGATTTTATTTGTTTCCCTACCTGCGGCAGCCTGCTCTGCAAGCACTTCCATATCGATGAGGGTATTTTCTCAAAGGAGTCTGATGCTTCTGTTTTATYAGGGACGGAAGGAAGGAATAATCTGCATTTTGCAAACAGATACATGACAATATTGACGCTGCCTCTTCAGCGACCTGCAGAGTTAATGTGTTCTGCCTTCCCCAGGGGCTTCTCTAATACTAATGTGCTTTGCTCCTTAAGAAGTACCTAACCTAAATTCAAATAAGAAGTATAAAATGCTTTTAATATTTTGTTTCTGAAAGTTATAAGGCTTTCTGGCCTATACTGGATRTTCATATCCTGCTGTAGCTTTGCTCTTGTCCTTTTTTTTTTCTTTCTTTTTTCTGTTTTCTGCAATCTCTGGCATTTCAATCCATTGATTCTTTGGCTCTGGGATCASCAGATACTATGGTCTCATTTATACTCCTCTCCACCTGTTTGAATGGCAATCAGAGACCCCAGCTGCCAAGCTGTGCAATATTCTCTTCAGTTGAGGAGTGTGGTTGGCTTCAGCGTAGATTTCATTTAGCTCTGCTGGCAGCTTTCACGCTACCTCTGGGCATGCTAGAGGTGCAAACACAAGTGTTTTGGTCACTTAGTCTTTTTTTCCATAGTCTGAAAAACGTATTAAAAATCATGCCCAGGCAAGTTGTTCCTTCATCCAGATTTCCTTTATTAAACAGGCCTGCCGTTTCCGCGGTGGCRGCGTGCGATCGGGCTCCTCTCTTGGCAGCGCGCAGCCGAGCTGGCCGAGGTGCCTGTGCTGCCCTTGGCATTCCTCCTCTATGTTTTTCCCCATCRCTCTTGGGGTGGCTTTGGCAGCAGCACTAGCCAGATGCAAGGGCTCTCTCCTGTTTTCCAGCAAAGGCATGTGAGGGCTGTGTAGAAAGCATTCTGGCAGAGGCCGTGCACATTGCCTGGCTCTGCTTTTCTTCTCCAAGATTTGCTCCTCGTCCTATAGAGGTACTGKCTCCTCAGCCGCAAACAAGCGTGAGGAATTCAACGGCACGAGGCAGGTGTCTGCGGAGAAAGTGGCTTCCCTTATGTGCACAAAAAGACCTATTAGTGCCCGTCTCTGCCGCATTTCTGTTGTATAAACGCTTACTTTGACATTTGATGAATTTGTCATCTTATATCTTGTAAGCGCAGCAATTCCGCGCACCCCTTTAGAATAAGCAGTTCTGTTAGCAGCAAGATTAATAACGCCTGCTTGCAAGTACGCGTTTTCTGATGTTTAATAAGTAGTGAGCTCATACTACAAATTTTCCCCTGATGAAGACATTTTAATAGTCTCTCTCTCCTTGAATGCTCTGCCTGTTTTCATAAGAAAAGTGAAGAAACTTAATATTTTGCAGGCTGCTAGCTTTTGTCTAGTAGGTGGAAACTGTTCGGGTTCAAGAGGACCCATATTTGGAAGATATCCCTTATATCAGACAAAAAAAACCAAAAAACTGGAGACAGCATTTTCCTTAACCATGGAAACAGTGCGGGGTAAATTCAAGTAGGAATGTCATTACTGACCTCTGCCAGGCCAACCGATGCTGTCCTCGAGCGGTCGTGCAGGCAACAAGCAAACTTCTCCCCAAAGTTAATTTATTGCAGTTGTTCCTTTTACTAACAAATAATTGAGCTCCACTTTTGGAGGATGTTGACCAAGTTAGTGGATTTGACGGCCAAACAYTTTGGGAAATTTTAGCTAGGTGACTAGGAAACAAACCAGTTTCAGTACTGTATGTGTATGGTGAATAGTTAAATTCTATGCTGCAATTACGATGTATTGTATTGTACTTGTAGAGTCTGGGGATAGTGGCAAAGGAGTGTCACATGTCCYTGAGCTTCTCCAGGAAAGAGTGTCCTGGAAAGTGGGAAATGCTCAGAAATGGTTATTCCTGGTGGTTGTTTCCCTTTCRAGAGCTGGATAGACTTGCTGGTGCCTGCTTCAGTCTGTTAAATGTCTTCTGCTCCTCCCAGCCCCCATTTTCTGATGGTGGCAGCTCCGTCTTGACCACAAACCCCTCTGCAGCCCCAGATGTTTGTCAGCACCCACCATGGGAGCACCCATGGGAGCACCAAGCATGTCCCCAGTGCAAGCTGCCTTCCCCGTGCAAAACCACTGCCCATGCCACAATTTTGATGAAAGATCCTAAGGCTCCTAAGGGGACACCTCCCTCACGATAGCCAGCACGAGGGAAGGTTGCTTGAGAGCWGGCAGCACCTCTTGTACCGTGTATTGATGTCATTTGGGTCAGGATTTTTCTTTARTATCAGGACTTTTCTTCAGTAAAATTCATGTTTCAGCCGCTGCTGCCTGCAAACATTAAGCTATAATTTTCCGAGACTTCTGCTCGTGGTGTTGGCCTGCTTCACAAGACAGTGAGGAACATCAAGCATGTCTTCAAGACTGTCACAAATCTTTATTTACAATTCTAATTGAGATGCATGCTCAAAGGTTTTGCRGGTAGCAAGCAGGGTTTGATCGCTGGCTGGCATTTTAGCAAAAGCTGCTACTGCAAAATGAAATCATTCACTCTCCTTAAGCTGAGCGAGTTGGAATAGYTTTTGTTTATGAGAAACAAAGGAAAGACTAGAGGTTGTTGGCTGAGCATTTCGTATTTGTATTTTATGTTCTTTGCTTTTTTTTCTTTGGTCACAGCAATTTTACATATCCAGCTTTCTAATGATGTTCCTCATCTGTTTGGAAMTGAAATGGCAGAGATAAGGTTTGTTGGATTGCTTTATTGTGTGCTTATATACCTTTCTTTAAACCACATGCTTAGCTTTGTCTTTCCTAGACTTTTAAAACCTGTTGGCATTTTTTTTAATTGTATGCAAATTCTTGCAGGGTTTATTTGTTTGCCCTTAATTAGCTGATCTGTGCTCTTAAACTTTACAGTCTTTTTTTTTTTTCCCCTCCTCCATGAGAATATGAATTAATGTTTGCTCTGATGGCAACAGTAGCTCCTTTTCTGTAGTCTGAGGTCTAAAGCCTAGCAAGCTTGTGTGTATTTGCTCGTGCTTTAATAATATGCACATCCCCTATGTGCCTGTGCTGCTGTTTCACTGTTGGTAACCTGGAGTGCTGTGAATCCTCGCTCACCAGTCTTCCTCTTCCCTTAAATGTCATAGCTGTCAGCAAAGGAGTGATGTAGAAAATATTAGAGCAACATTTTCTAGATTTTTCTGTGATCTGTTGCTACGTTCTCTCAGGCAGCAAGCGATGGGAATCATTCAGCGGGGACAGCTTAGGAAATGATAGCAGCTGAGTAAATCTGACTCATAGAATTAAATATCATGGATCAAATGGGCAGGTGCCAAACTTTCCCACTGGATTTAATGTAAGACTCTGACCCTCATGCTATTACAAAAGTGGGTCAATTTTTTTTGTGCTTGTACAGTAGGTCTTTTGACATTTTGCCCAACACCAGTGTGCACTATCAAAGGTTTTATCATCAGCTGCCAAAGAGATAACGACAACTTTTGAATTCCAATAAAGAGTGTAATTGAATGGATTGTGTCTCAAGAAAATAATAGGGGGGAATGGATAACAACTGGCGTTATGTCTCTGCGTTGCCATGTGGAAATCTGGCAGTGAGATTCAGCTGGAGTCGAGATGGCAGAGATGACAGCATCTGAATGGAGTCATTTTTGTCTCTGCAAATTGCAAGATCCTTCAATCCCTCCTCCCAAACCACCAGTTTCAAGGCTGTTYTGTTGTGTCCAGCGAGAGCAGGTGGGCTGCACAGGAAAGATGGCGTGTGGCTCACCATTTTTTCCTTTTTCTCCCATAAGCACTAGTAGCTTATCCTGACCCCCTTTCCTCTGACTTTCCTCATGTTAATAGCTTTCTTTTATTACTTTKCTGTTTTCTGAGGTCTTTTCAGTCCTCAGCCCAAAGATCTGACTGCTCTGAGGCCACACGTCGGGTGCAGCAGAGCTAAGGACAAGCTGGTGGGGGATGYCCATTATCCCCAGCACCTCAGGGCATCCAAGGCAAGGGTGAAGCTGTGCCAGAGATAGGAGACGGCTTCCTGGCCTCATGGTCAATGGGGTGGTTGTCCCAGCTTGACTTTTGTCCAAAGTGGAAGAAAACCAAGTCATCTTAATGACTTGAATCCTCCTCACATTAACAGTGGGGTACTGATCATTTATTTGGGAGGAGATTGTGTCCTCAAACTGCTCTCAGGCCAGACCCAGGCTCCCTTGCACTTCTTGCAAGTCTTAATTCTGGCAGTACAGAAGTTAATAGTTTAGGAAAATTTTGCCTTTTTTATAATTAAGTCTGTAGAAGGTAGAAATCAACAGTACAGTGCGTTTTCCCAGCAGAGACCGTAAATTAATTAGGAGCAATTTGCTGTCAGAAACAATTTCCATAATTTTAAGTAAAATAGCAGAAAACCAGTTTTTAGTCTGAAGTGATTTAACTCCTGCGAAGATGAATTATGTGGCTCTGGATTTACCTGCTCCTGGTTCCTGGGATGCAGGCTGCGTGTAGATGGTGGTTCGGGTGGTGGCTGCAGGGGCAGAATTTCTGAGAGTGATGCCCCTCTCCCCTGGCTCCCTCCCCACACTTTAGATCTTGACCTTTTCATAACAGAATTGTCTTTGACACTTGCAAATTCCTGTCAGGAGATAATGAACAAATTGCAGTGCTAATCGAACACAGGCCTTTGCTAGGCTTTTGCCTGATAGTCACGCAGCAAAGGTCACAGTCTAACTAATGAGGGCTTTGGGTGATACCTACACAATATGTGGGCTTTTCTGAAAGGCCAGAATTTATGGGCGCCACTTGGGGACAATTCAGCTATCACAAGCATCTTTAGAAGTACAGGAAGGGGCGATCCATCCGTCACTGAAGCCCCGTTATTGGACTTAAACACTCAGCTTCATATGCATAATTGCTAGACCTTGGGCTCCTCCAAAGGCCTCAGTGTCATTATGATAGATCCTCCTCCCTGTTTACCAGGACGAATGAGCGTTAGATGGTCCATTGTGGCATTTAGTATTTCAGCCCATCAGGATTTTAGGGTGATTTGCAGATATCAAGTCACTGAGATGCTGATTTAAATGAAGGGAACATTTGCAGAATCATAAATTTGTCCTATGAAGTCTATTATGTGGGTACCTTTCTGCAGCTGATAAGCATTAAAAAATTTACTGCTCCAGACTTGCATTTTCTCCTTTTTTTGTGGCCTTTTCAGGTGCGAATATATTTATTAGCCCTCTCTTTCTTTGCTGATGTACAATTAAAGCAGTCTGACCTCTAGCTGCCAAAGGTTCCAGCAAAGTACATTTTCGAAACTGTGACTTCCAGAGGATAAAATCTGCTGTATCATTAGTTCTTGCTTTAAAGCGACATGTACACTTTATTAAAACCGTTTCAAATATGTAGGAATTATAGGCTAGAAATGAAAAGGCTCTGCAAGATAAATGAGGGAACTCTCCTCAAAATCTGCAGGTTGCCTGCAGAATATTAAATGGGACTGGAGAGCTGTAGTGTGGTCGTGGTACTGGGCTCGGTTCTCTGTGCGCTCGTACTGGATCGCACTCCAAACAAGCACATTTTGGCTGATCTCAATCGTTTTCTATTGAATAAAATCTGATGCTGCTGCCAGTCATCGAAGGTCTGTAACATTGCCACACAGTTCAGCAGGGGCGGGTAAAGCGATCCCATCGCACAGTTGATGTATCAGTTTGTCTAGCACTCCGCGATCCTGTGGGATGAAAGGTGCAACATAAATGGATGTTGTATAAATATTTTCCAGTTTCTAGAAATATAGGCTATAGCAAATGCTGGAATTAGAGTTGACAGTGTAATCAGAAGCTACATTTCACACTAGAGGGATGGCACCTTGTGCAACGCAGTCTGTTAAGTACCACACAGCATCACTATACACTTCCAGATCTTCAGAGGAACGATGAGATGTGAGTGCTGCTAGAGTGTGTGTGCTCTTTGTCTTTCACATTAACTTGCTTAAAAACAGCTCCATTTTTTTCCTCCCTTTTTAAATGATTATCTTGAAGATTCCTATTTATTTTGTGATAGAATCAAAACCACCACCATCTGAGGAACCSTGCTTCAGCAGTGTCATACTTGCTAAATGTCTGGATGCCTTTTAGCTCATAGTACTGCYTAAAGGCAATGAAGACACCCTCTCCTGGTCATTTACTGAATGAACTAATTTATGTTAAAATGCAGTTCCTTTTTTTATGTGTGAGAAAGGAACTGTTTTGTTTTTTATTTAAGCATATGGTTGGAATTTAGTGCTCATTTTATCTCAWAGTTTGATATAGTGAAGTTAGAGATCTCTTTTCAATTAACATCACTGGGTGCATCAAATGCYGGGTTCAGATAAGTTGGGATGTGATAAATTTCGCTACTATGGAGTAAAAAGCACCTCATGCAACTGTGTTAAAACATTGCCATCAACTCCAAGAGTTGAACAACTCCAGGAATTCTCTGCCTTAATAGCTTTATTTCATTCTGTTTGTTTTGGAAGTCAGGGCAAGGTGCCTTAAGTGGGTGAATTTTGTTTTGAGAAACGCTGCAGTCTCCCCCGCAGGTGAATCATATGGCCGCTGCTCTTCCTGTTTGTGATGRCAGCACTTAAAAGGTCAAATGCAGCATTCGCTGAATGACAGGCAGGTCTGGATYGTGGCAGCATGTTAAGGAGTAGGAGCGTTTTTTGACTTTGCTTCACTAATATTTTCTGCTCTGTGGAACCCTCTGTGCTTTGAGGGGTCTTGCCCACTATGCAGAATTTTCAAAATAAAGAGTCATCCCTTTCCGGTACAAAATCTAGAACAAACCCTTRGGATTCTCCTCCTTGTGTGTGTAACTTGCCCTTATGCAGGCAGAATGAGCTGCTATTGTGGCAAGATATGCACTGATTATTGCCACAGCCTGTTTAGAAATAAATAAAAGCAACAGGAAAGCACAATAAAACTGGGTTTAAAGCACAGGAGGTGCATGTAAAATGGCAGAAGCTCCCTAAGAGTGTATACATTTTTTGAACCTGTGTATGTATATATATATATATATGTAGTATTGCATGACACATTGAAAATTACGTTGTGGACCACTTAGGCTTTACTTAGATCTTAGCTCTTCAAAGCCTTCAGCTAGTCTGCTTTCTTGCAAAACACTTTGCCTGGTGTTAAATCCTTTGCTTTTGCAACCATCATGGAAAAGACAGTTTATATAATAGGAAAATATTCTTCATTCTCTCTGCTCATCTAGGTTCCACTTCAAGCTCTTCTTTTCAGTCTTCCCCTGTACTTCCAACCACGTATACCATTCTAGAGCCGCTCTTAGATTAACAAACAGGATTTTTCAATCTGAATTTGCAGTTAAAGGTTCTTGCAAGCTGAATAGATAGAAGTACAAAATACTAAAACAGTAGGACTTTAGTACAAAAAGTAAAGAATAGCCTTTTTTATCTGTTAGTTCTGCTAGTCAGTARCTGGTAATGCTGGTAATGCCAAAGGACTGGCTTCTGTAAGTGCAGGCTCCTATTTACTCCATATGAACAATTATGCCTCTGTGTGGTATATATCCAGTTCGGGAGATATTCTCTACATAATGTTCCTGCAGCCTTTAGTAAACTTCTGCTGAACTGCTTTAGAGAAAACCTGGAGGAGATTTGTCAGAGTGGAGCGCTGAGCAYATTGGTGAACAACTCTGATAAATCAGTGCTAGAACTTTTAATTACCAAGGGATTCAGTGACCAAGATTGTTTTTGTTTTTTAATRTCTGTTTTGCTTTGTTTTTCCTGCTGCAGAAGYCTTGCTTCCTACTAAGCGATTGGAAATGTTTTTGCCATGGGACAGGAGAAAGCTTCACACCTCAGGCAGCCAAGAACACACTGATCTCTTGGTGCAGATGTATGGGAGGAAATGTGTGAACTCACACAATGCAAAGGTGTTAAACTTTATCAAATGGACTCTTCTGCAACCTTTTAGAGACCTGCTGCTATCCACTAAAACAGAAATAATTTCCATCTGATTTTTAAGAGCACCAAAGAGATCGTTAACATTGCCTGCTGATTGCAGGTCAGCTCTTCTTGGGTCTGTGTTTGACTATGTTGAAGAATGAATCCACAAAAACAAAACTTGATGAATGAGGAAGAGACTGTTAGGAAATTAGGCACTTTTGGGGACACTTTGGCAGGGATGGGAAAAGCCTTTTTGAATAAAATGGAAAGCCWGTGTGGCCTGAAAGAATATCCTGAGCACAAAGTTAACTTCAAGAAGTTTTTCCAAAAGGAGTTTGATTGGCTTCTTATTTAAGTACTTGGATTTGTACAACTTGATCGTCCTAACTGGCCAGAAGCAGAAATGCCACTTTGAAATAACAGCCTTCAAAAGGTATTTGGCCTGGTAAGTCTGACATGCCTAGAAATGGGAAGCAATGGAAATGCCATAATGAAGTCTGRGGCCTCTCAGTGGAGAGCTCTGACTTCCAGGAGGTTTGGAGAAGCTTTTGGGTAAGAGCTCRATGCTATAACCCTTTTTCTATAAGGAGTGAAGGTAGATTGCAGTGCAAGGCATATTAAATAGCAGTTTAAAATGCATTGCCTACCAGACTTCCTAGGGATCTATTAACCTTCAAGAAGGTGGCTGTTACTGATAGGCCTTAAGCCCTCTGCTGCACCTGCGTTTGCTTTGAAACCCTGAGTGGATTCTTGTATTGTCTGTAGTTCCTTGTGTAATAATCAGTGTTAATTGGTTAAATARTTCCTGAACTGGGAAGATCATTGTGACTGAGAACATATGCAGCTAACAAAGAGATTCAGTGAYGGAAAAATCATGAACTTAGCGGTGCTCTATTATATATTAAACACTTTGTAAGAAATCAGAACTAGGGGAACAAATAAGCCAAGTAAATGAGTAAAATTCCTTGTGTTTTGGGAGGAGAAGATACTGTTTGGCCTGAATCCAAGAAAGTGCTTAAAAGTGTGCTAAACTTTAATGAGTTGAATAATCTCATCTCTGTTGTACAGAATGGTTAGGCTTAATTTTAGGCACACGCTTAACTTCTTTGCCAAATTGGGGTCTAAAAAAGAGTTATGCTTTTGCATTTGAGAAGCAGGAATGATATCACATGACTTCTATATTTAATCACAACTACTGAAAGCAGCTGGGATTTTGAATACAGAATACTTAAAGCAAACTGTTCTTGATCAATCCTTAGAGAAATACTCAGAGGGAAAAAAATATATACAGTAAATTTGAATAATGAACAATTTTGAGGAAATTGCAATCTGCTTGCAGACATTTGGAGAGCAGAAAGGAAGCTAAATTTGTTGAGTAAGTTACTTGCTGTGATCTATTCTCTTGGCTCTAATTAGAGGGAAGTGAGCAGTAAAGGAACCCAGAAAATGAGACTGCTGTGGACTGAAGTGCCCAAAGAGTCTTAAGTTGGAAGCTTTTTTTTAAAGTTGATTATTTTTCCCCAAGTAGTTTTTAAATAGAAAATGGTGCTTTGAAATGTTCGTTTGAAAGAAATGCTAGCTGTGTAAATAAACAGAATTGATGTTTGACAAATTGGACAGAAAACACTTATATTTTCTGCAGAATTTAGATATAACTATTCACACCTGATAAACCTTAAAATTAAAAAAGAAGTTAGGAATTTTCACTGGCTACTTCAGCCAATAACATTGAATATAACGTTAGCTGTATTCAGTTCACAATACAGCAAATTTCTTCTCCATCTTGGAACACATTACCCAGCTGCTGTGAGAAATACTTGAATGCAGCAAATATCACTTCTGTTTCTTCTAAAGAAAGCTTCCTGCCATCAAAGTGCAGGGTCATACCTAGAAACTGTTAAATTCAGACTTCTCCCTATCTCTTCAAAGGAAAAGTCCACAGTGATACGCTTCCAGCATAGCAAAACTCTTCAAATAACAGGAAAATGTGTTTGGGAAGGAAAGCCCTTTCTCAGACCAGTCCAAAACTGCTGAAGAAAAATACTGTAGGAASGCAGAATTATCACGTATCCTTCTGCTCCAAGCTCAAGTCATATTCCATTCATCTTCTTCAACAACAAATACAGAACTGCAGTGTGTTTTTATAAAATAATAATAAAAAAGCACAATGAACTAGTGAAAACAGTAAATGGACCTTCTTGCCTCATGCTCAGTGTTAGCAACACTGCATAACTTCCTGCAAGAAGACTTTTAGACAAGCTACTTTACACATATTCTTAAGYTAAATATTTTAAAAATCTTCCCTGTACCCTTTAAAGTGTGTGTAGTAGGCAAGCTGAACAAGCGACTTTAATTGTTTCCATGTCTCTCAAATTTGAACTTCTATTCCAAACTTGCTCAGGTTGTAGTACCTATTTCTGTGGGTTGTTGCATCATCACTTTGGTTTCTCACACCGAAACTCTTCTTTTACACAGTTAATTGGACATGATCGTAATGCTTGTGTCTTAATACTGCCACTGGGCAAAACCCCAGCTGAAATCGTGTCTCTTCTAGGTGTGTGTGAATCAAAAGTAATTTGTCTGAAGTTACTAGGGGTACTTAAGATTTTCATAAGCAAAACTGGTGGACTTTAGCCCAACAGCTTCTGTGCTGTTAGTCAGCATCTAATAGAGGAAGTGGTGCCCACTGCAGCTTGAAGAACCTGAGGCAGTGAGCGCTGAGACCTCATTCCTTCCTATTTCTTCTCTCTACCCCTGACATTCATGTTCTTGCCATTCAGATCCATGGTTTTTCCTCTTCATTTCATTCATTGTATTGTAGCCTTGCAGGATTGTTCTTGGGATAGAACAGCTTGTTGGAAGGTGTTTATAATAACAATTACACCTACTCCAATCACTAAAGCGTAATCTTTATCTTAATCAAAAAAAAAAAAAACCTCAGAAGAAAAAATATACATCACAAACTACTCCAAAGTTCTGCTTGAGTTATTTTTCAATTACAGCAGGTGAAGCAGAACGAAATTGTTACAGCCATTTATTGATTGTGTTACTATCCATTAAGGTACAACAGAAGAAGTCCATCATGTTGTGTAACAACTTAACTATTTAAAATAACAAAGGCTTCCTATTGTTTCCCTTTTTGCCATTATCCTGACAAATACATTCTACTTTTGTGCTGGAAATCAAATTCAGGAATCATAATGAAGAAATTCTGCATTCAAGCTGACGTTACATCTTCCCGGAGCTATTGAAATTCTCCTGCTTTTCCATTGAAAAATAACTGATGCAGAACAAAGGTAATGAAATATATTAATTATATTAATGATGTTTTAGTGAAACTGGCTGCTTCATAGGGAGAGTGCATATACAACTATAAGAAGATGTTACCTCAATGGATGGATGATTAACAGGCAAAGCTGTCACAGAAGCAATTTGAGCTGTGATGACCTATTCAGACACCTGACTGACAAAACCTTTCAAGTTTGCCATCGAAGATCCAGGTTGATCCTGTGCTCCGAGGTGGGAGGATGCTCCGTGCCAGCAAGGGAGCCCTGCGGTGAGCGGTGGATTCAGTGACTGCATTGTGTTTATTCTCACAGGTTCTTATTTTCATCCACATACCAGTTTCAACTCCCTACAGGTGGGAAAAAATGCAAAAGAAAAGAAAGATGACAAAGTTAAAGGAGGTCCCTATTCTGCTTGCACTAGTGCTAGTGACAAAATGGTTAGGACAGGAGCCAGAGCTCCTTTCGCCGTAGCACTGACCATATCTTAACCTTGCAGCCACCTCTCCTGCCATCTGCAGATGTCAGAGCCTTCTTCCCTAGCACTCATAATCTCTTAAGCTTGTGACAACTGCTAACATAAAATACCCACAGCCTGGTGCTGTGACCACAGCTTCTCCATTTGAATCTCTTCACTACACATCAGCTTCAAGCTTCTTGTAAACTAGATTTGCCATTTTACTCTAAAGGCATAGCAAGGATGGCGTTCACACTTGGGCCTTGGGTTTGTTCAATGGTTATTTTTATGCTAAAATCTCTACGGATAATTTTTCCTTCCYTGAGTATTTTGCTGCCCATCCCTGCAGTCCATCCTGCTGCCACAGCGTGCTTGTGCTCTTGCAACTCTCCAGTACCTTTTCTTTGGCTTGTACAGTAAATACCTGAGTCAGACTCCTCAGCTTGCTTCATCCCAAACCCCCTTGATTCCCACAATTGATGGTGATAGGAATACCAGGTTTGTGTGTCAGAGTTCYTGAGGATTGGCTTGAGAGGACATTCTGTAGGGAGATGCCTCTTGCCTCTGTGCTCTTTGGTTGGAAATACACTGCAGAAAACAGAGTGTGGATACGGACTGGCTAAATGGACTTGCCGGCCATTGCATTCAGTACCTCTGTGCTATTTCTCATGAGCCTGTAGGGAGGTTGAAAAATAAATATAAAGCACCCAAAAACATTWTTGTCCACCTATGTGTTATTTCTTGCTATGAACATGCAGGTGTTAGGCAAAATGATCTGAGGCATCTGGGTGAGCCTTTGAGCCCAGTTTGGAAATTGCATTAGTGGCATTAGGACACCAGGATAAATGTTACCAATTTACTTCATGGTAAATAAGAGAGCACAGATGAGTTTGTTTAACTGAACTATTGGCTCCCTTGTGGGTGTGCTTTGTGGCTGCCCATCAGGGGTTAATTTTGTTCTCAGATTGTGCCTGGGACYGTGTTCATGCAGACGAGGCGGGGAACAGAGGGAAGCAGACTCTCCCTGCCCACAGATCTTGCAGAAAAAAATAGGAGATGAAGGATGCAACATGTGCATAAAAGCTTGATAATGTTTTAAAAACATATCACTTGAAATATGTTAACGCATATGATCCTCCTCTCAGGACTCTTTCCAAATGCATAATTTGGACCTTTAGTTTTATACCCAAGTAATTATGGCTCGTGAGCATAGAGAAACCGCCTAGCAGTTTTCTCCCGCTCTCTTTGCTCAGGTTCGCGTTGACCTTTCCTTCCCTCCCAAGTCTTGTGAAGTCCCTTCTTGCTCTGTGTGGGTGTGCGTCTGTCCCTGCAGCTCCCACGGAGCCGTTCCTAGCCCGGTGGTGTTTCTCCCACCAGCCTTGCATCGGTGGCAGTGAGTCGCTGGCTGCCTGAGGCCAGGTTCAGCTCGCTCTCAACTCAAAAGTTCAAAGGTTTCCTAGGGTTCAGACTTGCCTCTCTAGCTTTCTGTGAATAACTGGGGGGTTTTTTTAAGCAGCCAGAGAGGTATTCTTTTTATTTGCAGCAAGAAGGAACAAACAGGTTAAAAAAAAGCCTCTGTTGTTGCAGACATTTTTGGTCAAATAAGCAAAAGTTCCATGTTGGTTTTACAAGAAGGCATTAAATTCTTTAAATTTGGATGACAGTGTAAATGCACACGCACATATGCTGGCCTTAAAGCACTGTCTTATGTCTCTGTCRCTAAGATGTAGCTAATAATGACCAAGAAATCAAATGGGGTTTTCATTTGAATATCAGAGAAGCAGCAGATAAATCATCGAGCGGAAGTCCCTTGGATAATGCACAGTAACTCTGACCACTGTGTTTTCAGTTAAATAAAACACAGTCTTTACCCAGTGCTGTAAATTGGCCTGGAGTGTGCTTCCAGGTGGAATTACTTTTGCTGTCCAAGGATCCTATGCTGCAAGTTTGCAGAGAGCCAGCTGTGCAGGAGTCCCTATTACAGCACTTGTTTTGTAAAGTTTCCAGTTCCACAGATTCATAATCAGATCAGGTGCTTTCCTGATTTCTGAATTTTATATAATTTTATTCTTTTTAGTTCCCTTTCAAGGTTGCAGGCAACCTTTGTGACTTCTTGAAGGAATGYTCCAGTTGCAGAAATATGTGATGCTATTAAAGTTCATGGATTTTACTAGACATCAGTTTGCCTCACCAGCTGCTGGTTGACTGGCTGGTATTGAATCSTACCCACAGGGAGCACTGTTCATGATCAGTCTCATTTAGTGTAAACTGGTGTAGAAACTTCTGGGGTTTTTTCATCATTTTCAAATGACTTTCCTATGTTCTAGGGTATGCAAMCTGAGCCATGAGATTTCCAAATACCAGCTGCTGATGGGTCCAAGAGGAGCTAAAATGCTCACTTACCCTCTTGGGCATCTGAGAGCCCATAGTGAGATGGC
Organism: Eudromia elegans; assembly: GCA_003342815.1. Lineage (NCBI taxonomy): Eukaryota > Metazoa > Chordata > Aves > Tinamiformes > Tinamidae > Eudromia > Eudromia elegans. The sequence continues at coordinate 3,875,254 of PTEX01000009.1, forward strand.
CTGGTACTGAAATGCGTGAATCCAAGGAAGAAAGGAAGAGCAGAAATGTTACAATCCTTCCCCAAAGTCTAGCACTGAAAGGTTAAGAATTGAGATGCAATTGGAAAGAATTGCACTTGAGATCTTTTTCCTTGTTGCCTGTTTTCAGACAGTAACATTGCTGGGTTTTTTTATTACARTCTTTCCTCAGCTTCCTTTCTGGCTCCCCATCTTTGCTTGCTGTACATTCTAACAATAGGTGAACAGCATATTTAAGTGTGAACTGTAGCTCCATGTCTAATGCCTCCTAAATTTATCATTTTGGGGGAGTATTATAAAGTGTAAGTAAAGTTTTATGCTCAGATTGTGCTGTRTAAATTAAAATT